>VWPW01023335.1:0-427642 GCA_013389825.1 Crypturellus undulatus
TCACATTCCCTGATGGCCCTCAGCCATGCCTTTTCCAAAACTTATATGCAGTATGCACCAGAGCCATCCAATCCTCTTACTGTAAGGGTGCAGAGGCTATCTAGGGAACTGAAGACGTAGTGTATTACCTGGCTAGAATTGCTTATAGGTGTATCAAATAGTCTTAAAAATTCAAAAACATTTTGTCATCCTCCTGTGTGATGCAGGCAAGATGATTTGTCGAGAGGGAGGTGAGCACTGCAAAGAAATGGCAAGTATGTCTGTCTAAACTCAACACTCATGAGGAGCCATGAGACCACTCACTGGGAAAGGACTGACCCTCTAACCATGTTAAATTTGCTGCTAGAACTTGGACTACAACAGGGCTTGTAAATACTTATGGTATTATAAACAGCAATTAAATTTATACTACCTGTATTATTTTGATTAATATGTCCTGAGGACTATCTGAACATACAAATCTATGTATGTTATGGCTCAGTAGTTGAGGGGAGGGTATATATGGGACTGGATAATACAGTATGGGATCCCAATTTGTAGTACAAAGCCTCTTGGTCAAAAGCAAGGAATGTGACCTGGAGCAGAGAGCCTAGGCGAATGACAGCCTCTGCAAAACCTGGCCTTTCATGCATCACTTGTACCACAGAATGGCTTCTGCTGGGACAGCTACTTGCCCAGTCAAGAGAGGCCCATCACACTTAATGGAAAATCTGTGTGGCCCACAATAATCCAGGGATCTGATTTACTCATGGACCGGAACCACCAAGAGTCCTACCCCATCGTGCAGAAGCACAACTCAGCAGCACCACTCCTACTGCAAGAGAAGGGTAATTCTCACAGGTCCAGCACAGACTGCCGGAGGTTACCATGCAGATACCGTTCCTGACTAGTAGGATCCATACAGACCTAAAAGCCCCTAAGAGGTGCACTGCATCAGTACCGAGTCTTCTTCTCCAGGAGCACAGCCCTTTTAGGAGGTAAACCAGACAGCTGTGAAATGCTGTGGCAAGGAGAGAGGATGCTGCAGTCCTCTGTTTTTTCTTTCAAGTGAGGGAATGTTAGGTTATATTCCTGAAGTCTCATTCCCATAAACACCAAAGAGCACAGAAGAGCTATGACAGCAGGAAGAATGTCAACAACAGTCTCAAGCCCCCAAATAGCAATCAACTCCTGCAGGGTAAAAACAGTTGCAGCACTTTACATCTCCACTCTTTTTCATGTGCCTGTGATTTTGAACACGCTTCTGTGAAATGGCAGCTGTATACACCATATTGGAGATACAAAATATTCACAAGTGTGTGTATCTGCTATTACCAAATCAGAGAGGAATGCTTACCTTTCTTTTTAGTGCTTTGTTTCACCTTTACACAAACAAACTGCCCTCCTTTTTCAGAAAGTCCCAAGATGTGAAGAAGCTCTTCCACCTCACTGGCATTGTTGGGACATATTACACAAAAGGAATCTCCAGGCTGGTAGTCAAAGGTTGTATCCTGTTTTAATGAGAGAGCAGGTAATTTCCATAAAACTGTAATAAACTAAGGCCTACAGCATTTCCAGTCCTAACAATGACAAAAATCTTTTTACTATGATAGTCACGTGAAGTCACTTACATGAAGTCTTATGTTCTCATATGCCGTACAGGCATTGCACTGTTCTGATCATAACAGAAACTAAATACCGGTAACACCAACTCAGGGGCTAACTTGCTCCAAATTTAATTTAGGTAGTTAGAAGAAATAATACAGATCTTACAGATTTGAACAGATAAAATATCCCAATAGCACAATTCCACAGATTTGGAAAGCAAATATTTTTAAATTAAAGTTGCTTGTAAAGTAATATTGAGCAGTCCTTCTGCTTTTCATCTTCAAATGAGCAGAATATGATCTTCACAAAATATAATAAACATCATCCAGTTCTTACATCCAGAGTAACAAAGGTTGACAGTTTGAGTGGTATACTAAAAAAAGAGAGTATGTGAATGCCAGAGGCAAAAACAGAGCTCAGTCTCGAAGACAAGGAGCTAAAAATTCTCATCACTTCATCGTACTAGTCAAATTACTACTCGTGCAGATTACTACAGCAAGCTAGTCAAAATTTTCTATGTAAAGTTTCTGAATATTTCCTAACTTCTATACCTACAAATTGAAGGCTTATTCATTTTCTATATTTTCTGCCTGATCTTCTCCACTATAAATTCCCTCAAAAACCTATTTCAATAAAATACAACATCCATGGAACAAAGAAATTAACTTGGTAAAAATCTGCATGATTTTATAAAGTTTTCACTCCTAAGGAACTGCAACCTTCAGTGAACAAATCAAACTTTGCATTTACAAAACAAATCAACTTCCATTTACTTCAACCTAATATAGAGGGATTTTTTAAGTAGTCAAGTAAGAAAACACTCTAACTTTCCATCCCTAGTTTTCATACATAATATGTAATTTTAGCCTTTATTTTCCCCATTAAAGAAAACGCCCTCACTGACTTACTGAAATATCAAGTTCTAAGAGTAAGGCAGTTTTTATCGCATCTTCTCTAGTAAGCTGAAATGCTTTTGTAACTGGCACTTCAAAGACTGTTCCCTCTGAAATCAGCGAGGCCGGGCTGGGATCCTGAAAAGGACGACAGGTGAATTTGCACTGACAGACACACATGAGCTGCATAACAAATTATTACTGGACACATGAACTAACTTTGCTTTGGGCTTTGTTTTTTTTTTGATTAAACCTTAAGAAAAAAAAAATGAAGAAAAAATGCAATAACCCCGCCCATTTTTGCTCTATATTTTTTTAAAATTGTACTTAAGTAGTAATAGACATATATTCAATTAAATAAGTCACTAAGCATAAACAGTTTAATGCATCTAAACTATGAGCAAATGCAGTTCAAAAGCTGTCTTAAAATAGTCAGTTCTAAAATGTCATTGATATTAAAATTCAAAAAACTCCTGCCTAATTAAAGGATAATTAAGTTTAAAGAAAGGGCCTAAAAAGAAATAACAAGCTGTTCGAAAACATCACTGCAGATTAAGAGATAAGAACTTCAGGATTTAGACAGCGATATTATTACAGGCAGTTTATGGGGGAAAAAAAAATTTAAAAACTAAAATTAAATTAATAGCTAAGCAGTAAGTCCCACTTCAGCAGAATGATATCATATTATCCCACTGTACTTCTAGATGAGTGACAATACTTGTTAATAGGCCCTGAGAATCATTTCGGGTTGCTTCTGCCAAAGGTTGTCACTTCAAGATCAAACTACAGCCCTTACTTCACCACCATTTCTTTCAGTGAGCATTATTTTCTATCAGAACAGACAATAACTCAGAGGTTTTCACTTTTACTGGGGATTTATTCTCACAGAAATGAGAGAGAAAGCAAGTGTCCATTAAATTGTTTTGTCAAATGCAAAAGAATTATTCTGTAAGTATGAGAGTATCAGCTAATAAGATTTTTATTTTTATTCTTTTAAGGAGGAAAGAAGAAAAAGACAAAATAAGCACCAACATTTGGAAGTTTCAATATTCTCTTGTATTTTAACACTGCTATTAATGCCTTAGGCTCACTATCAAGTTACTGTGCATCAAAGCCATCCACATTCACATTCCCTCCAGGTCAAGTTCAAGGTGTAATGAGATCAAGATTTAAGCTAAATAGGTTTATCCTGTATTTGCCACAAAGGCTTAGCAGGTAGAGCATTACTGCTCTTCTGATAAACATCAGCTTGTTAATTCAATCCTTAGACTCAGCACTCTAAGACACAATTCATATTAATAACTATACAATATCGTGTATCCATCCCTGTAGGTAACAGGAAATCTCCTTTTGCAAGTGTTCAGCCTCAAGCTGATGCATTTCAAAAGGAATAAACTTAATTTTCCACCAAGAAAAGATGCTTTACAGATGTTGAAATGCAAGATTTTAGTAAAGGATAGGGATTGCAGAGGAAGATTTATAGGGAATAGGGGTATGACACATGGGACCTACATGCAGGCCCTACAGCCAGCTCTGTCAAAAAAAAAAAAAAAAAAAAAAAAAAAGCCCAAGGGAAAATCTGTACTTGATCCTTTCCAGTACTCAGGACAAGTATTCAGCTGAATATTCGAAATCTAAAGAGTATTGCCTTTAATCTGGCCGAAATTCCAGAGCTGCAGAGATCACCCCTGTCACAGCAGGGGAGATTCTATGAGCTCCTGGCTACCTCCTCTGTTTTTGCCTAGCCTCCCTCATGCCGGTATTGTGGGACACTTCCTCGTCTGGTGAGACCACTGCCGTACTGGCCATGTAATAATACTTAGCTCCCCACTTAAGAAGGAGCCAGCCCTTTCCGTTTCTTGACAGAAATAAGCAAAGTCTCTGCCCTTAAACAACAAAAAAAAGAAGTAGAGGCACACATTTTAGTACGCTCTGAGTATTAAACTTGCCAACTAGAGATGATCAATAGCTTATGATAACTATTCTCTTTTAATAGCAGGCCACAAAGTGAAAGCACACTGACTTTTGACCTACAGTTTATTTATTTATTTTTTACAATAGTAAAATGATCGCCACTTTTATAGGAAATTTCTCAGTTATGAAATATACAGTAATATTTCAAGTAATTTTATACTATCTTAGGGCATTACACAAGTACTGAAATCTGGGCCAAGTTGCACCATACTTCTTTCCACAGAAGATTGTTTCACTATCAGAACATAAATCACTGCTGGCACTGCATTGCCATTCCCTTGTCAAATTATTATTTAGCTAAATTATACTTTTATTTCAGTATCCTCGACTGAACTGACAAATATACTCTCAAAAATGGCCCTGCACTTATAATTCGAAACCTTCCTGTTTTCAGGAGCATCTCTCTTTTAGATATGTCTCCACTTGTTCTTTGCAGTGGAGTAGACACTCATGTTCCTCACCAGAAGGGAAAGTCTACATCATTCAAAGTGAAGTCCTTACCTCACCATGGGTGTCCTGAAACTGGACCTCTATATATTCTGGTGGCAAGGCAGGAACATTAAGAGCAGACTGGGAGATGGGAGGGACAGAATGAACAAGCGAAGGTTCAGTATCTTGCGCTGAAGTCACACGATTAACGTCAACCAGTTTCTGTGACAGAACACTGGAACTCCTCACATCCTCATCTTCTAGCTTCAGCTGCTGTATATCTGAGGTTAAGTCTGGTTTGTGTTCACATGGGACTGTGGAAAGAGAGTTAGTAACAGCATTGGCACTGCTACTCATGTCTTCTTTTTCTTTCTGCAGTAGAAACACTTCTTTGAGGGCAAGCCAAAGTCCATCAATCCAAGGGTCAACCACCAGCTCCAAGCTGTGGAGGAAAGAAAACAAATAAAAAACAACATGAAAGCAAAGTATAACCTATTAGGTTGTTAATTTATTAAAAAAAAAAAAAAAAAANAGAGAGAGAAAAAAAACAGAAAAAGCTATTCAACACTCTTTATTTTCCTTTTTTTTTCCCTTAAACATACAGGTAGTGGTTACCAAGATTATTTTTATTGTTAATAATTTGTGTTTAAATTTAATTATTAATGCTATTTAAATTTATGAGGTCTACCGTATACAATAATCTCACTCTCTTTGTCAGCTTACCAATTTTATTTTCTTATGTTGAAGTTTATGACAGGAAGTTAAAGGGATGGTAGCAAAATAGACTTTTTTTTGCTGTGAAACAGCATCATCAATAGCTTACAATAATGCCCCATTTTTATTATTTTAGAACACAAGATTTAAGTTTTATGATTATGGAGTATTTGTTCAGTTGTGTCTCATCATCATGCACAGAACCAATAAAACTGCATTTTGAAATAAATAAGCAAAGACTGCAGCCTAGAGGCTAGAAAGAGCAACAGAACAGAAAAGGCGTTTTTTCTTACACAATTCCTATGTCTACAAGAAAAAGGCAGATGTTTTACAGAGAGGGAAGGCCGAGGGGGGGAATCCTCAAGAGATCCCATTATGCACTGCCTGGCCAAAAATACCATGTGTATTTGCCTGAGTAAAGACAGAATATACTTCAGATACTCTTATTTATTCTAAAAATAGTATTTTAAATTACTCATTAAAAATATTCATTCATTCAAAATAGTATTCTAAATTTCTTAATTTCTAAAATTGCTAAATACCCTGAATTTTTACAGCCATTATAGACATCTTTTTCGAGTTAAAGAATGTGGTTTCATTTAGGAGCCATTAAGACTGAAAAAGCATAATGTGCTGAGATAGAACTAATTCCTGCAAGGTTCAGTTCATTTCATAGCATTTGCAGTGCTTAACCAACTTCACATGTAACACCTGCATCTCAAAAAAATAAAATTTAAACTCACTGAGTTCTTACCCTACACAATCATCCGCTAATCCTGTATCATAGAAGCGCTGGGCACCCAGTTCCTGAAGTCGCCTGTCTACCGTCTTCCCACCGTTACAGAAGAAGGTGTACTCAGAATCCCCCAGGCCTAATGAGTTCAGAGAGGAATCACATCAGTCACTCAACACAGGGGCTACACAGACCACAAACTGCAACAAACAAGAGGCAAATAAGAGAATCCAAAATACCAAAGCGTGCATTACGAAAACACTTGTATGATCAGTAACATACGGGAGGCGATATCAGAAGAAATTCAAAAATATCGGAATCTAAAAAAGTCAGAAATATAGGAAGCAATTTTAAACCACAGGAAGGAAGAAATACAGGACACCATGCATAAGGGAATCTGGCTCCCAAACCCCACACTGGAATCAGAGCTGATAAGGAAAACCCTTTCTGTAGATCTAATTTTTATTGCATTGCATGACTTTTAATAGCCAGAAAGAGCTTCCTTCTGAAGCTGCATTTTGTTATCAATTAAAAATTTAGTGGAACCAAGACTCACATTCGTCAAGGCTCTGAGACTTTAGGATTTATAGCTAGTCCTCCCACCTAATCCACGTAAGATTAGCAGCTCATGCCTCACCCCTGAGGGATCCTCAGCTTATACAGTTCTGAAGATGCTAGTTATGTAGATGCCACAAATTCTCTATACAAGTTACATCAGCATCTCACTGTCCTAACTACCAGAATTTTTCACAGCCTGTTTCTTGTTGCAATTTAAAGTCCCTACATCCTTACTTCACCTATCAATTGGCAGTAACAACAGACTCTTCCTTTCTTCTTTATAACAGCCATTTTGGTGCTTTTGTAGAGACTTCATCTCCCTTTTAGATAGGTCATTTGAGTTAATATTCCATTGCACATACGGAAAAGTAAATTAAGAATGTATTTTAAGACTACTTTTTAACTTTTTAGACTGGAATCACCAAGCATGTTTAAAGCACATGCAGCATCTTTTACATCAAAAATAAACATTAATAAAATGCCTACTTTCATTTAGATATGAAAATCCAACTGTTTCACGAACTGTGATCTATCAATAGGCAATAGCAAAGTATCTCCACATGTAACATTATTAGGATACATATATTTCACACTAAAAAATGAGAGACTAGAAACTAGAAGTTTTCTTCCAGTAGGTACTTTCTTTACTACAAAACTAGAAGTTCCATCACTTTAATCCTTCAACTTAAAACTCGGTAAGCTAAAATAACCCAATTTAAATTAGAAATTTGTGAAGTTAGTTTAAACATAACCTAAAGAGCCAACAGTACCCTTGAAAGGAAATTAACCCCAAAGCAATTCTATAAATGTATGTGCCTTTCTGCAATCTTTAAGTGTTCCTCCTCCATCAAGAAAGAGTTAACCATTTTAATTAGAGATCAAGTAATGCAGATAATCTGTATTTCTAGTCCTTGCTGCCACTGAATAGCATGGAGGAGAGAGGAAGTAAACATGCAACTCCAAACTGTCCTTACCACCAGCTTAAGACTGGTGAAATGTATTTTGCCAACTTTGTATTTTTCATATAAATTTGTAATCTGACATCACATTTCTTCAAGCAAACAGTGAAAGGCTATTGCAAATTTTAAGAGACGATATCAAAACCTTATTTTTCAGAGTATTTTATACAATCTTTCCCTTTGTACTAAAAAAAATCCTGATCATTTGCAGTCACATTTTGCATGAAATTGCAGAACTTCAGAAATCACAGATACCTTACATCTTATTTTATGCATAAAATTGAAGTATAAAAAAATTAATTAGTAGCCAACTTTCACTTTCTTGACATTCTTCCTTTATTGCTCATAGAAGAGACCTGTTCACAACATAAAAATAAATGTATTTTAAAAATATATAATTTAAGAAATGCTACTTACAAGTACAAATTATTTACTGAGAAACTAGTGCTGGAATGCCATAGAAAATACTGAATCACCTAACAATCCATATTGTAGATGTGCAAAATGATCAGGTGGCAAGGTCTTGTCTTGAATTTTCTTAATGAGCTTGCGGGCAGTGTCTGGTGGATCTCCAGTACCAGTAGTGGAAATAACAATAACTACAGGATCCTTTTCTGCTTCCAGATTATACTACAAATAATTGAACAAAATAAGTTATGAAGTGCCATTTTATAAATATTTGTGATCTTAGATACTATTTTCTTTCTCTCAAAGGTACACAAAAAAAGTTTAATTTCACCTTATCCGAATAAAAATACAGGTCTTTCAAGGAGTTAAAAGTTACTTTGAGGATACAGCTTAGAATCTTGTTCATTACTTTGTTCATTAATTCAGCATTCATAACCATCTGAACAGAGAAAAGAATGGCAGCTTGGCTATCAAAGAACAGGTCATAGGAACTCATAAGGTAGAAACAACTAGGTGCTTAGAGCATATGGTTAACTCAAGAACATGTAAGGTTCTTCCCCAAAAGATTACTGTCCCTTTATTTACTGATAATATTTTTTACTTTTCATCTAACTTTGCAAATGTAGACTAAAAAGCAGTTTTGTTGTTTTCACTTTTTTTCCAAGACTTTTATGAAGAATCCAAAAACAGCTGCATGAGGCAACTTAAAGAAATCTCTAGCACAGCATTTTTCCTCTTACAGCTCCTTCTGCAGTAACCAGGATTTACAAGGCTTCCAAACCTGATTTTACAAGTAAAAATACAGGAGTTTGATCAGTGCATTGTCACAAGCTACTGTAGTATTCACAAATAAAAGCAAATACTTCAAATACAAAATACAAACTCTACTGCCATCATTCAAGAAGTTATGCTAAATTGTGTGTGTTCTATTAAAAAATAAAAGTGTAGAAAGTAGAAGCTAGTATATTGACACAGAGGTGAAATTAGTTCAATAAATTCTGATTTGATGCCTTTTTCCTCTGCAGACTTAAAGACAACAGTTTGGAAGCCAGAAGGGTAGAAGTCCTGCACTAGTTGGTTTATGCCAATTACCAGGAAGTTTGGTGCATATCTAGACCAACAAACACCTTGCATATAATTTCTTACTGTTTTCCACTCCTTCCTGTATCCCTTGGTGTGCATGTGTCCCTTCATCCTATTCTTTCTCTCTCCTTCAAATTGACTGTGCAAATGCGCCATGATATGTGTTGATCAGACATCCAGGACCACGCATGCAGCTCTGTCCCAAGAACATGTCCATTTAGCTTCCTGTTTTATTGTTCCTACCTTACTTTCACTTCATTTCAATCTCTCCTCAAAAACAAAAGCAATCACAGTAAACAAAAGGAATTTTAAACACCAGCACTAACCTCTTCTTATCTACAAGAAAATGCAAAAGTTTGTGCTTCCAAGACCTGACTACTCAACATTGTATGGCAATAGGATCCTATTATGACTATTGACTTGGCAAATACCTATTCCATCTAAAAGGACTGTGCTGGTGACTTAAGTGATGATAAGGTCTGAAAGAAATACTCAAGGGCAGCATAAAAAAAGACCTTCTCCTAACTGACAGTCAAATCAGAACTCTTATTACTTCCTCACTTGATTCATACACTCACCTCCCTGAACCACACAGGCTGTGGAATAAGGCAAAATAACATTTATTCAAGTGGCAGACCAACAGCAAGGCTAGAAACATGCTGCCTACATGCCTACAGGCTGCCTACAGCCTTCCAGACACTAATCTCCAGAGGTCTCAAAGTTGTAGGAATGAAACAGAAGAACATAAGAAGATTTTTCACATTCCTTGTCTGCATAAAACTTGGTAACTATTTGATGCATATTCATTAAGATTCAGATAGAGCTACCAAGCAATTAGTGTTTTCCAAAGAAAATAACTTGCTAAAAAGGTACTAAGTTATTTTTAACTTCTCACATTTACAAGTATATGAAAAACAAAATCAGGTGGTATTTTTTGTTTATCTCATTCAAAATAGTTTAGTTTTTCTCTATGGCTGAAAGTGGAGAGCATTTCTTAGTACTTTATGAGCCCAAAGGGTTTTTAATCACAAGCAGACATTAACAGTTTTCAGACCCTTACTCTCAAGCAACAACAAAAAGCTAACTTCTTCCTCTAGCCAAGCCTTTTACTTCTTTCTAGAATGTATCCCAAATGTAGCTAGTGTGACCTGGGCTAAGTCCATACACTAAGCAACCTCAACAAGATCCTGCAAAAGCTCCAGGTCATACTGGTGCACACACTTAGCAGAACACAGGATCTCAGCCCAACACAGTGAGACTGGACATTTAACACTAGATGGTACATTTTCAGTAGGTTCGTGTGTATAGCAGCCACCATGCAAGCACAAATTAAAGTGCCATCCAAATACTTATTTTCTGAAAGCAGCATGGAGTAGCTCACCTTGTCCATCTCACTCATACAGTGCATGTCAGCTTCGAGTCCATGGGCGCCTGCTTGCTGCTGTATTTCTTCTGCTATGGCTTTCGCCTGCCCCTTTTGTGTGGCATACAGGAGTAAAAATCTCTTTTTTAAATCACAGCACATTTCTTATATTAAAAAAAAAAAAAAAAAACAGCACTCCTTTTTAAAGAGACACTAGAGGAGGAAAAAAAGGGGGGAGAAAAAAAAAGGTAAATTTACTCCATGCAGAATAACAAGATATTGTTTCACTTATTAAAGAGAGCTCCCTTAAAAGTCAGCAAGCAATATATGCATTTAACTTTAAAACTAGACATCTTGAAAGAGAAGGCACTTTTCAGAACCAAGCTGCTTGCAGGCCACGGTTATGAAGGCCCAGCTGGTACCAGCTCCACGTGCCCTACTGCCTCAGCAGGCCAGTACGATTGCAATATGCCCAGTACCAGCTTGTAAACAAAACAGAGAAATAAACTGCAATCATTTTTTTCTCTGAGCTGTATTTGAAAACAAACAGAAAATCACCATGGAACTTCTTCTCTGAAGTAGGATTTTTGCTTTAATGCCTTTGTGCTTTAGTGTCCAAGCATAATTTTTCATTCCATATTTCCAAAGACAGTTCCTTACACAAGTGCTACTGTAAGATTTTATTTCCCCTCTAAAAGCACAGTAGCACCTTACAGAAGCCTCCCGTAACGCGGACCGCCGCCCCCTTCCCACTCCCCGACCCCGAAAACCTACAACCACGCTGGGATTAACAACGTTCCTCTCNACTCCCGCACACAGCGGCACAACCAGGGCAGAGAAGCCTCTTCCTTCCCACTCCCCGGCCCCGAAAACCTACAGCCACGCTGGGATTAACAACGTTCCTCTCCACCTCCCCTTCTCCCACACTGCCTGCGCGTACGCACCGCCACACACACCCACACGGCTGGGAAGGAAGGAGCTGGACAGCCCGCGTGCTCCGGCCCCGTTCGGTTGGCTCCGGCCCCGTTCGGTTCGGCTCGGCTCGGCCAGGCCCGGCCCGGCCCGGACGTTGCGCACTCCCCGGCGGCCGCGACCCGCCCGCGGCGCCGGAAGCTCCCGGCAGGCGCCGTGCGCCGCCCGTCATGGCTGCCGAGGTGAGTGCGGCGGCGGCTCCGCAGAGCCTTTAGCCGGGTTTTTAGTGACGCTGGGGGTGTTTTGCGTCCCACATGCATCACCCGCATTGTTCGCCTCCTGCAGGCAGCTGCTGAGGATGCTCTTGGTGCACTATGGCTTTGATGAGCCTCAAAGGTTTCCGCTTTTGTGCATGCAGCGCAGCAGCGAGCAGATCGGCGGCGATGACTCTAAGCAAAAGCTTGAACTTCGTCAGCGGGCAGCAGAAGTCCCCCAGACGTAGCTCTTTAGCCGTGAGGATGTGGCATTCCAAAGTGAAGTTTCAGTACATGCTTTGTCGAAATGTGCACGTACCAGTGCGGATCCAGTCTCTTTCCGCTAATGAAGCGGCGCATCCGTGTGGAGATCCTGGGACCGGCCCTGTGTCTGATAGCAGGTGGATGGATGAGCAAATGTTTTTCAGGAAGTTGAAGGGCCTTCATACGTCCAAAGAGATTTTTGGATTTCTTAGTTCCCTGGAAATCATATCTGATGTCATGGCTTCAGCAGCCCTGCAGAGGATTTCTGAAGTGGAGATGGATGGCAGTGGACTGAACGACTCTGAAGGAATATTAGAGAATGAAATTTTCAGGGCATTATGCTTTCAGTTTGAATATGAATCCTCAAAACTGACCAACACTGGGCTGCTGAGTGCATTGCAAGCTCTGATAAAACTGCGTGTAGATCCCCGGGGTTCACTGATAACGAACTTGCTTTCAGAGGGTCAGGAGCGGCTCAAAAAAGGACAGCTGACCACTAAAAACTTGTGTGATTTTGGGGAGGCTTTGCTTGAGTTAGAAGGCCCAACTTGTGTAATATTGGGACAAATTTTAAGCCGCATGCAAGGAAAAGACATTGCAAAGTGCAGTCCTAGTGAAATGGTGACAGTTTATAGGATGCTGCAGAGGAGTGTTGGAGAAGGGGAGCAATACCATGACTTGCTAAACAGAATGAACAATGTCACTTTAACCATAGTTTCCCAGCTAAGCCCAAGGTTCTTGAGCATAGTACTGAATTCGCTAGTTGTTCTTCGTCAGACCCAGGCAGTCTCCTTAGTCATAGCACTGTGCAAGCATGCGGTGAAGCACGTTCCTTATTTCACAGATGATGAACTGGTCCACGTGCTAGAAGCCTTCCTCTACTTTGGACATCGTCAGCAGATTTTTACAGAAGCCCTGGAAAGGCATGTTCCCAAGTCCCTTTTTGCCATGCGCCCAGAAGCAGTCAGTACAGTCATGAAGTACTGCTGCCAAAAGATGATCCTTTCAAAGCCCATCTTCGACGCAGTGGCAGAAGTGTTCATTTCTGGTGCTGATGGATTTACCACCGAGCAGATTGCTGAGTGCCTTGTGCCATTTGGGACTCTGAACTATCTTCCTCCAAATGCACCTCTGTTATTTGGGAAGCTTGAGAGTATTCTGCGTACTCGCTTTGGCCAGTTTCGGCCTCACACCTTGCTGAACCTACTGCACTCATGTGTCCTAATTCAGCGCTATCCAGTAAATTTTCTGGCAAAAATATTTAGTCCCTATTTTCTGCAACAGCTTCAAGGTAAGGAGCATTATTTTTGTCTGTCGCTGTGTTCCCCTTTGCTATTTCATGGTACGTCACTTGTTCAACACCCGTTTCTTTTCACTTGCATCTGCCTAATCCCATCAAATCGGCAGTGACCTAGTTAAGGTGACTGGAGAATATGGAGAATGGGGTTTGGGAAGCTGAAGTTTGGAGCACTCTTGTCACATTTGCAGTTATTTTTCAGGTTATGTCAATTACAGGAATTTGAAAGTTATGCTATGCAATTTTAAGCAGAGATCTGAAGTACCTTAAAATTTTTATTTCATCAATCCTTCTGCTTTTCTGAAAATAGTACCCCCCTATTATCCCCTAGAGTTGTCCTATGTCTTGCACAGTTTTTAGACTGAGTTATTTTGTGCAGGAAACATCTTTTAACTCCAGCTGTTTAAACTTAAATGTCTGTGCAAGGACTCTCTCATAAAGAAACTGAGCAAACTGAGCATCAGAACTGAGCACCAGCAACATTCTGGTCCCAGTCCCCAAGGTCCCAGTTGGACTGTGGGCAATTCTGACCAACAGAGGCATCTTGGTCAGACTTGCCAAGAAGCCTCTGTTCGTAGCCTTTAAAATAGGTCCTAAATGGTAACATGAGTAGGGAAAGGTATAAGAGCTCTTCCATGTCTTGCTTACAACCCTGTCAGAAGAGACCCCCAAAAAAAAAAAAAAAAGATCCTTATAAAATTTAGTCCAGGTTCATACAATTTCTGGAGAGAAATGCGGTGAAATGTAGCACTGGGAAAAGTAATTTGAATTACTGTTTTTGTTAAGTAGGTCTTAAAAATATGCACATAGCATTTGTAAACCTTAGGCAGTACAAAATGTCTTTTCAAGTATTATTTTGATGAATGATTGAAATGAGGTCCACTACCTACAGGTGCTTCTACTACTTTATTCCCTACATACTGTCAGGCAGCATTGCTTCAGACTTGTCAGGTGGGCCGAAATAAAACTAGATCTTGACATGTGCTGTCATCTTCTTCAATCACAATACGGATTCTTGTCCTTTCAGGATAAGGATTATTGTATTACATTCTTGCTTCCAGCCTGGTTATATTTCTCTTTTATATTGTGTTATGATCAGTTTGTGAAAACTGATAAGAGTAAAATGGATAAATCTGATACAAATTCAATTGAAGTGTATAATTGTCAGCTTAACTGAAGTGGAAAGGAGGAGAACTGAACCAATAAAATATGGCACCATCAGAAAGATCAGCCCTTACAGATGAGCTAGTATTTTTTCTAAATATTTAGATAGAAGTGTAAGTTTTATTCTGATACTCACATATAAGGAAGAAAACAGATTATTTATCCAAGATAAATAAGCCCAGGCTTATTTCTGCAGAATATCCTGCATCTCTCAGATCCTTGAATTTTGTGGAAGAAATTACAGTCTTAACTAAGATCTTTCTAGAATGTTCCTGATACTTCTGTAAATCATTGCCTCGTTTTTCAGAGTACTTAACTTCACAACTGATCTTTCCATTTATTCAAGTAAGCTGCTAACAGTGTAGGATAAAAAAAAGTTCTTTACATTTTAAACTGAATGCTTTCACAGCTGACTTCTGCATGATTGCTTGTGTTGTAATACTTCATGGAAGTTGTATATGAACACCTGAATATTGTTGTTTCAGCTCAGCCACCTGGTTTGGACAGATTTGTTACCTCCCAGCTAACCCAGCTTTTTTTAACGGCTACCTTGGAGTGCCCTTTTTACAAGGTATGGTAGGTGTGAAACCAGAAGTGATATGATCATTAGGACCCTGTTGATACAAGACTATCTTTCCCAGAAAAATACTAGAATTAGATAAATTGGCTTTTCTTTTATTTCCTGATGCAGCAAGTATTTCGGCATGTTTGACTGAACTGATGTATTTGTATTTTTGATGGAATTGACTGCTGCTATATTAACATTTCTTTTGTGTGTTTCTGAGCACCTTACCTGCAACTTTGTGTTTGCTTTATAAAACCCTGGAACACATAAGAGATCTGATGCTACCCTGAATTTTCTCTCTTAATTGTCTATTTATGAAATATTTCTAATTATTGCTGAAAATAACAACATAGAAATTAGACTTTTTTTCTCTTTTTTTTTTTCTTGGTAAATGAAGTGATTTTTTATCATCATTTGTTGGTTGACTTTGTCATTCTATAGGGCCCCAAACTCCTTCCAAAGTATCAAGTAAAGGCCTTTCTAATGCGTGGCAGTTCTCTGGATGTTCACCTTCTTAACAGAGTAAAAACTGGACTCCTGTATTTACTGAAAAAAAGAATATATTTTGCAACAGAGGTATCAACACCGTATTTCTATACAGTTGGTAAGCAACATTATTTCTTTAGATTAATAACAAAATGAGTGCATACACTGTGATAACATTCCATCATATCGTTTTCCAGAAATAAAAAATTTGATTTTATTCTTTTTGTATGCATTCTGCATTGTGCAAATATGGAAAAAAATAAACTAGGTCACAAAAAAAGTCTCTATTGAGGTTTTGAAATTAGGAAATGTACTAGGAAATTTAACTAAATGCATTTTCAAAGTGGGAAAGAAAATTGCTGCAATGTTACTTTGAAAAATTACTTGGATTTGCACTCAGTAGGCACACAGAATAGTTGTGTTCTTTATTTTTAGTATCAGCCACCCTTTTACTTATCCTGTAAACAATTTATGTAGCATAAAGCAAAATATCTGCTGGATGGTGGAGAAATGGGGAGCTGGATGCTTGGGGAACTCTTCTGTGCTCACCTGAGCACTTCCTGCCTTAGCAAGAGCTACTGAGTACACACAGTCAGGAGGAGTTTGTAAAATGGAAGAGTGGGCAAAAGAGTGTGTTCCAAGCCCTGAGAAAGGAGTCTGAGAGAAGGTAGTAATGAGGAAGGATGCTGTGTGCCAAAGCAACCTGGAGGATGAAGGAGGTGCCCAGGGTCATTACAGGGAGAAAATGAGAGAGAGGCTTTGCAGAACTACTCTGTATTTCAGCCTGCACGCGGAGGTGACGTTGGCAGAGATTAGTCCCAATGTCCCTTTGCAAGGTCATAACATCTATAAAATCAGCCAATTAAGGAAAAAATAGGCAGGAAAGAGAATCATTGAGAAGAAAACGTTGCTATAGTATTTTAACTATTGTATAAAACAAGAAGTTAAAAGAGAATGAGAATTAAAGTGGTTTGTTGTATGAAATGTGCCTTAATTTCATTTTTCTTCTGTACTAGATATTGAGATTAAATTAGATGAAGAAGGCTTTGTATTGCCTGCTACCCAGCACGAAGAAGTACATAGACGGTAAGAGAATAACAGAAACAACAAATAAAATGTTGGTTAGCATGGACAAAAATTGGAGCACTGGGCTGAAAACATGGCTAAATTTAAAATAATTTGACCTTTGCCATTGACCCCTAAAAAAGCTAAGATTTCACACTGAAACTACTGATAAAGGGAGAAAGATGGTAAAATGAATGATTTATACTTTTTTTCCTTATTACTTTGCCTTCTGATTATACGATATCAGACAATTAGTCTCTTTGCCCAGTGACACTCATTTCAAAATGTTCTTAGTTTAGCTTACAGGATCTTTCTGATCTTGTTAATACATTTACATTTTTTTTTTAATAATAATAATAATAATAATAATAATAATAATAATAATAATAATAATAATTTGGATTGAGAGTGTCCTCACCATTTTAATGAGTTTAAGCAAATTTCCATTTGCATCCTTACTTTTCTAAGAGCTGTGTCTGTATAATGTGACTGGAGAGCTGTGTCTGTATAATGTGTCTGTATAATGTAATTATTACAGATGTTGTTTGCATAGAAAAATGCAAGTAAATCAAGGATTATTCTGAAACTCTTAGAGACAAAATTAAACATCCTGTCTGATCTGTATTTGCCACTGCACTTCCATGAATAAGCAAAAAAAGCAATTGAAAAGGCAATTCAATTGAATTCAAGCAATTGAAAAGTTTCTTCAGTTTGACCTTGACATTGCCTCACAAAGTCACATTTTTTCCTTCAAAGTCCTATCCTTAAATACTTAAAAATGGGCTTGTTTTTTTGAAATTGATACTTTTACATATAAATAAGGTCACAATATAAATAACATACTTAAAATTTATGTACCTTTTATGTGGATGCATGCTTTTTTTTTTTAGGTTTATGTGGTTTTTATATCACCAAATAGAAAAAATATACCTATAATTTTTGGTGTTACCAGCCACATGCACATATTGAAACTGAACTGATAATAAGTTGAATAAAGTTAGCTGCTTAAATGTCTCTGAGGTGAGAAAGTATTTGCTATTTCCTAGTAGAAGAATTCAAAACAACTTACCAACAGAAGCATTAAAAAACACAAACTCTTTATCATTATCTTACAGGGTATTTTTGTTTAAAGCATCTAAGTAAGTTTGGCAGATCAATTTTACTATGCGTCTGCTTTCCTTTTCTTGTTTTGTTTTGTTTTTCTCTATTAATTTGTTCTAAACTAGGTAACTCCCATGATGCAGCATCTAATTCTAGAAGGAATTTGGCAGTAAAAGGAACCATTGTCATTTTAATTTGGTGTTAGTAGTTTTGGTGACTGAAGTTATACTGATGATTTTTTGAAATGTTATATTTGTGCTTTATTTTAGACTTGCTCTCTGTGTTGATGGTCCAAATAGATTTTGCGTTAACAGCCACCATCTATTGGGAGAAGAAGCTATTAAACAGAGGCATCTTAAGTTACTTGGTTATGAAGTTGTGCAGGTAAAATCCAAAGACAGCAATTTGCTTTTGTTATGGCTAACAAAACAAGTGAAAAATGACTCCTTCACAGTGTTGCAGTGTTTAAAGCTGTTGTGATCTTGCCCCTTCTATGTTATGTTCCATTTGCCTAGGTAGGGTTCTCTATCTTCTGAAAGAGTGTCTGCAGTAACTAAGGTTCACATTTCGCCCTAAGTGAAAGTGCCATCTAAGAGTTACGTGGGATTATGTTTTTAATCACATTTTTTTAAAAGAGATCTGACTGGAAGCTTGGCGGCGGGGGGGGGTGGAAAGTGCTTGGTATTGTAAGTACAGCAGAGTAATTCCTTTATTTTGCATGTTCAATAAATAAGGTTTGGTTTCTTTTATCTTTAAACATATTTTGGATTAAGAGTTACTGGTGGAATTTTAGATTAGTTTTCTATTTTTAATCACTTACTACATAAACACTTCATATTTAACTTAGTCTTAACTGGAGTGAACATTGCTCTTTGTTTTGGGGTAACTTCCGTTCAGGTGGTTCTGACAAGATTAACCTGTTAATATATTTAAGATTAAAGGTTTGATCTTATAGATGAAAACTCTTTGATGTGTGGTTTTACATCTGCTTAATAAAAATTTATCTTGAGAGATACTGGATATTACTCGCTTGTTTATTGAAATGGGTTTCCAGTAATCATTTTTCTATTTCATTTCCAGATTCCATTTTTTGAGATAGAGAGTCTAAACAATTGCAGAAGAATGGCAGCATATCTACACAAAAAAATCTTTCCTCATGTATATGGATTCAGATGCTGACAATGGCAAACAATACCGTGCTGCAAGTTGATCTTCTGTACTATCAAGTGTAAATATTGTGTATTAAGAAAGAAATCTCTTTTTTACATAACAGCTTCTAAAAATGAGACCTTCCAGTATTTGGAACAATTAATATGTGAACAGTAATAAACAACATATTTTCTTAAAAATATTCCGTTTTGTTTTTTCTTTTAATATTTACTGTTTTTATTATTTACTGTTTATATGTATTTAATATTAACAGATGTAAGAGTTAAGCAGTCAGCACTCATTTCCTTTGTATTTGCACACGTTCTAGCTCAAATCTACAGGTGAACAGATGAGACTATTGAAGGGTGCTGTCCATTGTCAAATGCTGAGAATATGCCATGTTTATGGCATTATTACTACTACAAATAGTAATGCTGCACGGAAAATGAGAAAGCGTTTAAAAAAGATTCATTTTGCTTCCTAAGACGACAGCTACCCCAGGGTAGTGGACTTTCACAGCTCTCTGTGGGAGTGAGCCGTAGGTTCTGGATGTGTGCTATTTGTAGTACTCAGCTGTGGTTTGGGCAGTTTCAGCTATGTTGGGTGATGCAGGCACTCCAGATTTGCTTCAGTTTGAACAGCCTGCTATTGCCAATTTAAACTGAACCAGATGATTTAGCACACTAACACTTTAAAGCTCAGAAGCAGAAGAATGTTCCCTACAATCATTTCTTATGCATGAGTATATAAAGGATGGAATGAAGAACTGGAAGCAGTAGCCACTTCAACTGGGAAAAAAATGTACCCTGACTTGAGTCAACACATTAGTTCACAGATGAAGGGAAAGTAACAAAGCCTAGTTCTGATCATATAGCATATACTTGATGAACTGTCACATAAAGATCAAAATACAATGTTTCCAGATAGATTTATGTGTAGCAAAGCAGACTTAGTGCATCACCCAATTTGATTTTGATTTGATTAAAAAAAAGGATGTATAAAACTTCTGTGTCCTTAAAAGTTGCATACATCTCATTAGTCAAAGTAGAATGTGACTTCTTCCTTTCAAGGCTACTGTTAATAATTTGAATTGCAGGTGTTTGACAGTTGTCCCAGCAACACCTGGAGATTTTTGGATGCAAAATCTAGATCTAGAATACAATTCACATTGTGTCCTACTTACCTAGGTTAGTTCATTGCATTTGTGAAACCCTTGCTCACAGTAGTGTGTCAGCATGGACAGAGGAGGGAGCAAAGAGAAGTCCTAAAATAGTTTCTGCTAGTATAATAGGAAGCTTTACTGCACATCCATAACGACCCGTTGTCATCCTAGCAAAACAAATGGAGGGAAAACAACTGAAATGTGGCTGCAGGCATTCCCCCTAATAGAAAACAAATCACCAAGGTGCTCATTTGGCACTAACAACTGAGCACTGAAGTAGGGAGTCAACACTCCCTTTGGACTTGACCTGCACAAGTTCATAACCAAGCAACTTAAGATGACTCTGTTCAACAGCTCTCCTTTTGTCATGGTGGAAGTAAACTGGTGAAGTACCTTTCTCATGCTAGCCAGAAGGTGGTGGTGTTCTCAAATAATTTGCTTTTGCGCAGTTTCCAAACACACACACTGTGTAAATACAGTCAGGGGACACTTATAAGAAGTAATTTCCACTCTTGTCCCAAACTAAAAATAACCTGTGTAAAACAGGGCCATATTTGATCTCAGTCTTCACTGGCATGCTACTTCTTGTTAAAAGCACTCTGTTGTTATTAGAAAACACATATGTCTCACTTTGTTCTTGCTGTGAACCTGATTCAATTAACGCTATTGGACTTGTTTGATCGAATATTTATTGTTGAAAGGAATGGAGGAGCTACTGTCTTTGTCCCTTGTCATCAGTCAGTGAAAAAGGAAAACTTGCAGGTCATAAATAAGGAAGGTGGCAAAGACCTCAACAGGCTGGGCTGCTGTTTGTATTCCCAATTCTTCTATCTTGCCACAGCTAGATTGATAGATGACTTTTTTGCTTCTGCACATCCCAGATTAAGTTGTTCTTTATTTGTTGGGTTTTATTAGCAGACTCACTGTTCTTGCAAATGAGCTAGATTTGCTGTGCATAAGTGCCAGGATCACTCAAAGCTGTAGACTTTTAGTCCTTCTCTGCTCTCAGTCTGGTTATCATTCCCCATTGAACAATACTGCTTCTGCTGTTGTTAACAGCAGAGTCAATGGCTCTTGAGAACTAAATTGATGTATATGCTTGTATGTTCCATCTCCTGATATTAAAACTGATGAAAATACAGGATTTGGTAAGGATACAAAGCAGTAAACATGTAAGTAGATTTTGACATTTACTCTAGAGATGCTTTTTAAGTAAGTACGGCTCAATCCCTGGATTTTTTCCCTCTTTGCTATGAAACTATTAAGTGCCTATACCCTTAGGGTTTTGTTTGTTTGTTTTTAAATATTAGATACAGATCCAAAGATGATTTTTATTGTGGTTGTGCTGAACAGATCCCTCAGACACCATTTGTTTAATTAAGTCAGCAAAATGGATGCCTGAAATTAGGTAAGCCTGGATTTTAGTGTCTATTTAAATGCCAAGCACTCGGAAGTTCTCTTTGGATTGACTTCCACTTAAGAGTCTATCGAAATTGCTAAATCTTTAGCACTTCTGAAAGTCAGACCATGCCCATCTATAGCTAACGCTATCTATTCTGGAAAATCCGTGCTGAATCTCTGTTTCATGTGTTTCACATATGATGTATAACACAGCATTTTTTTTTGCTTCTTTGCAGATTAAGTAATCCGTGTCCACTCCTTGAGGAGGAAGCGTACTGAAATGTAAAATCTGCAAACACAGTTATGCAGAATCACTGCCTGTAATAGCACAGGGAGGGCTGTTGACCGAACAGGTCCCTTCTTTCCAGCGCTGCTTTCTAAAATGTTCAGTTCTTGTGATGCTCTTCACAAGATTTTAATGAGAATGTAGGAAGAGATACATTAGAATTAGTATGAGGAAATGTACAGCTATTTAATCCATTTTTATTCCAAACCACTCTTATCAACTAAAATAGTAGAGGAAGACGCAGAAGCACTGTTTTCTTTTTTGACATGAGGTTGTTGGGGTTTTTTACAGCACATAAGTGTTTCTGGCAATGACAGTTGCAAGAGATTTAGCACGGATCCAGGCTTGGGGAAGGTTTTTCCAGCAAGCAGGTGATTCCATTTTTCCTGAAGAATTCAGCCTGCACATGATTAATTCTGGCATGATCACGGATGAGCTGCTCCACGGGCTTTTTTATGCGTCTCCCATAATCTGAGGATGACAAAACAGGCACTGGTCTTGCTGTTTCCTATGAAAATAAAAAATTCTCCTTATAAAAGAATCACAGAGCAAATACTAGGTAATTACTGCTTACTGTGTGTCCTGGACTAAAATAACAGAGCTATACCACATCTGCTATAGGAAGGTACACTTATTTAGCAATGAACTGCACTCTTATGGTTTCATCCTCAAACTATTTTTTGTCGTATTAATAAAACATGGCTATATCACTGTCTGACAATAGGATAAGCAATGGAATTGTGCCTTGAAAGATTGTAGACTGATATTTATATATATATATATATACATAAAAATGGTGCTGATTGCCAGGTGATCATTGGCAAATTAAGTACTTCATTACTGGAAAGTGGCATAGCTATTTTATTTCTGCTATTTGTATTTTCCTTATGCACAGACTCGAGCAATTCATCTGAGAAATAAAATTGATTTAATCTGTGTTCCATACTACAGGAACACATACTCAGCTGGAACAACTGATATCACTGCCTGAAAAAAACTTAAGCTAAAGAAAAACCCTGAGTAACCACAGGTCCATGCTGTCTTCCCATGAAGAACATAAAGCTTATGCTACTGGGTTTTTGCAGAACACAAGGTTTTACTAAAATTACTTGTAGCTGTATGATTATGAAAGCAACTGTTCTGCGACGAAGGGAAGTGAATTTGTTGAAAATAACCCAAGCCAGAAAAGATTATTTTTCAGCCTGTGCTTATTAAACTGCTCTTTAAGTGAGCGTGCAATCACTATCTGCAATCTGCAGTTCCTTCCTGTGCTACAGCACCAGGGAGCTCTGGAGGCAGAAGGGAAAGACAGGATCTGTTTGTTTTTCTTTTCCTAGCCAAAGGTCTCGGATATATCAGACTGTGTGTTTGTTTGCGCAGTGGCTAAAACAACCAGCCTTGGCCCCCAGTGTGTTTACCTAGTACTATGATATAAATAACATCTACAAAGCACCAAAAGACGAGTCCACAGCACAGCTCAGGTGCAATACCTAGGTTGGTGATTGCTGGGAGGATGCTGCAAACCTTTTCTTCAAATAAAGCAAAAACGCCTATTCCAAAACAACCGTTCTCCTCTCAACTCGCACTCCCTCTCTCCCTGCTGCCTGCCTTGCTCCAGCCCATCAACGGCTATTCAGCATACCATTTTTTGACTACACCTGGACAGAAATCAACAGTCAAGAAATGCGGGAGACAGAAAGATCTCCTCCTCTTCCTCTCACCTGTGGATAATGTTGAAAAGGGAGAAATGAGAGAACTTTGTGCCCTCACAGAGGGCTTTTGCTAGTGATACAGGGTTTACAGTGCCAATAACAGGTGGCAGGATGTATTCCTGATGGCTTTATTTTGCCTTTAAATAAATAGATTCAATTTGAAACAGCCTTCGTAGTGCAGCATTAAGTGGACCCAGTGGTATTTCATTATTTTTGCAGGTCCTGCATTCAGTAGATTTCAAATTTTACAGCAGTTGCCTGGGAAGTGGCCTGTGCTCTGTGGCCTGTAATTCTACCACCGTAACATTAGAGATCGGCAATAGCTTCCACAAGCAAACACCCTCACTGCCGTCACCGCTGCTTGCAGCTGAGTATCTGTGATGGGCTTGCCAGACTCCTCGTGTGCACCCAAGCTCCCTGCAGGAAAGGAAGGGCTTGTTTCTACAGGATTTGCTTTGTTCGCTTCCAAGAAGGGATTGTATTGTGGTAGATCCAGCCTGTCTCCCTTTAATGCTATCCTGGAAAGATTCAGCCTTTGCCCTTTTTATTGATTACTTTTTATAATATAGTGACAAATACTATTATACAAAATCTGTGAATGCCTTTGGGTTTATGAGAGAGGGAGCTGAATATGGGACATTCATTTAACAAGGGGAAAGTCCAGTGTTAGGTGTCATCGTGTGCATGAGGATCAGACTGTAGCATTTAACAGCTGTGTTCTTCCTCTCCCTCCATGCTAATTGAAGGCCTGGATTAAGGGACACCTGCTCAGAACAGTTCCCAGGCAGAGTCTCTTGCATGCATTTTCTGGCCTGTGGGTATTTGCTTCCTAAAGCAAATTGGACCTGCTAAGCAAAAATAGTTCTGCTGATACCACAAGGGCACACAAGATCACAGTAAAGACCTTAACTCTGCATTCATAAATGGCTTTTTACACAAGTTTTCAGGTGGGAGATTGTGTTTGGCTTGGGGAGCTTGCTTACTTTTTGCTTAAACAAACAGCAACAAAAAGCTCATTTTTAATTGGAGTTGTCATTTACACAGCTTTGGGTCTCATTGCACATTTGCAGGTAAGTAAGTGGGACAAGGTAACAGTAGTGAGCATTTCTGTGACTGTTTAGTGTGTGCCTAACCCCCCCTGTTCTATCTGCTAGAGTTGAAGAGAATTGTGGCTATGTACTGAAATATTTGACATATATAACTACTAGACAGGGAGCTAAGAGGAATCCTAAACAATAGCCTTTGTTCCAAAATCTCGACAATTTCATCATATGGCAATTACAGTAATTTTTACTTGGTCTCCTCTCTCTACCCTTCTCCTCTCTCATAATATAACTACCTACCTAGACAGTTATTCCTTGCTGAGCCACCTCTTCCTAACCCTGAAATTATTAGGATTTTGAGGCCATTAGCACAAGTTGCACTTTAGTTTTGATAACTTCTGCCTCTGCATACAAATATATCTAAATATGTTAGTCAGCTGTTGCCTAGAAAAAAAAATGTATTTTTTTATACATTACATGTTAGAATATTTATGTTTTCAAGGCACCTGGTTAAGAAAACGGCTGCCCACTTCCATAGCTGTGAGGCTGACACTGACCCCACCTGTCTCAAATGTTTTGGCTATGGGAAGTGCTTTCCAGGCATGTCCCTGGTGTGATCAAGCTCTCCTTTGCACCAGCTTCCCTCCAGCAGATCAGCCTCGTGAAAGTTAGACTAGCAAATGCCCCAGTAGAAATCTGCAGGATATTAAAAAGCAGGAACTAGCTCAGGCAAAAGGAAAGGGGGTGTTTTTACTTAGCTCTCTCTTCTAAATCTCCTTTTGAGTACATTATTGCCCTCCTCCTATTTCCTTTGCCTCAATATGTGTTGCATTATAAGTGTTAAAACTGTGCTCTTGGTCTCCAGGAGCATCAAAATGAACAAATTGACTTATAAAAAGATGATTATAAAATTATCTAAGGGTTACCTCATCATTTATGTTAAGACCTTGGTTCTTCGCATGTTCTCTGTCACATCGGTGAAGGTATTTGTTGTAACCCTCTGGTCTTTTAAAAATGGAATCGTAAGTGGAAACACTCCCTGCCTTGAGAAAAGGGGAAAAAAAGGCTTACTTACAGGATTGTTCAACTTTATAGATTATAGAATATATGCAGTGAAATCAACAGTTAAACAGGGCACATAACAGCTTTAGATGATGGCAATTGTAACACTATTGAGTTACTCTTAGCAGATTTCAGAATCTTGGAAATCTCAGAATGATTAAGGTTGGAAGGGACCTTTATGTCATTTGGAATAGTCTGGAATAAAATCATCTAGTGATAGTTTTTTTGGAGCTTTTTCTTTTATATATACAGCTCATCTCTGAAGTTTCCACTGTGGGATTTTTTCTCTGTTTTCCACTGTAATCTATTGTAACTTTTGAAGGTTTGGCTAT
The DNA here is from genome assembly GCA_013389825.1 of Crypturellus undulatus. Lineage (NCBI taxonomy): Eukaryota > Metazoa > Chordata > Aves > Tinamiformes > Tinamidae > Crypturellus > Crypturellus undulatus. The sequence goes on from VWPW01023335.1 coordinate 25,957, forward strand.
TTATTTATTTATTTTACTTTTCCATATCTCAACTTTCTATTTTCCTTCCTAAGTGCCTAAACTTGTCAAATGACCTGTCACTGTAATGCAAAGGGTAAGCAGGTAGTTTCAAAATTTATTTGGAGTAAAAAGTTACCCTTACAGGGTAACTACATCCCTTACCCTGTAAGGGAATCACCTTTTAACTTCTGAACAAAGCAGAATTCTGATCAGTCTAGTGATGTGCCACACTGGTAATCTTGTGAAAGTAATGTGCATAAAATCATATTTGTCATGTGTTTAAAAAAAAGTCCAAACCAGCATATTATTGCATTTATGATATCTACTGACCTCCTTACCACCTAACAAGTAATATGGAAGACCTGGTCTGCTAAGAAATGTATTAATGAAATGTAATCAAGATATTCTGATCAGTACATGTATTTCATCAGAAGGAAAGAAAGACCTCTTGTAATATGCTGTCACTTGTTTATGAGTTTCATGAAAATATTCATATTCTGGTGAAGATGTCAATTCTTATCACTGATTTTGTGCACAAATTGCTACCCATCTGAAAAGGAATCTCTTTTGTTGGGCTTTTTTTTTTTTTTTTTTTACTTTAAGTTTACAGTGTGTGTAATTTAGCCCTCGAAAAATTCTTGGTTTATGGATATTATGCTTTCCACTGCTGTGCTCCAAAAATACTCAAATCAAGGCAGGGCAGGCCAAGAAGGCTACAGGAGCCTCACTCTTTTCAGGGCAGAAAAGAGAAAGTTTGTTTTTTGGCCTGTTTCACCCTTTCCTCAGAAAGCATCAAGACTCACAATTTCAGGCATATTTAAAAGCATCTGATTTGTCAGCTCTGTTATTTCCCTGCACCCTTGCTTTCACCTTTCCTCCCCACACTATCAATTTTATGCATAATATTTCCACCAGAAAACAGGAGGTTCCACCAGGAACTACTACCTTATTTGCTGCTTTGTTCTTATTCACATGGTATTATTTGCCCATTGCTTACTACCTGTGCCAGATCAGGTAACTCGGTCTTTCTGAAACTTGCAGATATGTTGTATTGAAAGCCAACCCTGTCCCAGATAATCTGCTCAAAAATATTCTACCAGAAATGTAAAGATGCTTCTGTGCTCAAGATACTTCTTTATCCCTTTGTACATCAAGCCCCATCTAATTGTGCAGTGCCTAGCGGCTGCGTATTCTGCATATTTTGACTCTATTCAAGTACTTTGCTAATAGCTCTTTGCTATTTTTTCCCTTGTTGTTAAATACTGACATAGTAGACCTAGGTTGAGAGTGCGCATAGGGAAGCTGCTTTTTAAAGCTATCAGAGCAAGTAAATCTTGTAGAATTGACAAGCAAGTTGTCCTCAGAGTGACCACCCTTTCCATACTGCTACTAAATTTAAGCTCTTTGCAAGCATTCATTAATATGTCAGGCATGCATATGAAATGGATCCTTTTTCATGTTACAGAAGGGGAAACACAACACAGACTGGCTACATTAACTTGTGGAAAGCAATATAGGGACTAATTGTCACAAAAGGGATCAGGAGTTCCTGGCTTCTGGCCATATGCTGAGGCTTCCTCTATTTTTGTCTGCTTCACTCTCTGACATACAGTTGATTTTAGGTCTCTAAAGATGAAAAAGGGAACAAAGCTTTCTTTCCTATATAAATAAAAATTTACTGTGCAGAAGAATGGTCAAATCTGTCTCCCGCTCTGGCCAAGGCCCGCCTTGTGTAGAAACCTATTAAACAGCTGTTACCACTTTCCGTTTCCATGCCACTGGAGCAGCATTTTCTGCAAACCAGGTCATCTGGAGTGCGAAAGCGGACTTTATATTGTAAACAAAAGCTCTACCATATGGTTGCTAATTTCCTGCAGCCAGGATATACGTTCTCTTTGCAAGTCCCATCAGCTCTGGGCATGCCACAGTCAGCCCTCTGCCCTCCCTTGCCTAGCTTTGCTGTTGCGCTCACCTCCCTGCCTTAGTTTAAGCATGACATTAACTCTGCTCACCAGGTTTGGACTCAGAGCAACTTCCCAGGGCAAAGCTGAGATCTGCATAGGAGAATCTAAAATGATAAATCTACCAGGACTACCCAGTCAATGCTGGAAAAAGATTTGCTCTTTCAAGATATGTGTAGGGGAGGTACTTAGGGACATGATGTAACAGGCACGGTTGGACTCGATGACCTTGAAGGTCTTTTCCAACCATAATAATTCTATTATTCCATGACCACCTCTGCTCTGGATTCTGCACCCCTTCCAGTCCCCAGGGACATGACCAGCATCCCACATATTGCTGGTCATCACCGGCCAGCGCGCTGCACGTTCAGCAGCCTGCCATTTGGAAGGGGAGATGATCCCCAGGATAGATGCACTAGGTTATAACAAAAGGAAGAAAAAAGAAAAGGGGGAAAAAAAGAAATATCATGATAGGAATTAATTGAAATTAGAAAGTTTCAATTTGTGAATGCCAAGGGAAAGGGATCATCTCCTTGAGGCCTAAAATGCTCAGTTTTGGAGGGGAAAAATGCTTGTCAACTTGGGATTTCCCTGGAAACTAAGTCTAAGTAGCTCCCTGCCCAGGGCTAAATGCTGGAATCACATTTTAAGACTTCTAACTTTCAGCAAGCACCATAATGGGAGGTTTAGAGACTTCACACAGGGCTATAGGACTTCATTCCAGTTCTGTCTAAATGTATACGACATTCTATGTGTTACATTATCCGAGAGCCTTTACAAACTTAGGTTAAACTACTCTGCAAGATACAGCAATTTTGAAAGATATTCTGAAATCATTTTTAGTCTTCTGAAAATTATACTTAAAGATTTGAATCTACAAGTGTTGCAAAACCCAACTGTGCTGGCAGGTAAGACCAGGATTTTATAGGTATTGTCGTAAATGTACATTGCTATGTTATATGGCTGTTACAGACACTTCAGAAATTTTTATAGCTTTTTTTTGGTGATAAAGCTGTTCAATGTCTTGCATGACTATCTTTCAATGGTTTGTACCATTTCTGATTAAAATAAATAACTAAAGTTTGGATTGATGGCTGAGAGAATGAGGAATAAGACTCATATATGGAAGCACAAAGCATTGGGGTGAGTCTCCTACCTTGTCTACTTCTGTTATTACATTTAAGTGTCAGTGTTCAGTCTTCAAAAAAGTCCAGATATTCAAGCATATGTTTTGAGTGGCTCTATTGTGGGTTTTTTTTTTTTTTTTTGGTATTAAAGGTGAGCATGTGCCAAACTGGTGTGGTTCTTGATGAAAACCCTTGCCTGGAAAGGGAAGGTCTCATAAAAGGGTTGCTAATAGTGAGTGTTTGACTGGGTAGAGAAGGCTCTGCTTCCCCCTTATTTTCTGTACGTGTGTGAAAAGCATCAGTTACCCTTTGCACAGGCAAAAATTGCTATTTCAGTGCCAAGTTACCATGGTAGATTGCCTAGCTCCAAGCAAAAGGGTGACATTTTGGTGTGCCTGATTTAGGAGGCCTTTAAAATATTAATGGGATTTCTCTCCAAACACTTGAGTGACTTCATCTCTCATGATGAGGCTTAATCCATTATTTAGCGACTAAATGCAATTTAATTAAACTGTGCAGAGGTCTCCCACCAACTTTTGTTATTCTGCGTCTCCTTATTGATTTCCCCAGGGCTGTCTGCAGCTCTCACCATTTATAACACAAATATATTACTGTCCCCAGTCTTCAGATCATGCTCTGGGGAGGAAGCACCTCCTAGACGTGAAGTGCCTTTTCAGACATACATTGCTTTACTTTGGCGGGACGAGTGCTGACCATGGGGGCTCATCTCTTCTTAAAATCCGTTCATAGGTGCATACGCATGCTCCTCTGGTCCTCACCTTGGCCTCCCGGTGGAAGTAGCTGAGCTCGGGCGCATCTTGCCGCCCCGGCGGGATGTAGCTGAAGGCGGACTGGGCCGACAGCGGAAGCCAGTGCTTCCTGACGGCCGGAGCAGCCGCTCTCTCCTCTGCCCCCTTCTCCTCCTCGTCCCTCTCCTCCCGCTCCTCCTCCCGGGCGTGCTGGGCGCTCTGCATGGCCGCACGGAGCGGCCCTCGGAGCAGGCCCAGCCCTGTTGTGCCGTCGCCAGGTAACGCTGTCTGGGAGCGGCGCCAAGGCCAGCGGCAGGCCTGGAATTGCCACAGAATTCCAGTGGCAGAAATTCCTGGGCACTTCTGGGACTGCGAGTCTCGAGGAGTTTGGGGCCGCTCACGCCGGAGACCCCTGTGTCAAAAGCTTTGCTTTGCAGTCAGGTTCCCAAGGAGCAGAAATGGGGCCTGCTCCACTTTAGGGAGTACCATGGCCCTCTTATGACTCCACTGCTAAGACCTCTGCATTTTGAACAAGACAATTTGTATTTTTAGAGCCGGAAAGGAGTTGAGGCTCAGCGGTTTGGCTCCCGTCCTTGCAGAGTGGCCTCACCAAGCGTCAGATCGCCATGTGTGTCTGGCTCTTCTCCGAGCCGCGAAGCACCGATGGAGCCTTCCAGTACCTGCTGCAACCCACCGTCCTGGCAGGAGCGGCTGCCACAAAAACGACTCCCCGACTGCTGCTGAATTCCCTCAATTCTTCTGCTTCGGATACGGCACCAGTCCTCTCTCTCGTGAGGCCAAGATCGAGGCCGTCATTGGTCATCTCGAGCCCCTGCTAGCCACAGCGCACGCCTGTCCCAGGCAAGGGGCTCTTTAGGGCACTCTAGATTAGAGGGAGGCAACTGTGCATCACCAGCAATTTAATTTTTTTTTACATTTTTTCTGGGGTTTTTATCGTCCCTCAACAGCTCAGGACATTTTTTAATTTTCTGAAATATATCTGCTGTTTTGAGTGAGTCTCCGCACAACTGCACGACTGAGCCTCAGTCTGCAGATTGCAAATGCTTCCTGGTGGGCTTGTTCCTGCGATCCTTACTGCTTGGCTGGAGAATCAGGCTTTTTCAAGTATATTATGATAATGATTTTTACCCTAATTATTTAAAAACAATTATACTATGAAATGATGACTGGTTGCTATAATTTGCCGTTGCTGTTTGTGTGCTGGCTGGCAGTCGCTCAACGGGTACTTTAGCTCACCATGCCGAATGAACATTCAAAACCATAAATAAACAGAATAATACTCAATTTGACACAACCAGTGGACATCACAGTTTATATTTATAACAACTGATTTAAAATGCAAACATGAAAATGCCTGGTCCAGGAATGTCAGTCTTTCAAAATACTTCACATGTACTTCTTCCTGTCAAAGCTGAATTTTCATGAAGAACATCTCAGTGTCACATTTTATCTTTGAAAAATACTCCACTAGAGATTTGCAAACAGTTCTTGGCAGAGTCTTTGCTTTGGAGAGTGACATTCCACAACCCAATGCGGTTCATACCTTCATAATTTCAAACAGGATTAAAATGTCATTGTAATGCATTTTGACGTATTAGAGACTAAATTTACCTGGGTAATTCCTAGCCCCAAATTTGAATAATTCTAAAATGAATATGGAAAAAGCTTCAGGGTGTAGGAGTTTATTTCTACACCCTTTTGGACAAATCTACAAAAGTTGAAAGTACTTAAGGAAAATAAATATTCCTTTAAGTACTTGTTTTATTTTAAGGCACCTAAAGCTTTCTTCTCTACTTTTGTTTTCTCCACTAATTTACACAAGAAGGGATAGGGATAGAGGACTGTCCTTCAAGAGCCCAACCTTCAGATACTGAGCTCTTTCTCCAGCAATGAGCAGGTTGAGCTCCTTGCTGGATACACCTAGCTGTACTTCTGTGGGAAGAGCTAAAGTCCATAGTTATTTTACAGTGTACATGAAATATAAATGAACAGAATGAAAGCTGATAAAGGATAAATAGAATGTAATGTAATCCTAACTGCTTTTGCAGTTAGAAAAAAATAACAGCAAGTTCTTTCTTCCTGGCCCTTGATAGTCCTCCTTGGATGGAAAGCAAGCATTGACTTTGGGAAAGCAATCCAGCAGACATCCCAAGTGTTCTCCTCTGGATCTCATTTTCCCAGATTATAGTGAATCACTGTTTTGATATTTTGGCTATTGCCTCCTGTTGTTAGGTATTTTTACACCATTTGCTTTTGGAAATTTTCAGGTTATTTGTGATTTGCTAGCAACTTACTGTGCAACTTACTGCCACTTGCTGTGGCACCAACACATGCTATGAAAGCGAAGCCTTACTATATTCTACATCTAGAATGTATGACATGCAGATTGCTGATTTATGTTTGTCACAAGTATTTTCAAATCATAAATATTTTCAAATATCCAATTACAGAGGCAGATGAAATTGATGGAGGAAAGGAAGAAAGGATTAAATCAACGGGTCAATCTAGACAGGGGAAAAATAAAATACTATAAACAGTATTAGTAAAATGCACTTGGAAACAAAATTATTTATTGGATGGAAATCACTTCCTGGCATTAGAGGGATATTAATAATTATACTCAGAAACTGAAGGCTTTAGAGAGGATGGTATGAACTTTCCTTTGCTTGGGGCACCAAACTGCGTGGTTTTGCTCAGCAGGATTTACGTGCATAATAGCAAGAGCCTGAATGCAGCTATAAAATGCAGCTACGAAATGCCTGATATGAGTTTTATGAATGGCTTTTGATCTATTTTATTATTTTACTACTATACTTAACATTTGAAAATACAGCAAAAGGTTATATTACTGTGTACATTATTATTTATTAAGTAAGAAATATAACTGGAAGAAGTAACTGTTTTGTTTTTAAATAGATAGATATAACAACAAAAAGGATTTTGAAAGGCATTTTCATCATTTTCTTATATATATATATATTTTTTTTATTCATATGTCATTGGACCAGTCAGTTCATGGCCATTCAAATGGTTTAATGTTTTATGGCTTACAGATATACAATCTTTTTTAACTTTTATAAAAATAATAGAAGCAAGGCTATCAAGTTAGGTACGAGGTTTGCTACAGATTCCCAAAATGTGCAAGAATACAGTTGAAAAGCCCAGCCTTGAACATACAGGTTATACCTGAAAACTGCATATAGTTATGACAGTATAATATCAACTTCATCAACTTTACATAAAGGATTTTCATCCACAATTACAAAAGATTACTTTGACTTGTGATGATACCAGTATGTTTTAAAGGGCTCAGAATACATTCAAGGTCTAAGAGAGAATTTTTTTTGTATGAACAAGAGTGTGTTCTGGCAAATTTATAGTCATTGGATGGGAGGGATTTCGGAGAAATCTCAAGCATAGTTATCTGGTAGGTGGGTTTTGGAAGTGACCAGGAACTTATTTCTTATGGATCAGTGAGCTCTTTCATTCAACTGGAAAATATTTATCTTAATTTATTAATTAAAAGGAAGGAATGATAAGGACAATTTTTTTTATGGGAACTTTATTAGACTGGTACCTATTTTGAAAGTTACTGATCAAAAGTTTCCAAAGTTGAGAGACATATCCATTGTGCTTTGTTGTTCATCTGAATAACTTGCACTTGGTTTCAAATTAACTGAAAATGATCCAAATTTAGACAGTCTATTCTGCTGCAAACAGTGACATTTTGAAGTTTTCTGCCATTCCAGTTTGCCAGTGGGCAGCTGGCTGCCGTGAGTAACCCATGCCATATTCACCAAGGCTGTGCCAGATGCTATTTATCTGTGACCCACAATTTTGAGAATTCCGTCTCAAGTGACAACAATACAATACAAATGGAAATACATGTTTCATGACTGAGGAATCTGAAAGACTGTCCTGTGAATACCTTTCCTTTTACACTTCACTAACACGCCAGAGCTAGCAGTGTGCAAGTTGACAGCTATATTCATGACATCAGCCAGAAAAATAATTATTATAATTTTATGTTATTTTTGAAATAGGAAGATTTTATTAATTTTGTTCTTGCTAGGCTGTTATGATGACTAAAAGAATTTTTAAGTCCAATGCTGATAATAGCAAAGCAAGTATAACCTTTACAGGGGCCTCCAAAGGTGCATAGATAGTACAATTACATGCTTTTTAAGCGTTTCACCTATCCTTCTCTATGAAAGTTTGCAATTAGGATACTTCTTAATTCGACAGGATTGCACTTATCTAGCAGTTATCTAGCATTGTTATGTCTACCACTCATAATTATGTTTTGGTAAATTAGATATTATTTCAAATACCCCATGAAATCCAGCATTGAATGGGTAAGTGAAAGGCATGCAAGGGCAAAAGAGGACATCAAAGTGCAAAACAAACAACCCCAAATCTTTTCCTCTTGTACAGCTTCTCCTAGCTACCATTTGAGCATGGCAGGCCTATTGCAAGGCTACACTGCTATCAGCATCCTCCACTTCGCTTGTTTTCATGGATTTGAGGGTAAGCATCACCCAGGGAGCAAATGTCTAGATTATCAGCCATGGCCGAAGATAACAGAACAGATTCAATTTCTGACAAGACTTAGCAAGCCTAGCAGATATTAAGGCCTTAGGCTACTGAAACAGTCAGCTACAGCCTTCTGTCTGCTGAATAAAAAACAACAGAAACAGGAGACCGCAGAAAGTGAGGGAAGTCATGGGAAGGAAGCAAAACTGAGAGACAGCAACGCTAAGGCAAAGTACATATAAACTTTTAATGAATTAACCTTACAAAAGACAATAGCTTCAAAACATTTGACACGTTTGTACAAAACTGTTCCAGCATTTTTAGTTCTCTCCCCAGAAAGGATGCCAGCAAGCCACCTAACGTGTCCCCGGCTATGAGATGCAACTGGTGATGATGTCCAAATCATGTGTGGACAGAGTAAACTTATTTACAAATACTGTATATTTTAATATCAGATTAGTTGATGCTATTGGGGAGCTACCATATTTTCCAGAAAACACCATGCATCAGAAAACAGTATGCACCCCTAGCTTTATTGCCTTTTTTTTTCCCCCATTTGCCACTAACGTGTCTTTTTGGTCCTTTCAGGATGAGTTACCTCGAATTTCTGTTCCTTCTTTTCTTCTCTTCGTATAACAGTGCAAGTTGCAGTACAATCTTCCATTCCTGTTGCGTGCTACACAATTGTCCTCAAACATAGGAATATCAAATGATGGATCATGGGACTATTCTGCAGCCATATTAAAATAAGTGCCACATACCAGAAAATAGCACGCATGTTAAGGGCCAAAATGTAGTTAAAAAGTGTGTGACACTTTCCTGAAAATACAGTATTGATGACACCTATAAACATTCTTCAGGATGCCACATTCCCTTGTGAAAGGGATCTTGTCATTTCTGTATGTACAAAGTATGTCTTCAGTTCTCCTTTTCCTTTTACATTTATTATTCCTCTACAAGTGCTCATGTACCCCAGTGTTTGTAGGACATTGTTTGTCTCCTCTGTAACCTGCAACAAGACAATAATAAACATTCCTGACAACACTGATAAAAGAGCAAATCAGAAATTCTTCTTTCACAGTATGCCGAGAACATCAGTGCTCAGCAATTAGAAAGAGATTTGCCATCATGTTTTAGCAGACCTTCAAAGTTGAGGATGGAACACATGAGCTTTCAAATAATCTCTTCCTGGGTGCCCATTCTAGTCACTTACAGCATGTATTATACTGAGTATAACCACTTTTGTATCTAGCATTGAAAACAGCTCTTGCAGATACACAACTGGCACTAGGGACGACATTTATCCTCATAACGCCTTTTTTCTGATCTTCATGGGGTGTTTTTCATTTCAGTAGACTGAAGCTTCCCCATCTTTTTGCAAATATTAAGCCTGTGTGAACGAAGTGATAGTGAGATATATACTAGCATTATCTGTCAGAGCTGCTGTTGCCAGTTTTTCACATAAATCTGACAAACAAGCAAACTTGAAGCAGTTCCTAAGTCCTTAAATCTTCCAAGTGAGAGATTGCTTAATAGCATCATCTGTCTTAGAGTGACTGTGTTTCTTTAAAATGCAAGCAAATGTTTGCAGATGGCATTACTTTGGGATCCATCCTCTTTTCAGTTTTGATCAAGAGTCAAGGTCTAATTTTGCATTTTTTAGTTCTGAATGGTCTCAATCACACATTTTGTGTGCTCTCACTCACAGACTGGGACGTCACTGAGCTTGACAACATACAGACAGATAATTAAAATGTGATCCTGGAATATGAAATGACAGGAAAAATCTGAAGGTCTTTTCCATACAAGTTTATCTATAAGATATACAGATGATTATACATACAGAATATTAATCTGCATATTTCAATAAAATGAAAGCTTCATCATTGCCTTCTGGATTTAGTTTGATCTACAGCTGCAATGGATATTTCTTTTACTAGAAATAATAAACACTAGGAGAAATGATGAACATTAGGGGAGTACTTCACAGATGATGTAGTTAACACTTTCAAATGGAAAGGTATAGAATACAAACGAGATTCCCCTCAAGTCCTATTTTAGTCTGGTACTGCATTTCTTCCACTATATTCCTCTGAATGGTTAAGATGAAGTTTGGATTTTCCTTTTATTTTCCCTATATTTTTTCTTTTATTTCTTTACTTTCATGCTCAAATTCTAATACTTTTAAAATGTGTCTAAAATGCGTATATACAGTTGATAGGTCTTTTGTTTTCTTTCTTTTTTGGTGGGCATCCTCAGCTTCAGTTACACAACCTGTTTAGTGCACAAAACTACAATGTTTTTTAAGCACCATATCCAAAGGATTAAGATAAATATGTGTAGAAAACCATCACTACCTGTATTTTATCTAAGACACCAGTGCTGTCCATTCGGCTGGCAACATTTACTGTATTGCCCCAGATATCATACTGTGGTTTTTGAGCTCCAATTACTCCAGCTATTACAGGTCCATGATTAATACCTGAAAAACATCAGAACTTTATGTTGAAAGAAACTGTCAGTCAAATTAGGACAAGTATTGTATCCAGTAATATATCAACTAAATGAACATGGTATTTGGCCTTTGCGAAATAGTGGGCACAGCAACCAATGGCCTTTCCAAAAGTATTTTGCTAACAATATACGTAGACGAATGTCATTTATGAAAGTGACAACAGTTAGTCCATCTAATTTTAGTCTTGCTACTCCCTGCCCTCCTCAAAAACTTACATATTTTCTGCCATTTTCTGTCCTAGTAACTTGTTACTTGCTTTATAATATAGCATGAGAAACATATGTAGGGAGAGGAACTACTTCTAGAAAAACAGAATTTCTTTTCATTTCTATTTGTAATGAGAAGGAATTCTTCTGTCTGCAGAGAACTGATGACCAAATCATTCTTCACTTCTTCAAACTGGAAGGGTTTGAGGCCTCATTCTAAATGATCGATTGCCTATAGAGCAGTCCTAGTCTGCTTAATGTATATGGAGTAAAAGTAATGTATTGCTAGCTCTCAGGAGGCAAAACCAACAGAATCATCCTTTACTGGCATCTCTCGGGTGTTTAATGAAAGTTTGGACATGGTGTTTTGAAACTATATTTGTTGTTGTTGTTTTCCTATTTCCTTGCTTCATTAAGCAGAGAAGTCAAACTTCTATGGTGCCTACAGCAAACACCTTAAAATCATACTTGGGCATGCTTTTTTTCCCCCTAGAAAACTAAAGTTTGGCTTATGAACCTTGCTTTAAAAGCATCAGGGTGCCTATAATGAATTTGTTCATTTAGCTCTTGCATGCAGCAGCTTTTCATCTGTCCTAACACTGCCAGTAAAAGTATGTTTGCAAGTATGTGATAAGTATTGTCAAGAACAGAGCAAGAAGATGATTTTTACCCTTGATAGGAATAAGGGATCTTGACACGGTTTCTATAAACTCACCAACTACTGTTAACACATGAAAAAGGAGACACACATTAGATTTGCTTTTTTTTTTTTTTTCTTTTCTTTTAAGCTGTCGCAAGGATTGCAGACAAAGGCTTTTAGTGCTTTAAGGAGCACATAAATATTCAAACATTGGCAAATTGCACACTTTGCCAGTGGATGGCACTGTGAAATAAATATGAGCGTAGTCAAAAAGAGAAGCAAGCTGCCCAGCAAGAAAAGGACAAGAAAGAATAACTGCACTCCAGTTGGCACTCAAATACTTCAGAAATATTTACAGGATATATAGGCTTCCAGTATTTATATATTGCTTTCATTTCACAGTTTCCAAGTTACATATTGCATTGTAAATCTGTTGTGTGCTATTACAAGGAAATAAACATTTTTGAACACACGGTTCCTGACCAGTTCTGAATTAATTTATTTCCGCATCTTTTCAGTGGCTTGCTGCAGTACTGCGCTTTCTTAAATACCATAATGCACAAAGAGAAGCTATTAGAAGCTGAAATATAAGTGATACCTCTAGCAAATATCAAGTAATCTTTGCTCTTATTTGTCAATAACCACAGCACAATAAAAAAGGGAAATGCCCTCCTTTTTTAACCCTGGGAAAGAAGCGGGGGGTATTTTTGTATGCTCGCTTGAAGTTAGTACCTCTGGAATGTTTCAGACCCTGACCTCACTGGCTGTTTCTAGGTTCCTTCCTCCACAGTCATTCATATGATTTTGAACACCCAACTAGAGTCTGTCTCCTTTGATACTGAAAAACTGTAAAAAGTTAACATGATTAACAATCTTGAGAACAATCATTGTAGAGTTACCATAAATCCAAGATGGTGGAACCATATTTTCCAATTATTATCAACTTTGGCATGCTACCATTTTTTGAGTGCCTGACAAAACACTTATTGCTACAACAGCAGGTATGGTCAGCCAAACAATGTAGAGAGCCTTTAAACACAGTATAGTGCTATTTACTTTCACAGCCCCTTTGGTCAGTTCTACTAACAATGTGTTAATCAGCTAGTATTTCACCCTGATTTTCTTTTGCCCTTCATAATATTCTCATGCAAATCCTGTGATACATACCCACTCGTAACTTGAAATCATTGAATGAATGCTTGTTTATGACATCCAATTTCGCAACTAAGGCAAATGCAAACTCCACCATGGTCCCTATGTGCATATACTGTCGTTCAGGTTCCTGAATGTAAACAAACAAGCAGAATAAAAATGTTTTCTTTAACATTAGTTGCTGGGAGAACACAGGCTAAATGCATTGAATACTTAAGGCATTTAATCCCTTGCTGTTTAAAGACTTGGTAAGTAGCTGTCTGTACAAAAAGATTGTATATATGTACTAATAATAGGCCGAATTATAGCCTCGCTGATTGAATGGACATCACAAAGTACTGGACATAGCAGAGTATTGAAAATGCATTTAATTGAATGCATGGATTAACTTCTGCCTGAATAACTGAACCTGTTTCTCACATGCTTCTTTTCAGTAGGGTCTTCAATTGCTATGTGGATGAAAATACATTTTTGTGGCAAATTTCCTGCAATCCTGCAATCAGGAAATTCTGTCAAGCACATCACAACTAACCTCAGCTGCAGGCTGGAAGCTGTAAGGTGCACAGAAAATGTTGAATATTTGTAAAGCATGTGTCAACATTTCCTCCTGCCTTAGCTGGTGCTTGTTCCGATAAAGTAATCATGGAGTTTGGTGTCATTAGCTACCTGGCTATTTACTCAGGATTAAGCAGGTATTAATGCCTACGCGTAGCCTTATAGGGTCATTTATACTCAAACAGCTCAAACAGTTTCATGTGAGTTCAAGCATGCTTCTGTGGGCTGTAGCTTTGCCTGGGCTGGGCTTCAGAAGCAGACTAGAAACTGCCAAATAGACACATTTGTTGTATCCATGGATTTTTGAGCATCCAGTCTCTAAGTTTTGGTCGACTTCTATTCAGAAACCACCAAAGAACCCTAAAACTTGGGTCTCCTGAGTCTCAGTTTCCAGAAAGAACTCAAAAGATAAAATTAATTTAGTAGTGATTGAGAACTCCTTTATGTCTTCTCATCTCCAGTCTGCACTGAAGTACTTCCTTCATTTCCTTCTCTCTGTATCGAATGTCAGAGCTAATTTAAATTATTCCTTTGTGTCTCTGGCTTCCTAAGGCCTAACACACAGGTGTTAATTGGTTCTGCCTAGAAGGAACATGAGTTTGGCAGGAGCACATTAATCCTTCACAGAGAATGTGTTGATTCATAATTGCTGTTTCTCTGTTGCTGACCTGTAGTGCTCTGAAGATTGTGGCTTGTGCTCTAAAGGTATGAATTACTTCTCTGAATTGCATTTCTAACAGTACCCAGTCTTGCCCTTTAAGATTGACCAGAGACAAAGGAATCATCTGCTTTCCATGATGAACCTTACTTCTGTAAGCATACAGCTAATACAAATATGCTATCCTCCCAGCTTACATCGGAAAACAGCAGCCCTTGCAGTAAACCACATTCCTTCTGCTGCAATATGTAGTAATGGCATACAGTGTTGTATTCAGAGGAAAAGGCCATATTAGGCTTAAAAAATAAAAAGGTGTCATTTTCAATAGCAAGACTCCTGAACAAAAGTAAACACTTATCCAATGTAATACAATCTATATTAATAACAAAAACACGTCACAGTGTTATGCATATCCTTCAGTTCACTGCAGTTTAATGAGCAGAATTTCAGGATCACTTGAAAATGATTTTTATGACATGCAAACATTTTCCTGTACCTGGCACTGTTCTTGGTTGGGTGTAGCACTCAGTCCTGTTGCTGCCATGTAAGTGCTTCCAATGGTCTTTATCTTTTCAACTCCACTGAACTTTGGCTTAGACAATAGCTGTAAGACAAGAATCACTATTCAGTTATTCAGATAAGCAGACTTTCATAGTTAGGTGCTACAGATTGGTACTAACAAACAGCATCAACTCTTCTAACAGTCTTTTACCAGACCCCAAGTGTCCTCAAAAATATATAGGGGATGAAGGACTTCAGGATGGATAAAACAATGGATATAGCCTACAATAAAAGAGCATCCCTGTCTGTTAAAATATTTTTTACTATAAAGTGCCTAAAATTATAGTAAGATTAAATCCCTTCTTATTGTACATAGAGCTCTTTAAAATCAATGGTTTTGCACACGCATTTGAGAGCTGTCACCATGTGAGCTAAGCTTACGCAGCTTTCTGCAAGTAAATATCTAACAAATGGAAATGGCACGGTAAGAATTTTTGTTGATGCCCGATATTGCTTTGAACAATTCACTGTTGCCCAGATGGGTTTTCTTTCAGCTGAAGTTCCTCCTGTGGCTGCCAACAAGCACCGGCTGCAGCCTGTGCTGAGCTGTAACATGATCTTAATGCCTTAATGAAAATCATCACCAATGATTTTCTTCAAGACAAATCCTGTTTCCAATAAGGCTTTCAGTGTTCTCTTTCTCACAGTCCATCAGCAGTCATACACTCTGCTTGCACCTTTAGAAATAAGACATGAAAACCTATCAATTTCTAGGAGTTGCTCATATACCAATCAATCAATGTGCTATATAATCAAACTGACACAGCTCAGGTATGGCACAGGGCTGTAAAATTTAAAGTGGTCCAGATTTAGGTACTTGACTTTAGGCACTAGTCTTTGGAAACTATAATTAATATATGACATATAATGTGGATGGGATCAAGATGGGATTCTCCCTGCAGACAACTGAAATCAATGGAATTTGATCTGAGATTGGTATCATCTACTTTATCTCATATAAGTCCCTTTCTCCTTTAAAACTCCCTATAATCAATTTCCACTAGGCCCATGAACCCTCTTTCCTGACAGCTCTTTGCAGACCGTTGTCTAGACATGCTCACTGTTGCATACCCTGGATTATTAAGACTGAAACCATACGTTGATTGTTGTTAAAAGTACATACGTCGTCAAAGTCAGCAATGATTTCATTTAGTAGCCTGAGACATTCCAAGCCTTCCTTATTTACATCAGATTCTGTGTAAAATTCTTTGAAATCCGGAATAGAGGCAAACATGACACAGACACAGTCATATGACTGATGATATAGATCCTGTCCAAAAGAAAAAAAGGAATAAAGTAAAACATCCACAATACCCATCTCTAAAAGTTTTTTGTTTTAAAATCACCATCCTATCACTTAAAAGGGAGGTTGTGTAGTAGATGGAAAGCCCTATGACTCTGTTGTGTTATTCTTTTTGCATTTAGTTGCATTTATCAGTTTTTGGACAACTTATAAACCTACCTGCAGACAGACTTAGCATCTTTATGCAAAGAAGAGAAAATATTTTCAGTGATTTAGTTACCTGTTTTTTTTTCTCCTTGGTATTAGGTCAATGAACATAAAATATTTTACTAATTTATTAGGTAGGGCCCATTTCTGAAGTTTTCCATTGAAAGAACTTGGTCCAGTTTGCATAGCTGGGACTATATTTTGCAAAATAATCTCTAAATTTTTATTATCTATTTGTGTTATTATAAAGTCTAGAAAACTGAAGCAAAATCACAATCCCAATGCATGACAAATGCATAATATGACACAAGCCTGATTGATTGATAGTTTCTAATCTAAAATTACAAGATGCTTAACAGGACAAAATAATTGTCATGTCTTTTTCATAACAAGGAGATGAGGCAAAAGGAAGGAGTTACCTGAACTAAAATTTACGCAAACTTTTATCATTAACATATTTTCCTGTCAAGACAAACCTATGTCCTGAAAAAGAGGAAATAAAGAATACTTTTAATAATAATACTTTTTAAAAAAAGTATTTATATCCCTAAATAGAGTCAACTATGGAAATAAAAGATGCAGTTGGCTATTTTAAAGTCAACTTTTGTATTTATTTGAGTAGAACTTCAATTTCAATACTCATGTGAATAAAGTGAGCAGGGTTTGGCCTGTGATTTCAAAAAGCACCACATATTGCTTTCCTTTCTGTTTATCCAAGCTGTTCTTGCAGTTTCATTTGCACAATGTTTTTCTCTTTTCAAGGTATAATTCATAAATCATGTGTAGAGGTATAGTAAATCACTATCGGTGATGCCTAAGTGAAAAATAGCAGAACTATGGGAAAACTGTTGATTGCCTCTCTTCTGTTCTGCTGACTAAGTGGCTTTCTTTTCAGATCAGGTGTGTGGGAAGTTTCTATGCAAACATGAAAATAATTGCAGACAAGGAGGAATACAGGCTGTTTTAGGAGCTACATGACTTACTACTAGATCCTTTTCTAAAGGATTACATAAGCAACATATCACCGAAGCTCTATCATGCTTCGGGCAGGGGCATGGAATATATTGCTGCAATTTACCACTGCTCCTTATATTCCTAAAGCGGAACTGGTTGTTGTGTTTGTATGTGATATCCAGATCACAGCCATATATACAAAATTGTCAGCATTTAAAGAAAGAGGCCTGTTTATGCATATGAGAAATTACTAAATAAAATGTGCAAGCAGCCTACAAGTTTAAAAAAGCCCTGGAGTTCACTGCCAGATCACCACTAAACTTTGAAGGACTTCTAAATCTCCAACACCCTCTTCCAAAAGACAGTTTTCATAAATTATCAACACTGTGATAATGTTTTTCTGTTACCCATTTGATCCATCTCCATAAACACATAACCATAAATTGGTTAATTTATTTTCTACTGTGGTGTATTTTTCAAGGCTATTTTTAAAAATAAATTTAATCCATAAAATAAAATAAGCAAACAACAGGGAGACATGAGCCCTCTGGCTAGCTGTCATCAACTCAATTTAAGTGCTTTAGGCACCTGGCTGAAGTATTTCATTTGAGAGCAAAGTAATCCCAAGCATTCTGCCTTCCCAGTGCAACATAGTCACATCTGGAAAGTCATTTTAACGTCAGATAGGCAGATCATCTCGGAAAGTGTTTTTCTCTCTCAACCAGTTATAGAAAATGGCCAAAGAAGTCATTTTTCCTACTGTAGATACTCAAGAGGAGTGCCTGCAACTATATAGAATGACTGTGACTTTAAGCAGTTCAGACCCAAAACAGTCTCTTTTTTGCTCCAGTCTCCCACACTGAAAAATAGGCTCCTTCTCTGTAATCCCACACTGCCATCCGCTGCTGCCTGCTGTTTTCCCAACACTTGGTACAGATATACTTGACCTATCTTGAAATTAGTTAAATGCAGCAATTAGTTAAATGCAGCAATTTTCTTGTTGCAAGAAAAAGAGGCTCTGCGTGGACTCAAATATTTAGTTTTTGAAACCTGAAGTTTCTGAATTTACTTCGCATCTACCAATTTCAACATGACCTTCAGTATAGCTACACTGAAGCTACAGTAATGTTCGTGGTATAAAAGCACTAAAAAAGTTAAGGTTTGATGTCCTGACTGCTCTTCTCAGCCATGTTAGCAGAATAGGTAAAAGATTATGTTTTGTGATTATCTCAATTTTCTATTTTCTCATCATCTTTACTATAACTTGATTTTGGTTTTGAGTTAAGGAACTTAGAGTGCATACAGTGCTGATTACAAAAAGAGGCGAGGGAACTGCACAAAAATGTGAAAGTATTTGAAGAGAAATAAAGTTTGTTGTATAAAAAGCTAGACGGAGAAACAAGAGTATTTACAATAGAATCTAGATAATCAAAATATGCACTATTTTTGAAACTGGAATTGTCAAAATAATCAAGTTGAATACATCTGGGATGATATATCCCAGATATATCTTTCAAAAAAAAGTTCATCTTCCTTCTACCTTGAATAATCCAGCAGGATCACAAATTAACAATAATGTTATCATTAATATTAAAATACAGTGGTGTTGTCCTAGATTCTGTTAATCAGTAATAAAATGTTGCTTTAATTCATGACATAAACATTAGAAGGCAGCTGTTTTATTTACTTTCTGAATTCTCCTGCTTTTGTGCCCTGTGATCAGAAAATATGACAGAATTACCTTACTGACGCACTTGTGATTGTAAAGTTCATAAAAAAGACAAAATCTAGGCACAGTACTAAAACTGGGGCAGTGCCATATCTGAACTAGCACATGGAATTTAACACTAATAAATATTCTATCCAGGTAAAGGTATTTTTCAGAATATAAATTCAAGTTAAGACTACAGGTCTGGTGCTATAATTGAACCTTAACAGGAAAAGGAGACCAATTTATGCAGGCTGTAGAGATGTGATAATGGTATACATAGTATTGAGGATCATAAAGCAGAGATGATAGAAGGAGGCACTCACAACAGAAGAGCCAGAAGATAAAATGGGCATTTAAAAGTTGAGTTAGGAAAAACATGTGAATAAGAATATATAAAGTTTGTGACTCAATGCTGTTCAACACCATTCAAGATGAGAGCTCAGCAGGTTAAAACTCTGACTGTCTATGTGTATAACCAGAAAAAATGATTAGCTGGAAAGTCTATAAAAAGCATTTCCAGAAGTTAAATGCACCCTTAAATTTATGAGCAAAAGTACAAAGGGTGAATAGCAACGTCAGTTGCCCTTGAACCTCTACTGAAGTATCCAGCACCAGGCACTGCCTGAGCCCCAGGGTTTACCTGACAGGGCTGCTGATGGATGTGCAGAAGAGCCGTCCTATGGATGGCGTACATGGAGCCCTGGTGGCACCAGGTATTAGGAGGGGTATTTGCTGTCTTCCCTCACAGTGGAAATGTTGCCCTTGAAGAAATGATGGCAACAGGCACTGTGCACTGTTGTAGGGGAGAGAATGAGACTAAGCAACAGACAGGAGCAGAGGTCTACATAAAACTATAAATTGTTGTGGTGGCATGGGGAGGATTACTATTTTTCATGCCAAACTATGGGAAAGGGATGCCCAACTGCTATGCTTCTAGGCACTAAGTTCCCTTCTTTATAGACCAGTGTTATTATTCCTCCCTTTCTTCCACCTCTAGAATAAATTAACAAATTTTGATGTAACCAGTCATAGGATGAAGCAAATGATCATGTCCACATCTCTATTCCTTCCTCTTTGACATGGGGCAATATCCATCCCTGCTAATGCTGTGTAGCATGGTGCCCGCACAGAAACAATAAGTGGTGCCGTTTATAGCTAGGCGAGTGCTCCTAGCTAGTTCATTTATTTTGATCATTCACATAATAAAACCTGCAGCAATCAGGAGCCTTCATTTCCCTGTGACTATTTCTCTTGAAATAGTACTCTCAAAAATGTTTAATCTGAAAATTAAATGCAACCACATCTTCCCTGTGTTCCACCTCTCTGTCTCTTTTTTTAACTTAGAATAAGAACTGTTGGACAAGTTTGTATTTCCATTACTGCCAGCATTGGAGGGCAGATGTGTTCTTTTTCAGTACCTGGAAAGGTTATGAAGATGGGATTTACTCACTATACTAGTGAGAGATGGCAAAGGAAGGAATGGTGCCACTTGCTTTTCTTTCACCAAAACCAAAATCATCCTCCCTTCTGCAGTCCGTTCCCTACCCCCCCACACCTTTTTTTTCCTCTTTCATAATTTCTGAATTTTGGCTAGCTGGCTCTCCTTACCGTCTGCTATGTTCTCTTTTTCTCCAGTTCCTGGAGACCTTCTAGGGATGCAGGAAAACAATTGGTTCTACTGCTCTAGGGTAGCATTTCAGCTCTAGATAAGGTGCCAGTTCACACACCTCAGGGATCAGGATTCCTCTTGTAGGATTGTGCCTGCAAGTCAGCTCACAGCACAAATGTTCCTGGCTGCTCTTCAGTAACTGAGGTTCTGGATGCTGACAGCATACAGGAAAAGGGGGTGCAAGACAGGTGAAGAGAGCATATTTTATCCTGGCCCTGTTTCCTGTTTGTCATTTAATTTTTGTTGTTATTTTTATCTCTCTCAACTAGTTCAGTACCCATCATGAAGACTACAAGCAGAAACAAAATTCTGGGGGGTTCTGATAAAACAAAAAACCTTTATGACCACTTCAACTGAAGCAATTCTTTTACCCTATCACACTAGTCAATGATGTGTCTTGCTATGAAAACAAGCTTCTTGGTTTTTTTAAACGTATGTTTCCGCTACTCTCATCTAACAATCATCCATTTTTTCCCCTTTCGTTCTTCCTGCCAATACTTTGCACCATACTTTTTCTTCCCTCTCTCACACAGTTGCATGCATACATCAAATTCTAAGAAAAGCAGTATTCTGAAACAGACTGTTGATCCATTAAATTAAATTTAACGGGCATGGAATACATGTAAAATCATATTAACAAGAATGTTTCCTACTAAGAAAGAAACAGACACACAAATTTCAAATCAGTATTTGATTCAGTTAAAATATTCATAGAGAGAAAGCAGACTGTCCTGTTTTAACATGATTTTCTGTGAAGCCATGTACATACATGCAGAATGTTTTTAAAGACTCATCCTTATTGACATTGAAACAAATCTGAAGACAAGAAAGATGTTCATATTTCCAAGGATTGAAAGACCCTTGCCTATTGAAAACTATGTTTAGAAATAAACAAAAATGATATGACTCATTTTTCTTCTTTTTTTTTTTTAAAGGAATGCCACTAAAATCATATGAAATCAGTCTTACTTCATCAGACATAATAGATTGGCAAGCTCAGCACATTGCAATTGCAGATCTTCAGGATATTTACTAAAGCTCGTTCCCACCTAAGAACCCAGAGAGCTAAGCATATAAATTCAGTTGCTGAAGAAAGCTGAACAGATGGTGCTACTCTGCCAGGGAGTTGCGATGCAAGAGCACATAAATGAGAAAGTGGCCTCTCTGTGGTTTGCTGTGTTTAATACTTGGATTGATAATTGGAGTTGGGCAACCCTGGCTTTGAGACAGGGCCTTTGCTGAATTCAGAGGAACCCCACAGCAGTTTTTATTCAACATTAACAATCAAATAAATATTGACAGGTAGTAATAGAATATTGATACAAAGGATTTTATAATACTTCTTAATGCAAACCAAAGTGAAGTGGAAAACATTGCCCGTTTTGATTCAGATGTTCAAAAATGAACCTTCCCCCTTTTATCAGTTTTCAATTTGAATAATTGCTCTATGCACATGAGTAACTCAAGCTGCTCTATTTAACATCTCTAGAAACTGCCACTTTATCTACTTTTTTTTTCAGTCTTTGCTTTGTTAAGCTATAATGTGAAATTAAGAGCAGATCTATTTTCCACCAGAGCCAATGGGAGTCTCCCAATTGTCTTCTCTGGTGCTCAGAATAGGTCCATAAGCAGGAAGCAGAGGTATTTCAGTGTTGGGAAACCTATTCTCAGAATTAACATAACCTCTATTTAAGGAAACAGGCTAATTTTCCCTCCGTAAGTGAGGTTTCCAGTCACCAAGAGTAAATTCAGAACCTGGATGCAGCTCCAACCTGTACACAAGGAAAAATGTATCTGGATGCCTATGACTGAAATTTAAATCCGTGTTCATGCAACCCTTCCCTTCATCTCCCCTTTTTTCCCTCCTCCCAAAGGCAAAGAGCCTTAACACTTGAAAAAATTTCAAATTTTTGTCTTCAAACTGCCAAGGTGCACTCAGTGCTGTAAAGCAAATCTTTCATGCACGGGTAATGGGGAATGAAAACAAATGTCAATTTATGATCTCACTGTTCAAACCAGCACTGAGAGGTATTTCCAGGACACGTGGCTTTCCCATAAAGCAGAGGATATATAGAGTTGGCTGACCTCGTTCTTCAGATTTCTTGCCAAGAAGTGTTCAGCTACATGGGCCGGAAGCACGTTCTCCAGCAGCACTCGATTTAGATTCTCCATGGTTTCAATCTCCTCCCGCTCTTTTTTGAACTTGTTCTTCCACAGGAAGTCTAACCTACAGTAATATTCATTCTGTTACAAGAGGACACAGAGGTAAAGAAACAATAGGCATCTTGTCCTGCTGGAGTACACATTTAAGAGACAAAATAAGCACAGTACATCATCCCTACAAGGCCATCACCCCTTACCTTTTTGGCCATTCAAGTACAATTCCAGATTCAACAGAAATCAATCACCGGAAGCATGTGCTGTGACATAGATTTCATGAAACTTACAAGGCCCAAACTTGGGGTAGGGGAAAAAAAAAAAAAACAAGGTGCCCTCAAGGTATGTAAAGTTTGGGTATTTTTTTTTAACTCTTAGGCTTCAGGAGAATTCATTTTACAACTCCGATCCATTTTTTACATGTTTCTAACATAATNAAAACAAGGTGCCCTCAAGGAATGTAAAGTTTGGGTTTTTTTTTTTACTCTTAGGCTTCAGGAGAATTCATTTTACAACTCAGATCCATTTTTTACATGTTTCTAACATAATATGCAGAATTTCTGTTACAATAACGGATATTGCAGGAAGACCCTAGCTTTTACAGACTTTAATATATGTCACACAATCAGTATTGTAAGAAGAAAATAGTACAAAAAAAAAAGCAATCTGCCAGTACTAAATGCCTTCAGTTTAACATAATATGTACTTTCTCCTCTTATGGACAGGCCAAAAGCTTCAATACTTTTAGAATATTAAGAGATATTTTTAAACATTATATTTTAAAGATTATCAAAAATTGTTGAGACAAGTATATGTATTTTTTTGATTTTTACACTGCTTAAAATACTAATGGTTTATCCTTCTCTTTTTTTCATAAAGGTTTCTCAGCAACCAAGCAATAATAATAATAACTGGAACTATATAGAAACTGCATTATATTCTTTGAACATCAATATTTTTGGAGGACCATTTACATTAAATGTTTACAAATTGCTTAAAAGTGCTTTTTTTTTTTGTGGAGCTTTCTATACTTTTTCTCCATATTGTTAATGTTTTGTGCTAAATTCCAGAACATTATTTTGACATCGCAGACTTCACATGCTTGACTATCTCATTTGAGACGAAGTACATCAAGATCCATTTCAGTGCAGTCCAGTGGTTTAATGCTATCCTGAGGGTTCCATGAAGACCAAGTTATTGACCAGAACATAATTATCATGACAATCTTACTCTATAAAAACCTGCAAATGGTTTTTAGTATTCTTAGCAGTCAATAGTTGTTCACACTAAAAATGAAGGTTGTCCTTCTGACTGAAGGTTCCTATTGCAGCTGTAAATGATTTTAAATAACTTGTTGACTCACAGCCAAAGATAGGGTAGAAAGTTGCACTGAGATCACATTAAAATGATTTTGAAAGCTTTAAAAGAGCAATGAAGGTAAAAATTGGTGATCTGAAGAATGTACCTACAATTGAAAAATGAAGTAAAAAAAAAAAAGAGGAAAATCATGTGTTAAATGTCTACAAACCAAGCTATTCAACCTGCCTTAAATTAGTTGATGAGGGCTATTAAAACTTGAGTGATTAATTATTTTTCTGCTGATGAAAATCTTAAATGTACTAAAAAAGAAATATTTTGTCTCTTCCAAAAGAAGAAAAATATTATTCTGAAAGTAGAATGGGTCTTAGCATCTCATAATGCATGACCCCAAAGACCTGGCTTTTCTTGAATAAGTGAAAAAACTGAAAATATTGAAGTATTTACATGCTACTATAGAATATTTACAGATTATAAGCAATTGAAGAGTGAGCGGGGACTTAAATATGTGCAGAGATATGAAGGAATATATAGGAAAAGACCACCTGAACACAGGCTTCTGCAGGAACCTGGAGAGAAGATTTTGCTGATGCACTGTCATCATTCATATATCCAAAGGCAATTAACCCTCCTACAAAGATTTAGGTCACAAACAGCTTTTTCTCAAAACTGATCACACAATGTAAAATGCATGCAGCCCTTTTTTTAGGATGTCTTTTATATTTCAAGTGAGAGAAATATTTAAATTCTTACAACTCCTTCTTGCAAATATACTTAACAAGTATTAGTTTACCAAGAATAAGCAAAATGGCCAGTCTATCCAGGTTCCCCACATAAAGAATAATGGTGAAGGTGACCAACTAGATTCATGCAAAAGTCCAATAAAAAACAGGGGTGTCAAAAATCTTGGCATATTTATCCAAAGTAAACTGGATGCCTGAAATGAAACTGAAATTGGGTGTTTATAGTTTGTATCATATTTGTATTGATAAGAAGTTGAAAAGTTAGATAAGCTGAAGTCTTTAAAAAGATATTTCACTTCTTTAAGACAGAGCATTAAACATAACTTATTTACTCTTAATTATTGAATTACATATAGTCTGTCAAAAAATATGGCAAGGAGAGCCTGGGAATAATTCAGTACCATACACTCTACAAATTAGCTTGGAAATTACATTCTTCAAAATGCCCATGACTTTGAAAACAAATCATCACCTCATTAAGCCCTGCTTTAAATTGCATTTTTATTGTTTGTATGATGTATCCCAATTAAAGATATTAACGATATTGTTCAAACTTTCCATTCTTATAGGCACGTGAAAGCCAAGATTGTTCCATACTTCAAATATTAGCTGCAGAACCCTTTCAAAACATCTGAATATAAATATGTTAAAATGGCCCTTTTACCTTAGCAAGGGACATCAGCAACCACAGTACCCTTGAGACAGAAAAAGTTGCTTTCTTCAATAACATAATCACCACATCCCTTGACAGCCGTTCTCTGCTGATGGGCACAGTGGGCCATCAAGTGAGGCATGAAGGACACTGAAGTCCTGCAGGCTATCGGCTTTCTCTAGGACAAGAGGCTACTGTGCATCTGTGCAAGGCAATGCAACCCAGAGGTTTCTATCAGCAGTAATTTGTTCCTGGGCAAAAGCAGTTCAGCATAACAAGAATTTATTCACTTCTTATTGCCTGATTGCACAGAGATGGATTTAGCTATATTTTTAAATTCTAGTAGGACACAGATCAGATCTATTTTTGACATTTGCCTCAGAGTGAGATGAACTAATTTTCATCACTGACTAAACAGAAAGTCAAGACAGGCAGTTCATGAGGGACTGTGACATAGGTGTCTATAGATATGTATGATGAATCCTGTAAGATTCAGAAAGGGTCAGAGTGATAGGAGAGGCCTCTAGCAGATAACACAAATTCAACACATGTTTTCATTTAGATGAGGAAGCTAAGGAGACTAAGTGTCCCTTGCACGGTACCTGGTCCATGCCAGTTTGCATTCTCCCAACCACTGCCAGGCAGGCTGTAAGAGTTAGCATTCTTCAAAGCATCATTTTTTAAGGACTATATTAAAAGGACGAATGCATGCAGATTGCATTGTGATCTCAGTGCCAGAGAATAGTTCTGGGAATGGTTTGTTTGCCACCCTAAACTAGTATGGCCGTCAAAAACAAGCAATGCTGCTTTCCTCGCTTCACTTCTGACTGCTCGCTTCCAGCCTATGATGATTCTTCTGGCACAAGCATTGATGCAGTCACACAATAAAACTAGATCAGGAAGCATCTGTCTGAAAAGGATCATTTTCCCAGGGTTAATTTCTAAAGCCAGATCATTTCCCTATTTTGCGCCAACTATACAGTTCCAAAAGTAGCATGCCAGTTCAAATTAGGAGATACAAGGACAGGAATGAACAGCTACTTCTCCTATTTGGGTTATGTAGTTTCAAGTATTAGCTGACCTGAACAGTTAAGTTGTTAAGTTTGCTGATATAATTTGTAATGCTATACTAGTTCTCCACACCTCCTTGTATGTATATATATGTGTATATGTATATATAATAAATAAATATTTTTAATTATTTATTTTACATAAAAATCAGCATTTGTCTGGCCTGTGAGCAGGTACTTGTGGGAAACCATTTAACTGTTCTTAACTTTCTAGTTACTCACTCCGAGGACAGAGAAATATCAATGCCAGTACAAGAGAAGCCAGAAGACCACTCTTTTCATTGATGGCTTTCCATTAAGTCTGCACAGCAGAGCTGATCTAGTGGGAAGTTCTTAGTTTAACATTGTTAAAATAATCAATCAGGTATTGAGAGAGAAAGAGTAAAAAAAAATCACAATGTTACTCTCTGTAAAGTAGAAAAATGTGACAGCAAATGGAGAAATGACTTGTATATAACCCTCAGTGGAAGATGCGTGCTGGGATATGGTAAGGCTCAACAAGAACTATGATGGAGGATGGCTGCAATTGGCCATAAAAACAATGTCTCTACCAAATACATGATTTTACTGTCCATCAGAGCAATAAACATTAGTGTCCATATTCATGTGTCCTTGAGAATATGAACTGCAATGTCAGAGACCGAGCTGTCCTTTGGGAAAAATGTCCTTCCACTGAACATTTCTGTTTGCCTAAGCAGATGCTGGTGAGAAATGTGGTGTTGGTTTCCTCCATTTTATATAAATACATTTGGGATCAGTTGTGTCTGATTTCTGGGGAAGTTATCAGGTGTCTCCTGATGGGGAGATACCTGTGGCAGTGTAGTATAACTGCTCTGTGGTCTTATGGGAATTTTACTTCTTATGATGAATTTGTAAATGTTGAAAGTTTGTCTAAATTCTAAGAAGCAACAGAAAAATAAATGCTTGTCTCAGATTTGTCTGTTTTTCCAATACCTGATCTAAAAGATCTGCTCTTCTATTCTAACCTCAACCTTTTCCCCGGCATCCTTCCACATTAGGATTAGGGCATGGACTTGGCATGGATCCTGGCGATGAAAGAGGAGCATCAGGATATCTGCTGGAAGGAGAAAGTGAGATCTCCTCTTGAAATGGGAATGGATAGGAGGCAGGTGGATGCAGGAGGAACAGGGGTATCCAGTAAGAAAACTTGCACCAATATCTCCCATCTCTCTTTCGTGGGTGCAGAGGGTTTTATTTTGCCCACACTGCTTGAGCTGCTTCTGCACGGGATGCTCACAAAAGCAATAAGCAGAAAGTTTAATAACAAAAAAGAAGGGCAATTATTTCACATGTCATTTTATTAAATTGTGAAATTCATATTATCCGTTACGAAGAATGGGGAGATAAAGAGGGATTAAAAAGGAACTAGACGTCCTAATAGAAAGCAGGACAATCAGTACCTATTAAAAGTTGTCACCAGTAGAATATGGGAAAAATACAATGTGCAGCTAAGAATGTGGCAGCAACATCGCTTCACTGAATTGTCACATTATGCAGCCTTTTCTCCTTCTCCATTCTCTCCCTAAGCATTTGCTACCAGTCAGTGTCACTAATGGAAATATAAAAAGGCAGGTCTTATATGTAGTTTGTCCTAAAACTGATTCAAAGCATGTCTAATTATTATTTAGGCTTATGCTGAAAATGTTGGAAAATGTGGAGGGTTTTTCTCCCTCTTCTTTAAGAGACAATAAGCCAGTGGAAAAATTAAAGGCAACAAACTGAAAATTCACACACACAGAATTATAACAAAAATCTAGACTTAAAGCCCTCAAAAACAAAGATTGCTAAAATATTAAAGGATCAATTTTTTTCCATCAGTGACAGACACATTCAAACTGTTGTACCATGCAAAATACAAAGTTTCTTGTTGACGTAACTGAACCCTGATCTTTGTTCAGTGATGTTCCTTCTTTCTCCTTTTTTCTTGACATAACACACATCATCCACCCTACCCTGAGCCTTACCTGGTTGCTAGCACAGTGGGCTGGGATTGCAGCACTTAGCCAGAGATAGGCCTGAGGATCTAGGAGAGAACTGCCCTTGCACATAGCCCCAACTCCATAGAATGTAAGACACCAAGTTTCTACTGAAAAACACCACTGGGTAATAAAAAGAGTAGTTTCCCGTTGGTTAATAGTTTCAATACAACTGTGGCCTCAGTATGTGGTACATTTGATGTGCATGCTACATTATTTCTGTGTCCGCATCAAACGGTAATAACTGTGAAGAAAATAGCTTGTAATTAAGCAACCAGGGAGCCAGCAGATGGATGCAGACAGATGGGAGCGCACTTGGAGGCTGTTAGACAATATTGGTCAGCATGACGGACAATAGTCACAGCACTCTATCCATGTAACACCCACGCTCTCCACCACATTTATTGCAGAGATGAGCTTTAAGAACATATTTGAGGGCAATAAAGGAAATCACTTTTTAGATGCTTCCAACACTTCTTTGCAAGGTCGGTTACATAAGGGCATGGAGTGGAACAGAAGGGAAAAATCTAAGAAATGTTTGAAAAGATGGGGAGATAATGTTGGATTCACTAATGTAGATGAAGAAAACTGTGCATCTTACCTGTCTACCCAAAACCAGCAATGTGACAAAGAATATAAACAGAGAAATGGAGCCCATTGTCTTCAGGTCTTTGAGTATGCCTGGCCTACAAAAAAAAGGTTTAAGTTCAGCAAGCTACTCAGATTTGAAACAAAATTCATTTGGCACAAGAATAAGGAAAATATTCCAATTTATACTGCTTTCTAGCATGCAAACTGAGACCATTTTAAATCGAGACCATTAGGAATATTCCTTATTATTTGATGAAATACAATTATTTTCATAATAAAAATTTTATTTAGTTCTAAAACAATCTATGCGTATGTGCCTATATTTTTAGGTCCAATACTAAGATGAGAAATTCTTCTTTCTTCTCTTTTGGCATATGCCATGTATAAGGCATCACCTCTGTTTTAAAGATGAGGTAGAAATTATATATGTCCAAAAGTTTTTTTTTCATGGCAACACTGGAATAACAGGCATATTTTTTTCTCCTATTTATTATATAATTGATATTTCACCAATAACAAAAAGACTTTTGTGGAAGACTCAGTGGAAATATAACATATAGATTTGCAAGCACAGCAAGAAACTTATCCAACCTGTAGGTCTACATTTTTCTTTTTCAATAGCTGAGAGTGCATTTGTAACATTTTAAGACAGCATACTAGCTCTGTGAAAGCTGATTTTCTTTGATTTACAGCAATAATGCTTTAACAACCTTAATCAAGGTTAATATTTTTTCCTAAAGTCCTTACTGGACAATGCCAACTAAACTGTACTGTACTTCATATTTTACATGACTTACACATTTTGCCTGGACTTTTTTATTTTATTGCAATAATCATCTCAGGTGTAATATTAATTTGTATAATAATAATATTAGCATTGTGGTGATTTTAAATTGGGACTTGTAGATTATATAGTCAAATATATATAAAAAAGCAGTTTCATGACCTAAGAACTAACAAAGCTTCTGCACCTCAAACACCTGTGTTTCATTTCAATTAGTTTCAGAAAAACTGGAATTATCAACCTACCTTTTTAGAGGACCCATTGCATACATAAATTTGCTGTAATCATCCAGCATGGATCCATGAGTGTGTAGGAGGATAACATTGTAGCCCACCAGTGCAATCAACATTATCACCATTTTCAGCTCATAATTTATCCTCAGGAAAACAGAGCAGGAAATGAGCCCTAATATGCAGCTGTATATAAAATACTGACAAAAGAAAAGTGAATGGGAAATATTCAGAATTTGGCTGTTGAGTGGTAAATCATACATAATAAAATGACTAGGCTAGTTTTAATAAAAGTGGTTAACTAGTTAACTGACCAATTAAGTATGGAATCTTTTGCAGTATGTAAAGAATCAGAGTGCCAGGGAGAGTCAATATCAACTAGATATTGATCTTTCATAATATAGGCCCTTTTTCACATTTGGCTAAAATTCATCCTAAAATCTCTAAAAAGCAGATTATGCTCCTAATTTATCTTCCCCAGCTGTCACCCTTTGTCACTTTTTATTTGCTCATCTGCAGTAGCAAGTGCTTATGTTTGGGACATCACTGCTGGAGCTGGAAGTCTAGTGCAAGAGTCTTCTGGCAGCTTCCTCCTGTGCCTCTCTATGGTCTGCAGTGTTACTGGGGTACCATAACCACTCTTCACATATTACTGAGCATAGGGGAAGATCAAGATCAAAGCATCTGCAGATCCAAAACCAAGTATTTCATTGCCTACGCTTACAGTGTTTGTAAACTGATGTAGTATGCACAGATCTTATGAACCTCTTAAATACATGGCTTTACAAACTCTATAAATATGCTTTGGGGAGGAAGAATATAAAATGATTAACATAGTCTATGCACAATGTTAATATAAAACAAATTAAAAAATAATGTTAAATCCACTTGAGTTATGATTACATAAAAATATTTACGATTGCTAAAAAAAACCTTTCCTGTATGTCAGCAAAAATATGTATGATTGAAGTTAAAATCCCTGAAAATATTTCCACTTGTTATCTTCTGGAAAGAGAGAGTGACATCAAAATTAATGCTAAAACAGAAATAAGGCACTCTCACTGGAATCAAAAGCTTGGTCCTTAACATATGATGCTTAGGCGAAACAGGTAGCTTACATGTTTCCTGGAAAGTATAGTCCTCAACCCTGTAAGGAATTTGCCTTTTCTTTCTATTTTATTTCTAGGTATGGTACTTTCAGGCCTCCGTTGACTTGCTCATGCCAGTATTTTTGTTAAAAGCTGCATCACTGTATACTGATTTTTAAGGATCACTAAAAAGAATAATTTTCATTGCACCTGTCAGGCAGAATTGTTCTGCCATATGAATCTTCACTGTTATTGTAAATAGCTTACGGATCTACTTAAAAAAGGAAATAAAAAAACTATTTTTCAGAATCACCAAAATTAAAACTTCACATCCCTTAGCATGCCACACTGCATTTTAAGAATTTGGTGTTATATAAAAGCAGCATTTTTTTTTAACTCAGTAAGTCATCCTACTTTTGAAATTAGTTTTCCAAAAAGCACACAACCAAAGGACAGTCTTGAATCCAAAAGTGAATCCAAGAATCCAGCCTTCAATCCAAAAATCTTCCAAGTGGAATAAACAGTCTCTGTTTCTGCTTCATAGTAACACATAGTCCAGATGCAAAAAAAAACACATTTCAGACGTGGGCGGATGCGTTGTAAACCAGTTGCATAGCCACACATCTGAAAATGCAGGTAGTGTATATTAAAATGCAAGACTTCAGTAAGTATCATGCAGATTTAGCAAATCTGCTGAAAATTTAGCAAATCTGCTAAATCTGCTACACCAGGCTTCTAAACAACTACGCCAGGTTAAGGAGCTTCGGGGAAAATGCTCTAAATATGCCTTTTCTGTATCATGATTTCCGTACATTAGTTTAAGACTCTTACTTCTGAGCACCCAACACTGCAAAAGAATGCCTAAAATCCTTCCACAGGATTTAAATTTCACCTTTTTAATAAACACTTTGCCAACCAAAGTAGCCTGTGGAAGCACTGTCCTCTGAGTCCTTTTCCATCCTTCTCAGCTTTTTGGACTAAAGCAAAAGTTCTTGAAAGAAATCAGAGGAGGAACTGCAAATTAACCTGCTTCAAAAGACTTGCCTATGGAGGGGTGAGGATCACTAGCAGTCTAGCCATCTTTGGAGAAAAGATGTATACTGCACGCTGGAGTCAGAGCAAGCATACAAAAAAATGGGAGTCCGCGAAATTACTGCAGTTTGTGTAGCAAATGAATCTGAATTCTGCTACACAGGGATTACCACCCTGGTGGGGAAAATCTGTATCTTTTGTGTAAAAAATCTGCTATTATTTCTGAGTCAATGCCCCAGACTCAAGTGTCTGTACAACCTGCTGAAAAAAGAAACAGCTTCAGATTGCACACACGGATTTTTTTCCAAGACACTGAACTGCAGCACTATCAACCCTTAGGATCTTTTCCTCACGCCAGTGCAGTTGGGCTCATCTTTTCAAACTTAAGGTCTGTGCCTATGAAGACCTTAATTTTATGAAAATAGAAAGCATTCTAATCCAATATGTCTGTGAATAAAAAGAATGAAAATTAAGTGATTTTGGAATTCTATAGCCAAATATGGTGCACTCCAAAAGAGCATCTTTTAAATTCAATATTATGACTCTTCTCTGTTTAAAACATGGAGGTGGCAGTTCTGTTCACAGGCAGTAGTTCAGCATAGGAGCAGCTATGTATGATTCAAAATCTCTTAAGTCTAGCTTCTAATAGATAGAAACCACAGAAGTTTCATAACGAAACTAGAAAAAAACACAAGCAAAGTCCTTGACTTCAGTAAATCTTTAAAAGGTGCGAGAAAGCAAGCAATGCAGACAGAAAAGCTATTTTGGGAAATGAAAGAGGGAAGGGATTAATTTGTATGTTCCCAAGTAGCATAAATCCTAGCGGGCCTGCAACAATTAAAAAAAATCTCTTATTTATTCATTTTAGATTATGTAGTCAGTAGATTTGTCAATGCCACTGTAGTAAAGCACAGGAGATTTATTTGCATAATGCAGATTAATGCAGATTTAATGCTTAAAGCTAACACACACAAATCATACAATCATACAATACACTGATTTTTACCTAAGAAAATAAACATTCTCAACAGAAGTGTTCACTACTTTATTCAGTAAAGAAAGATACTTATTCCCAAATTCCTAAACAGCTAAGTCAACAACTAGAAATGGTAGTTTGAAAGGAATTCTCGGCTTTCTAAGTACATTATGAACTCTGCAGTGCCTGAGGATGCAATCAATGTACATTTGAGAGTTGTTTAATAAATAAAATGGAGGAAGACTGTTAAAAGCTTTCGCCAAGCTAAGCTTTACATTCATATAATTAAAAATGCCATTTTTAGCCTAATTGTTCTGTCATTTTATCAAAGTTCCTTTTGATGAAAAAATGCATGTTAGTAGTTTAACATCTAATAGCCATCAATTTTTAGATACCTGGCAAACATATAAAGAAGTGACAAACATCTTAGTTATGCAATAGAAAATACCAGAAAAAAAAAAAAAGATTTTTTTTTTAAGAACAACAGATTCAATCTTTATAATTCATATAATTTCTGAAAAAAAATGGAGCATTCAGATACTTTTTGGAGAGCTTAACAATTGAACTACTTGAAAGGTTTTTTTTTCAAAACTGTAAAAAAAAGAGGGGGAAGCTGCTAATCAAAAAACAACAGAAACAATTTTCTATGTGGTTGTGAATGAGTACCTATGCAGCAGCTGGGAGAAGGATGGGGTCATTTCTTTGACAAACAAAACTATTTGATGCCAGGGCCTAAAGAGGATCTTGAATAGGACAGCAGTCCTGGATAATCCTGATATTATTTACTTATTTAAATTTAAAAACATGAATCTGAAACTCATGTTTTATGCTGCATCTTTAGTAGGGAGATGCTGAAAGTTTGTGATTGCTGTAGTTACTGTGACTGTTTTTTGTAGAAGTGTCCTGCAGAGAAATAACATCTTGCTTCTGTGTGTGCCTCAAATTGCTTAGCTTGACACAGTCAATAGCTGGTTCATGTAAAATATTTTTTGAATTCAGCGCACACTCTTTTGGTGCCAGTGTCATCAATTCTGCATAAAGAGATAAAATAATCTCCCTTCTCCTCTCATTGCCTTCTGCTTATTCATCCAAACATTGTTGACCTTTTTTTTTTTTTGCACAAAATAGAGCTTTTTGTGTTCAGCTGCAAGTCTTTTGTAAATCTGTTAAGAATCATTGCTTTCTGGGACACAGATCCCATTTTTGCAGGAATGTCCTTTCCTCTCCTCTTGAGTGCATAGCTGTGCTCCTGGTCACACTAAATCACCTCATTCCAATTGATTCAGCTCTTTGAAACCATTTATAGAGCAGTGTACAAATATCCCATTTCCTCTTCCCAGCATACCGCTTAATCAAATACAGTGTCAAAAGCCTGACGATCACAGCTTCAAATGCCAGGCCAGGCACGGGCGAAGCCTGTCTGCAGATAGACCTCATCTCCTCGCTGACCATCTGAGGAAGCTTTTTCATACCTCTGATCTACACTGTGGTCACTGTGTAGTCTCCCAATAATACTGATCAGTTCTTCACTATCAGGCAGTCTCCTGCTTTCTAATCTGAAAGTATTTACCTCCTTTAACTCCCCACTTCCTTCAAAGGTAGTTGCAAGTGAGACCAAAAAAAAAAAAAACCAACCTTTTGGAGTGTTCTTGAAAACACTTGAAAATGGGTGAATTCAAACACAACCAATGACAGTTGTTTTAGAGTTAGTGTAAATAAATAAAGAAATATAAAAGGAACTTACCGGTAGGAAAAAGTAGTTGTTTTGTATACACCACTGTGCCTGATCACTTGAATTAGGAAAACTTGCATTTGATGAATTAAGAACTGAGGGAAAAGCTTTCACAGCATTATCCAGGAAAAACTAGAGAAAAACAACATGTAATTCATTAGCCTGTCAGCTATGTAAGGTGAAAAGAGGCAAGAGAAATGCAGAAAGCCTTGTCAGTAATCATTTAACTTCAGTGTTTCGCTGCAAATAGAGAAAACGAAGGGAAAGTGGCATCGCTTGATTATCTGTTCTTGCACGCTTCAGACAAAAACAACTTGGTTAACCCGCACCTGACACTTCTTCTTTCTGTATGAGATGAGATTCTGTTATGTTAGTCTCATGCATCAGCATACATACATCATCTAATGTATGCACAACGATAAAATAGATTCAATATGGAAAATAATTCCTGGATTTGCCTCAACAGAACCCTTACTTAAATGTAGGAAGAATTAAAGAAAAGATAGCAAGTCTGTAATGAAGTCAGTTTATGCAGATTCAACCTTCTCATATGAATAATGATGGTAAAATTGCTACTAAACTTATTGAAACAGAAGATTAGAAATGGTAACTCCTGGATTGTGAAACCCAGCCTCCTGTGAAGCAAAGCTGCTGCATTAAGGCCATGCACACTTAACGAGTTAGGTCTCTTGGAGCACTTTTTTGAGTCTCACCACTTTAGTGACTATCAGCTGTTTCTATGTTTAACCAGATTCAACGTTTTGCTCTCGTGCTTTTACATGCCTTCTTGTACCTCACATCAGCAGTGCTCAGGCACGGAATGAAGTTCTTGCAGCTTAATACAGTGCAGCACGTTGACCTGATCACACCACTACCACCGTGCCCCCCTCTAGCCTACTCGCCTTAGCATGTTAGCCAGTTCGTAATTAGAATATTTTCCCCCACCCTGCTCTTCCTTAGTTTACTTCTGTCCCAATGAAAAGAAATGTTCAATTCATTCAGGTTAAACAAATCAGGATCAAAATGGCTTATTGATTTGGTAACTGCACATAGTTAACAATGTTCATTGGATTGATATTAGTGATATAACGGATAATCCGCAGTACTAGATAGAAAGAGCTCATGCACTCTACTAATAGCTTCTATGGTACGCTGTATTAAGATCTTCACCAAAGACCATATTAAAAAGTACCTACTACATTTCTGTCATCTACAGAAGTGGTTATATTAGTAAAATAACATAATGGTAGCCTGGCTTGACATACTTCTAAACCAAGGATGTATTTTTATTCCATTTTCAATTTTCCTATGTATTTTTAGTGATTCTTTGAAATTTATTTCAAACTAAATTCTGAAGTTAGATAAACGTACCTTGGTTTACTCATATAATTCCTCCCTGCCTTATGCAACTGTGAGCTGTTCTCCTACCATTTCTTTGGAAGCAGTATCAAGTGCATCTACTCTTTTTGTGAATATGAAGTAACTGTATATATTTTCAGAATCCCATTTCATACACTCCTTCAAAGAAATAGATTATAAACCATTAAAAATACCAATGAATATATATTTTGTTTATATATACATATAGCATATATGTGTATATATATTTGAATGCATTCATCTCATAGCATTTTAATTCTGGTTTTTGAGCTTTGTACAGGACATTTCTGACATAAATATTATTTGCATACACAGAGTGCTATATGAAACGCACTATATCTATGAAACCTAAATAAATATAGAAAGGAATAAAAAGGATTGGAAATGTTATCATCTCCCATGAGCCAAACAGCATTTATTTCTGAATGATATGTTTGTACTTGTCTTTCATGTCTTTCTTCAGTTATCTACATCTGCTATCACGCTTTGGAGGTATATATTATTCCTCAATATAGTATTTTTTTCCAAGACAGCTCAGAGCTACCGAGCAGTCACACCTACTCAAATGACTCAAATGAAAGCAGGATTTTTTTATGAATACCAATGTTTGCCAGTGAATATTTGAGCATACTACCATTAATTTCTCATTTTAACTTCACATATTCTATCAGCTTTTTCTTCTCCTGTGATTTTATCATCTGCAATCTTCTGTTGCAATTTTTTTTTTTTGCCTCACATGGTGGAAAGGCCTTCTGTGCTGATATTCCCTTAAACAGGAACCATGTGGTGACAGATCTACCTCTACTCCAACATGGAATAAGCTTTTACCTGGCCAGGAGTCTGCAGGAGGCAATAACACTGTGATTTACATTTCACTAACAATGAAGTCAATTTCCTCAACAAGACACTTCAAACACATATGTATAACTCCACAACACAGCAGAATCAGGGCTTCACAGCAAACAGGGGTTTACAGTCTTGGAAGACAGTTTGCCAAGCTGGAGAGTTTGAACTTACTCTGCAAGAGGGACTGCTGCTCTCCATGTTAATCCCAAGCTAAATTTGATCCCATCACCATTCTCTCTTCATTATCAAAATTACATGGAGAAAGAATATGTAAAGATTCTAAAGGAAAATATTAAAGCATCTTTGTACCCCTCCTGTTTCCCACTAGAATCCCAAATTTTAGTGGCATTTCTCACTTTCCCAAGCTTCTAGGCAGAAGAGGCTGGAACACTAAGTACTTATCAAGACTAGTAAGCACTCCATGAGTAAACTAGAGGTGATGCTGAGGCATGGCTAAGCT
The DNA here is from genome assembly GCA_013389825.1 of Crypturellus undulatus. Lineage (NCBI taxonomy): Eukaryota > Metazoa > Chordata > Aves > Tinamiformes > Tinamidae > Crypturellus > Crypturellus undulatus. The sequence goes on from VWPW01023335.1 coordinate 63,474, forward strand.
GTCTTTGATAGGTAGGAAGTCATGTAGGTTCATCAGTGTTGGACGGCAAACAATGGGAAGACAGCATGACTCGTTCTCCCCACACGCTTGGAAGACACCGAAACGCCAGCAAGCATTATTTCCAGGTTCTAAGTGTCAAGTGCTTGCAATCCCATCTGTTAATGCATCTCTGTGCCAGGAATCATCAATGCATTTGTGGCAGAATTCAGTGAAAGGAGGAGCTCTTTCAGGGATCCTGAGCACTGTTCCCTTAGACCCCATGAAGCTCAGAGAATGGTGAGGCAGGCTCATCTGGTGTCCTCTACAGCCATTCCACTCAGCTTCCAATAAAAATATTTTCTCATGTCCTCTTTAATGCAGGCCAACATCATAAAAACCCTTTATAGTTCTCCTCAGTCATTGATCACTGCCTTATTTTGTATAGGGCACCAGATCTACCCCTATTTCCTATGTGCCACCAGATCTAATCCTCAGTGGAAGCAGCATTAGTCATTCACTCCCTTCAGTTGAGTAGTATCTGATGCTTATGTCACATGAGCTGTTTTTTTTTTTTTAGCTTTACCAATCACGATTATATACCCTGCAAACACTAAGACTAGACTCAGATGCCTGGAGAAACAGTTAATTTGGAATAAAATTGCACACCCCACTCTGTTCTAGTGTCCCTTGACCATAAAGACTGAGTTTTATTTGACGTTTTGGTCTTAATTATGATTTATTAGGTGTGGGATGGTTAGACAGTTTTTATCTCCATTAAATCTTAATGGCTACATTTTGCCTTTTCCTGCTGAAAGAGTTCATGGAAATAAATGCAGTTAATGGACTCTGCTATTAAGTACATGTTGCTTGGAGATATAATAATGATACTTCAGAGTCTCTCCCACAATTTGCTATTAATATTAAGGAAATGCAAATTTCACAATCACATTTAAAGTCTTTTTTTTTTTTGCAAGTCAAACTATTAAGATTTAGTTTCAAGGTGGGAATTGTACTTAAAATTATCATCTCGTGAATATCATGGAACATGATTATTTGTAATGGTGCAATCCTCACTGACAAGGCACAAAGATGTCAAATTACAGCCTATTAAGTATTGCTGTAACATTCAGTCCACATAAAAATGGACTTGAACCAATACAATTAAAATCTTTTTATAGAAATGATGCAATGAACAAGTATTGTTTTCTGCTAAAATGTCTTTTACCAGTTGAAGGCCAAGTTTCATGTGAGTTATACACAACAGAAGAACTTCAGAGGAAAAATAACCACAATAGTTGCTAACTATATCTTTTTTATGTTTTTTTTTTAAACTTAATAAACAATCACACTGCTGCATAACCTCAAAGACAAAAATTCAAAAATAAATTAGCTAGATTTGAATGGCTTAAGTTATTTAATTTCTTCTTATGGATTTACAGAGTTCAAAATAAGAGGAAAAGGCTAATTTGACCTACTTCAGTTTCCAAGCCACTATATCACAGAGCTTTGTCCTCTAGTAAGCCACAAAACTTTTTCATTGCTAAAGTATATGTTCTGTAATTGTATTTAGTCTCGATCTGAGGACAAGAAATGATGGAGAATTAACAGCTTTTCAGTGTAATTGTTCCAGATGCTAACTGCCTCCACTGTCAAAAAGTGAGCCTACTATCTCTTTGAATGTGTGTAATTTTTCTTCCAGGCAACTGCTTTTGCTTTTCTCTTTCAGCCTTGATTATGAAATTAAATTAGATAAATTTTAAATTCTTGAACTTTAAATTCTTTTAAATTCTTTTGTGAGTCTAACTCCTTATAAAATGCTTACATCTGCTTGTATAAAATAAAAAACATACATCTTAATATTTTTAAATTTCTTGCAGAAAAGAAAACCAACAAAACCACAACTAGGATCCTAAAACGGACAAAACAGAGAAGGTGCTAGCATCTCCCTCCTTCTGTGAGAAATGGAAGGTTTCCACATTTAAATGCCCACATAACGCCTTATATCATTCTGACAGGCTTAGCACTTACTGTAACAAATGACTGACTGAGGATTGCCTGAGATGTTATGGGAAAACAAAATATAAAAGTGCAGGTATGATCAATCTTTAAAGTACTTTATGAACCTCAGGTGGCAAAAGCCACCCAAAGTAACACTGAAGCAGCAATTTCAAAAGCACTAAAGTGCAAATTTCATTGACTTGAAATGCGACTAATGCCTGTGCAGGCTTTAAAAACATTTTCTTTCTTTCACAGGTCTACAAAAAGAAGCAGACGGAGACTATAGTGCAAAACAAATGAAGGATTTTGATTCCCTATACTGATCACACCATTAAGCAAAACATCCTTCGGAGTGAATAAGGTCAGTAGATTCCCACTTTGTGCAAGCTGATGGCGGACCCAGTGTGTATTTGTTACAGCTACAAAAGAACAATATCACAAGATTTTTTCCTGTTGTGAGAAAGGAAATCACAAGCTGCAAAGCCTGAAGTCCTAACAAACTTTGAGTTCAGTCCTTTTCAGGCTCTGATAGAACTTTGATTTCTTTTCTATTTGCAAAAAAAAGGCAAGCATTAGAAATTCAATAACACATTAATTATGAGAACTTTATGAACAGCAGAGGACTGTCAGAAATCAGTGTCTTCCACACATCCTGAAAGGAAGCATTTTGTTCTCGGAGTAATATTCTATTTTTCCTTAATATACTTAGCCAGGATCTGAGCCATGGCTGAGCTTCCTTTATGTTTGCTCTGCTTTACATTTCTGTCTCTAGCAATCATCATTATCTTGTCGCTTAATCTAAATAAATTTCAATACAAAACCAAGAAAAGGACCTTAAAGGAACAAGTAAACAAACTAACAAAAAATCACTCCTTTCCCCTCTTACCATGTTAAATACAGCCATAGTTAATATTATAGCAGTGGTTGTCAATGTAAGAGTGATCCGTGGCCAGGGGCGGTTTGCAATGATCCCAGATGACTTCAGGATCCACAATAGTGAAGCTGATGCTTTCTTGCTACATTGCTAAGTGTGAAGAACATAAAACAAACTACATGTTAGTGTATTTAATAACTATAAAAAACTTCAGGTTAGAATTAAGAAGATTTAGAATTGAGGACAGCATTAATATATGAGGAGATTATCTGAAAGACATTGTAAAGAAGTATTTGACTATTTTCTTCTCATTGACAGCACCCATTCACACATACATGGCTCTGTGGAGGCACAGACTGGTCACACAGAAGAATCATTCCTGGCACATCCAGGAAATATCTATCCCAAAATTTCAGCGTAATGGGGACAAGTTTGCCCTTTCCAAATGTCATTTTCAGCTATACTGAAACCTCTGTAAAAAAAGTAATGAAAAGTTAAGAGACAAGACATCCTCACAAAAATCTTGCCTTTTTGAAGGATACCTGGATATTCTAGCAATATATATACAGTACTATTCTTACAGTAATAGCCTCCTCTTCAGGTCCATTGTATTTCTAGCAAGTTTTTAATATAATTTGCTATTATGGCAGTGAGTTTTGCACACCATATTGGTTAGATTCTGAATTAATTAAGTCAATTGAGGAAGGTTAATACAAAAATCTGAACCTCAAGGATGGAAAAAAAAATGGGGTGGGAAAAAAAAGATAGTTTTATATATGTGGTCTTTTACATAGGTAAAAGTTAGATAAAACAAGAAAAATGGATTTTTGATCTTGGAACAAGAAAAATGGAATTTTGATCTTGAAACTCTTGCTCAAATTATACCTGTTTTGCACTTCACATTTTGTATGCATCTCTTTTAGCAGCTGGCAAATAATCTGAATTTGCATGTATATTTTAGAAGATTTTTGTCATCTTTCTTTCAAGTAATAAAACTGTGACTACCCTTTAATAAAGTGATTACCCACTTCAATAATGCAAAAAGCATAAAGCCTGCACTGCTGCTGTTGTTATAAAGGAGGAGGCATTGAATGGGACCCAGGGAAGGGATCTGACTGAAAACTAATCATTTGGTTATCCATCTAATGTGGTTAAAACCTAACCTAGGAAGTCAGCGATTGCAGATTTATGTTACATTAAAACAACCATGAAATCATGCCTTAATAAAAAATCCCTTTGCCTTTATAGGACAACATCCAAAGCTTTAATAGAACTTCACAAAACAATATAGATTATTTGCTCAGGGCTTTTCTTTCAGAGAAAAACAAAACAAAACAGATTTTCTCAATTTAGGGGCAGCTGAAGCAGTTTGTGTATGGAGAAGGCTAGGAAAGGACCCTTACAAAGGCAACTTACAAAGAGTACAAAATGGCATGGAAGTGGTATTAATAAAGCCACACATAGTGTCTACCTTTCTGAATTATGTCACAGGGACCTGTACTGTTCAATTACAAATTATTCTGGAGGGTGCTCTAGGTGACCCTGCGTGTGCAGGGGGGTTGGACTAGATGATCTCTATAGGTCCCTTCCAACCTTAAGCATTCTGTGATTCTATGATTCTAAGGCAAGACTCCAGGATGAGAAATTTCAGGGTAAAAAAAAAAGCCAAGGATGAAAGTAAATTATCTGGACTAAAGCAGATGATACACTTTTTTATTATCTTGCTGTCTTAAAGTTATCTATCTATCTGACCTGATCTAAGGCTTATTACCTTAAACACATAGACCCTATCAGTCAATCTCATGACAGATGGAACAACCAAAGCAACCTAAGAAGTGGAGAAGAGAAAGCTCTTAACAGCTACTACAAAGACCATGGCAGGAGAATGATTAGACCACAGCTCCTGATGTGAAATCTGAGCAAGAAGGCTCAATAAAAGAAACTCTGTAGAGAAAAGGGACACAGGTATGGAAAGGGAGGCATAAAGATGGATCAGTGGATCCTACAAGCACAGGAAATTTGAGGAGAGTCAAATTAAAAAGGAATGACTGCATGTAAACCCAGGCTGGTCTTTTCTGAATGAGCTTATTCTGACTGAAGAATAATTTTCTAACCATCTTCTGTGTAACTATACTGCTTCTCCTGAGGCAGCGCGTACCTAACCACTGACAAAGCCCATACTGGGCTGATCAGTAAGTAGGACAAGATGGGTGCCGCCAAGACAAGGGTGCAGCAAATGGAGAGTCTAAAACAGGTTTCTGGAGGGACCTGGGGAGCGCATGGGTGTAAACATTTGGAAACGCAAGCTGGACTGTCTAATAAGAGACCGGTATCGGCAGACACCAGGGTGCTGCAGTGTCCTATGTGACCAGCACAGAAGAATCACTGCAGGCCTTAAGAGTCTGCTGGATTCGATAACTTCTGGAAGTTATTTTCAATTCTAGACTATTAAAAAAACTGTTTCAGTAACATACAAAAAATCATCAATGTCATAAAAAGGGATGCTTTTGTGGATTTCTAATACTTAAGTAACATAAATTGTTGTTGTCTTCTACATAAATGAATGATTTGTATTTTGCCTTAATCTAAAGCTTTAAGTAGAGAAATCTATGTTGAATCCCAATATCTAAATACACAAATTCTCAAGCAAGTCTGTCCTAATCTAGTCTGAGGTCTCACAGAATGATAGTAATTCTTCCAATGAAAACAAAACTTTGTGATGAAAATGGACTGTATTTTCAAAAGGCATTTTTTTTCTGAATTTCTTAATTTCTTTAAAAACTTACTTTTCTGCTTCTGTTTTATGGAATATTTTTGTTTGCACTGTTTAGGCTTGTCACTAAGAAAAGTTTTGGAGAATAAATTGAATGTCAGGAAACAATATATCATTTGGGCAGTATGTCTACTCAGTCATGAGATTCCATCCTTTTAGTTTTCGCTGGGGAAACTACAGCAATTGCTGCCTTTGACCCAAAGCAAAACAGGAGTGCCGTTAGACTGTCACTTTGAAAATGAAGTTGTAGATGGTTATTTCCATTCATAAAGGAGAAATAGCCAGAAGAACTTGGTGGTACATTTCTTGGCAAGCTGATTTCCAAGGGGAAGAACAACTGTTTGTTTGTTACATCTGTCATGGCCACCTGCCTTTTTAAATATACGGCAGTCTCTCTAACAGCACAGAAAGCAGCCTACATCAGTGAAACCAATCGAGCCTCAGGAGGAAAAATTTGTGACAAAACTCTGGCTCGCACTAAAAATTGTGAAACAATTCAGTAGAAATTCCTCAGAAAATGCAACACCCTACAATTGCTGAATAGTAATTCTGCATAGGAATTAGCAGATCTGCTGAATTCCGATTCACTTGTAATTTGCGCAGTTTAAATCCAGTTCATATACTGTGCATTTGACACAGCTGAGTGCTGCCGAGCACCCAGGGAACTCGGGGAAGTAGAGCTGGAGTGGCCAGGAGCTCATTCAGATGCTTAGTAGTGCTGGCAGAACCACCAGACTGATTTTATTGACACTATTTATAAATGTTATGTTTCGCTTGCAATTTTCCTAAAAAAAAAGAAAGAAGATGGAAGGAAGAAAGCCCTCATTTCTAGTAACATGCAAGCAGGGTAAAATATCTGATCTCAGTAGCAATAGCTGCTGTGTTTATTTTAAGTGGAGCTGGCAGAATATTCTTCAGTGTTTATCATTTACCAAGTGGAAATAATAGGTATTTGTAGTAATAAAGGTGACTAATGCATTACCTTGGCACCTGAGCACATTAAATCTGGTATGACAGCTCAGCATGATAGTGAGTAATAACTTATTGTGAATATTCAGGTTATTAAAATGTATCCTGTGTTGTCTTGACACACACAAAACCTAATTCAGCATTTAATAAAATGAATGCTGTCTTTCTGAGTGAGAGGAAGGGATTGGTGTGAGGATTAATTGTGACAGCTACATTGTAGATGAAAGACAGTGTCGCAAGAGCTGTCACACATCTCCGTCACATGCTAGCAGAGGCTGGAACATCTTGACTGAAGACCTCTTATTTACAGAGAGTCAGTGAATCATATTTTCTGAAGTTCTCTCTTCATTTTGTATTCAGATACAATTTAATCTTTTACTAGCAGTTATGGTCTAGCGAACAAAATCAAGAAACAAAAAGCTCAGAAACCCATGTTCGCTCAGGTGCCCGTTTTCATGCAGTCTTGAAGAAGAGGCTGAAGTTTAAATTCAAAGAACTGGCTGACTTATAAATGCACTGATTTAAACTTGAGGAAAATTAATATTCGTATAGAGACACAATTTGTACTTTAAGTACTTTTTAACAGTCCTCTTCTTGATTAAGGACCAAAGTACTTTTAAAATGGGTACAGTAACATAATATTTTTGAACTCCATGGTGGAACTTGTAAGTCTACACCATGTATTTGGAATCCCTACACAATGATTCCAGGTGAGAGTCTATTCAACCTTATATTGGATGCAACTGGTCCAGCTAAAGCCAGAATCCCAAACAAAAAGAGTTAACAACAGAGAAAACTGAAGTTATTATCAAACTTTTATTTTCCCCATGCTTCACTTCATTTATTGGCTTTCACAAAGGGTCACATTAAAATGGCCTTATTCTTCACTTCAGCTTTCTCATTCAAAGGAAAGAACTGCACTGAGCCATATAAATATGCCTGTAGGCACTCGGAACGTAGTCTTGGTCCCTCCAGTGCTGCTTTCTTTCTCCAAGAAAATGCAAATTCACTGTGTTATACCTTATTTTAGGAGAAGGCATTCTCAGATTCTCCTGTCAAAATTTCTCTACTCCACGTGAAATGTCTGAAGAGCCACTTTTTTAGCTGTACAGCACTAAGGTGTCAACTACAACATCTCATTGCTGGTGCAGAACAAAGCCCGGAAAGAGAGCTCACTGCACATGTGCCACAGGCACTGAGGAAGGGCAGCCGCTACAAATCTCTATGCCAGTAAAGAGGCAAAGGGGACAGCAAGTCCTGGGACCACATTATCCTCCAACCGCAGTGAATTGCATCAAATACCACGCTGTCCTTCTCTGTTAGCAATTTCATGTTTCAGGACACATGCCAACTCTAACTATTAATTCCTGCGGACAAACAACTGCTTCTAGGAGAATTCTTAAATGTAACTATGCTCTGGTTGCTCAAGACCAGATACTGGATTATATGCACCAGAGATACTATCTATAAAGTCCTTAGCCTTGTCACTTGTGATATCTCCTCACCACCATTTCATAGACATATTTTTATTCTTATTTAATCAATACTCTTATCATTCCACAACAGATTGAGTTGGACCATGCTGTCATGCTCTTGAACAGTAAAATCAATTAATAAGAAACTCAGAGTTAAAAAAGAAAAAAGAGTATATATCTCTTCTTAAAATAATGTAGTTTTATTCTGTAAGAGACAGGAATTTTAGCATTACTTTTTATTATTATTATTATTTATTTGTGGTTATCAGTCACAAACACACACACACACACACACACACACACACACACACAAAAAAAAAAAAAAAAAACAGACAAACTTATTCCAGGCTTTTTTTTTAATGCCTTTCTCCAGATAAGTAGTGATGATAGTCATTTATAATTGGTAGAAATTGCAAGGCAAAATGCCAAAGTATTAAGAAAAATGCCTACCAAGAAAAGTGCACAGTCAGATGTCCTAATCTGAACCTAAATTTTGTGTTTTTTTTTGCCAGTAGTGCAATATGCACTCTATAAATGCTCTAACCTTTATGTAAATATTTGATTTCCACTGCAGAATCATTTGACAGGATCAGTCAGGGCAAAAAAATCTCTGTTCTTTTTGCACTTTTCAAAGATTCATATGGCAACTTTTAAGCAATGTGTGTATGCAGATGTGTGCAAATGTGCACGTTTACCACCTGCATTCTGCAAGGGAATTCAAAGTGTACTCATTAGAAAAAGAAAAGGGAAGAAACATACTGGAAAAAAAAATCGAAAAAGAAGTAGTGAAAACTTCCATAGCGAAGCAAAACCCATGTCACTTCACCTATGGTCTAAATTTATTTGCTGAGAAGCTTCTTACCAATATAGTTTATGCGTTAGAGTAACAGAACCCAAACTGACATAGATGTAAATAACTCATCTTCAGGTTATTAGGGCCATGATGTGATATCTCATAAGTCAGCAGATGAAATAATAAGCTCCCACTTCTGGGAAATATTCTCAATACATGAGAGACATAGGAGAAAAAAAAAATTGCTTGAGGTGTTAAATATTATCCAGTGGTACTACTTCTGAATGCTGACTTGGGATATTTGCTTAGCCTGAAAGGGTAGAAAACCACATTTTTACTCCTCCCAAGCTACTCTATAAATCAAAGCCTCAGAGGAACCCAAGTGCCAATATTCCTTGATACCAGTTCATTGCCGCCCTTCTTTCTAGATCTTTTTATCTTTCCTTTGAAGGACTTATTTTCATGTCATTATTCAATAGCAACACTCTGACTCCAGCAATTTCCTCTTATGTTAATGCCAGGTAGTAATCAACTGTGGTATTGCACAAGAACTAACTTCTGCTATTAATTTACAACAGTAACTCTAGGACCTTACTCCAAGGATTTCAAAGAATATTTGTGCTATACCTCAGATAAATTCCTGAACAGTAACATTGTCCCTTCCTTACTTGAAACATGCAAACAAAAGTGAAATGTAGACTAATTAAATTTTCTTCAAGAAGTAAGAAGCTAATTAGCAGCTTCCCAAGTGAAGAGGGAGAAATTACAAAATCTTGGCTCCTCTAGCAGCTTCAAAAGCAGGTCCATCTTTGCTCACTGTTGTACGGCATAATGAGAGTCTCTTCCACAGGGCACATTTGCTTTGCTTGTATAGAAAAGCTCTTTTTTATCAGCTTCCTCCATGCAAGCTTGTGGAAAAATGCAGAGCTACAGAAGATCTGGGCATCAAGTGCACCAGAACCTTGACAGGTTTCAGGAAAACATATTCTTTTAACCAAAGGGTGTGAAGTTAAATCTTGCAATCTTTCCACTTATTTCTACTGCAGTAACACGGATAGCTATGACAGAACCAATACTCTCAAGAATTTTATTTATTTATTTATTTTATTCTATACCTAAGACACTCATTTTACAAGAGCATCTAGCACCATTGTTTCTTTGTACTACTCACTGTCCTCCTGATTCCTAAATTCATATTTATAGAATTCCTGATTGCTGCAACCACTTCTGCATAGAAAAAAAAAAAAGAAGAAAAAAACCCATTATCCTATATTTTGACTTGGATGTCTGAGGCTTGTGGGAATAATTCAGTCTTTGGTTTCAAAACATAAGAAACCATAAACGATAAGCAGAAATAAGGATTTTTTTGTGTGATGTGGTTCACTTCCATGACCATAAAAACACTTTCAGAAAAAGGATAAATTGGCCTTGGGAAAGAAAAAAAATGAACCAAGCAGTACATAGCTCTGCCACGCTCTATAAACAAGCGTACTAATCTAGATTAGACTCCAAATTCAAATTTCCTTTAATTTCTCATAAACTCTGAGATCATGTCTTTGTCTACAGGAAGTTTTATATTATATCTGTTTGAGAATAAATAAAAGAAGGATAATAATACTTGCTACTTATATTGTAAAATTCTGAAAGGCTTACCCATATGTTGAATGAAGTGAAATTCTCAAATTCAGTATATTACTATGTATAAAAATAGGCATTATAAAAAACCACAATAAAGTTAAAGCAATATACATAAAATGTAAGTATTTACAAGATGGGCTACCTCCTACCAGCTCAATAGCAAAAAATTAAGAAAAGACAACTGAGTTTTATTTGAATACCTACCACAAGCTGTCCAGCAAAGCAGATAAAAAGGATGAAGGAGAGCAAGAGGAATGCAGCCCCAAATGAAATTCCAAGAATTGATGTTCTACAAGAAATAAAAAAAAAATGTGGAAGCAAAATTTATAAGTGACACCTTAATAAAAATACTTTCTTGTATGCAGTATTGGTAATATTATGAAAAGTCGCCATGTGTAAGCCAAAATTTGCAAACATGAAAACCACGGAAAAAACAAATTCACGTCTTACTAGAATCACAGGGCTTTTCCATGCCATTTTGGATTTTCCAATCTAATGCATATAAAAACATAGCTATTTAAAAAGTCTCTTTAAATATACATACACACATATTATATATGTGTGTATATAATAAAAAATTATATTTTTACACACATATTATATATGTGTGTAAAAATATAATTTTAATTTCAGGAATGCTGTATCGGCTTTATACCTAATTTTTCAAAACTTACCATGGTAGATATTAATTTCAATACAAGTATTTTCAATGTCATAATGCAGTAAGAGCAGCAATATTTTGGTTTTCTTTTTTTTAGCCTTTAGAAAGTCTGTATTAGAAAAGAATTGTATTGTACTGTAATACAAAATATTGTATTTTCAACAGCAAAAAGGTAGCAATAACCGCTCCAATATTAATGTGTTGCAGAAGGGCGCGCTGCCCCCAAAAGCTGGAAAATTAATAGCAGTGTGACAGTGATATCCGTTTGTGTGTCTTATAGCTGGAACCTGGGATATCTGCGAGGCTGCAGCCTCTCCTTCAGAAAGGCCTGGAATTCAGAGACTGCTCTCTCATGAAGGTAGGTATTGAACACCTCAGAGATCTCATTTTGTATGAAATTTGGCTGTCTGGGCAGAAGACTCTGACACATCAGGGAGCAGGAAACTCAATAGGAAGGAAGACAAAACACCATGAAAAATATAAAAGAGCACCACCAGTAAAACATTAAATAGGAAAATAATAGCTAAGAGTAGGCTATGGTCTTCCCAAAATCATCCTCACTCAAATCACCGTTCTAAGTTAACTTTTCCCTGTGTACTTCAAATAGGAAAATCCAGCCAAAACAGTATCCCTGTCAGTCATCAAGTCCCTCGCCTGGGGATCTGCTTTCTGTTTTAACCACAGATTTGACAGAACTCCAGAATTTGAAAGTCTCTCAGCTGCACTGAGTACCAGCAAATGCCTTCCTTTTACTTTAGCAAATCTGATCTGCTGGAGATTTTGGCACGCAGTTTTTGAAATAAGCTTTATGTTTCTTGTTTTTTTCCACAAAACCACAATAAATGTTACATTTTAAGTTGGCTCCTCCATGAACATATGAATCAGAATTAAAATATACTTTTAATAAAAGCATATGTCTACTCCATTTGAATGCCATTTGAATTTAAATATAAGTGTTTTAGAAATGATAATATCGAAGATTAGAAGCAGAACTTTGATCCATTTCCATAGATTATGTACAAACATTGGAAAATATTACGACCTGTTTTAAAAACAGTGTTACAGAAGCCATTTTCAGGAAAGAATAAAAAAGCATTAACTTCATAAACCAATTTTATGCCATCCTGCTGCCATTAAAAGCATTTTGGAGAGCAATTTATGAGCTTTCCTGCCAATCATCCGGAGAATCTTCATTCGCAGATGAAAACAAACAGCTGGCAATTCCCAGCATATATTTATATTGAAAATGCAAATTATTATTGCTGTTCAATACATGTCCTCTAAGAACTCCTTGTTGCTATTGCTACTTTAAGCCATACATTAGTGCATGTAAAACTACAGTTTCTATCCTTAAGAATTTAGCATCCAATATATGACAGAAGAGGTGAAAGAAAAAGAATATAATTAACTTATAATTTGGAGAGCATCTTTGTACAAGAAGAACAAAAACTGAAGAGTAAGAGAAAGGAAGGGAAAGCACTGACTGAAGAGGATACAATCATGTAGGCTAAGCAGAAGCCAAAGTTAGAGAAAAATGTGTGACCCCATGTTTAATATGTATTGGTAGAGACCCATGGTGGCATCAGGGATGCTGTACATACTAAAGAGAACAACACTGAGATTTTGAGGTTCTGGATAAACAGAAAAGTATTGAGGATAAAGGAAAGGAAAAATGGTATCTTGACATATGCAGTTGAGTGGTGATTACAGAAAAAAAAACAAGCTTTTTATTTCCCTGACACCATCCCCATCTCTTTTTTGTATTTACATAAGGACTTTGGTTTCAATTATGTTAAGTTGACACAATTTCATGCTCCTAGAAGAAAAGGAGTGGAAGAAAAGTGCAAAACACTGAAAATTAAGTGCCAGCATAAATAAGCCATGCTTGAGGCAATGACCGCAGAGAAGTCATAACATGCATTTACATTTGTCACTGGCAGACTAAGCTGCTCACTAAAGCTCAGCACTTTAGGGGAAACTAACCTTGCCTTTACTGTGTAGTCACCTGCTTCCCTGTATCCATAAAATTCTTTGTGGTGAGTTAAGGAACCATCTTGTCAAAAGAGCACTGATCAATCCATAAATCAGCTACCTTTTTGTTTAACCAGCTTCTTCCTCTGCTTCAAGCCCTTCACAGGGCAAGCCTTAGCAATAGGCTGCTAAGGCTATTATGAGAAAGTCTCGTTATGATATGAGAAATTCCCAGGTTTCAGATACTTTACTCTCTTAGATATCCTTCTCATAGCACTCTACTCTCATCAGGAAAATTCAATTTTCAGTAATTAATTTTTATGAGGTGGCATGACAGTGGAAAAAAATGTATTTACATATGCTAAGCTCTCTCTAGTAACTTTTTACTGCAAAAATAATGATTCCCTGTGAAGATAAACATATTGAAAGATGGAAAACAGAAGATGTTCTATCTACACTCCTGTATCTTCTAGTTAAATAAGAGACGTAGGGCACAATTTTCTTAAGAGGACATAGCATATTTATTTTCCTTGCTAGGAAATCAACATTCACTGTTTTTAACAGTTTGATTGCAAATTCTCTTGAGGAAAAAACAACATATATACATGACAACATTGAATTTAGTCTTTTTTTTTGGTCATTTAACATTTTGACATTTTTTTTTGATCTGGGTGATGCTTTCACTATGTCCCCAGTGGATTCAGTGAGCATGTTGACATCTATTCTTGAGAAAAATCATATATTATATTATGTATATTGTATGTGAGTATGTTTGTGAGTACTACTGATATGACAAGAGGAAATGGCCTCAAGTTGCCCCAGGGGAGGTTCAGGTTAGACATTAGGAAGAATTCCTACATGGAAAGAGTGGTGAAGCACTGGAACAGGCTGCCCAGGGAAATGGTGGAGTCACCATCCCTGGCAGTGCTCAAGAAATGTGTAGATGAGGCGCTTAGGGACATGGTTTAGCAGGCAGGGTGGGGATGGGTTTATGGTTGGACTTGATATTGAAGGTCTTTTCCAACTGTAATGACTCTATGATTCTGTGATTATATATGTATATATAAAATGCATTTATATAATCAGATGCAGCAGAAAAATAGCTGGGAAGAGTGAATTTATTTCTCATATTTTACATGTCTGCTTTTAGACAAGGTTCCTAGGTAGGACCTCTCTGATGAAGAGACTCCATGCTAGACATAGTATGTCAATGCATTCTAAACATCTTCCTTAGGTCAAACTACTTGGCACAGTTTAGGACAAAAGGATATAATTTCTGTAATCCAGCAGCCTCAGAGAGCAAAACCTTGGGAAGAAAGCCCCCAAAGGCCTTTTCCAAGGAGATCTAACCACCAAGATTGTCTGGCATTTGACTATCAGGATATGGACTTACTCCTCAGAACATCTGTCACCCCAAGCTGATGTTTACTTGATTACATTTATGTTTACTCCTTTGCATAAGAAGTTGGTTTGTCATAAACATACCACATCAGTTTATCTACTTCTGGAGAAAGAGAACATCAATAGATGATTTCAGTCTTGAAATATATGTCTCCTGATCTTGGAGATATTTCTTGTATACTTGCAACCTGCTTGATGCTACTCACCAAATATCCCCAAATTTACTTTAAAGCAGCAGGTAGGGAGACTGCAGAGAAATCAATGCTAGCACATTGCCGCAAAAGCAGACTAATGGAATACTGAATCAATAAAACCACTGGCAGATGGAGTTTCTCTCTATTCCGATTCCATCATCATTTTAAAATACTGTAGCATTTTTAGACAAAACCAACAAGTCCACATAGTCTTTTAAACTAAAGAACTAGAAACATGAAAATATTCACTTTAAATCGTATTTGTGATGACTACATGAAGTCCCCATCCCCCTTTATTATTTTTTTTGCAGATGCAAACCTGAAATTAATTGCCAAAAAGAGCTGCTAACAGCCTAGTCTTTTCCTTTGCCATTAATATTTTTTCATAATTACAGATAGGGAGCTAACCATGTGCCTTCTTGATTTGTAAGTATGCAGTAAGACAAGTAAAACAAAAAAAAAATTAAAAATAAAAACTGTTAAAAGTAAAAACTTTTAAAAATAAAAGTTTATTTTATAGGATCTTTAAAATAGAGGTTGAAAGTAAGAAAAACACCAATGAGTTAATACTGTATATTTTTAAATATGCAGTGCTTTCTAAAAGACGATGAATAAGTACACTCCAACAAGCAACACAAATGCAAACATTATAGATTGAAGATAATTTTACTTTGCACAAAAAGTATAGCAGTTATTTTGAACCTTTTTGGATTTGTGGACCCCAAACACTTGGGAAGCAGAGATTCAGATTCCTTAGTTTTCTTTCTCCCATTTCTGTATCTCTTAATTCACAGATTCCTTGAAGCAGAAAACCATTAATGTGGCTAATACCTGATTTTATGCTCTTGCTTTTGCAATTTAACATGCAACTCTATAAAAGGACTAGACTTTTAATTTCGGTAATGAAAATGAAAAATCATTTGTATGTTTTGTTCTCATGTTTGTAAGGGAAGATCATGTAATACCGGTTTTTGCAGGTTGGAAGACATTTTCCATAGCTGAATACATTACCTTAGAGTTCATTAATTTCAAGTACCTGACAAATGTTATTGAACCACACATTTTACTTATGAGAGATGAAAGGATAGAGCAAAACAAGATCTTCCTACTTCTATGAAAATGAATTAAGGCTATGAACTAAAAAGGCATTTTCAACATGGAAATTAAATGAAAAATTATTATATCATTTATAGAGTGGATAAAAGTAGATTCATAAATCATAAGCCTGGAAAGGATTTGTTAGATCTAAGCTTGGTTTTGGTATATCACAAATAAATTTCCCAGATTAATTCTTGTACTAATCAAAACATGTTGTGAGTTTATAAAATATATATTCACTGTGCAAAGTGACAAAAAAAAATCACTGTGCAAAATGAAAATTAAAAGCAGCTTTATATTCTTATTTTGCAATGAAAAAATCTCAGACTCAACCACATGCACAGTAGTGCTGAACTCATATAAATGTGTCCCTTTGTGGATTTTGTTTTAGCACTGGCAACTGGCTAGGAAACCCGTTGCAAAGGAAACACTTTCATATCCAAATAGAAGTTCATAACACTTTATATGTGTTATAAGAGGTCTGCAACATGAAAAATCAATTTTTAATAGAACCAACAGTTCCTTTTGGCCTTGAATTCAAGTGAGAGTCAGTATTTCAACACTAGCTCAATCAAACAACTGAGGCTAAAAGAGTGCTCCCAAAAGCACTGCATTGGAAAAAAACTAACACTATAGAAATATAATAATTACAGAAAATATATCATGTTACCTTTGGAAACAGTTATTATGAAACCACTGCCATCTTTCCAGTATAGAAATGCTTAAGTGTTCCATTTGAAATAAGCTAAAAAAAAAAGCTGTTCAGATTCCTCCTGTTAAAACTGATTCCAAACACCCACCATTTTTTTGGCCTGTCTACGATATGCACAGATGGAAAGAATAGCTAATTTATACACACAAATAAAAATCAGTTTACATTTTTTCCCACAGTCTCACATAAATAAATTCTGATAGCAATAACTATGTCAGCATATTGATTTTATTATTTTAAAATTAATTTTAAAAGATAGATTTTACTTTATATATAGTAATGCTTTTCTGGTATGCAGGTTGGGACAGTGCTAACATAGTAATTCTGCAGTCCATATTCCCTCATTTTCACATCCAATTGTCCCCTTATTTGTGTAAACCTAGTGACACAAACTTACAGCAAGAATTACTTTTTCTATACATATGAATTTCATTCCTGTCCTTCCACCACATTATTAAATACAAAGAGAAAAACTAAAAGCAATGTAGAATTGATACTAACACCTGCACACCAAGCCATTCTAACATTTAAATTAGAAACAAGTACAACTTTGAAAATGTGTTGAAATTCTCATTCTTATCTGTTCAGTTCCACTTCCATGAATCAACCTTTGTAATCTGACATTCTTACATTTTTAACTTATACATTAGTTTTTTACATTAATGAAGAAATATACAAAGCTATGAGTAAATGTTAAGACTACTAAATACCACTTACTTTGGCAATACCAGAATCTGCACAACAAAAATGCAGAAGAATATGAGACAGGCACAGGTCACATAATACTTAAACGCAGGCAGAGTAGTGGCTCGATACTAGAAGAAGAAAGCACATGTTAAAAATACAGTTGCCAAAACAGACAAAACATCACTTAACTGAAATCCTTATTGAAAGCTTAAAAGAGTGGGCTAATCTTTAGCAAACAGTGAGTTTCTTACTTTTCAGTAATTGTTCTACGAACCCACATGGGTATGGGAATGCTCACACATAGCACTGAATCCTCTTGAAGAACTTCATTTCATTCCTTGAAGAACAGCTTACACAGCCAGGTGAAATGGTTATTGTATCTGCTACAGGATTATCCCAGATTTATCATAAGAGATTCACTTTTTGTTTTAAAGAGTGAAAGCAAATAAAATATATTTTTCTATTTTCAAGAGTGACTGACAGTCCTTGTCTGGACTGACAGCCTCCAAGTTTCCAAGTAATTTATTCTCCACATCTAATTTTCAGTTATGAATAAAACTTAGTGGGCTGAAACAATTATAAAACAAGGAAAAGTCTTCTAGATAAGAAACTTCCAAGCACAAGGAGCAACTACATGTGTATTATTTCCATTAAGATAGCTAGCAATAACACCTATAATAATCAATCAAGGTTATATTATTACTTCAAATAAAATATTTAATGTCAGTTTTAAAAGGCCTTGTAAGTCCACTGACACTAGTAAACAGTTGATATTCTTAGGAGAGTGTCAAATTGCCCAGTTTTGCCATTACAAAAATTCTATATAGAAATATCTAATTAGCTATCTAAGAAGACCAGAATTGCGTAATGAATTATTCATTAGAAGAATTGCTCTGGTATTTGAGGTAAATATGACCAGATTGAAACCAGCCAAGTAGGAACTCAACGCAAAAAGAAATGGCAGAAGTATTGACTTTTTTCATAGGGTGACAGTTTAAGAGCTGATTATTAAAAGAAAATGCAGCAAAAGATATTTTCACAAAGGGCTTAATAAGCAGACCTCATAAATGGGAAGTGCATGACCCATGCTTGTTAACGGCAAGCTCACAGTTGTGTCTTTGTGCGCAGTGCCAAATTTGGCCTTTGAAACTGGTGAACATGAACACAACTGAATGAAGCTTAGCGCCCAGCAGCCTTTTTTTTCACTTCTGAATTCTGTGATAAATCAAAAGCAATTCTTGCCAAATATCGATGACTATTTTTGGAGAAAGTTTTTGGCTTTTTTATAGAATAAGTGTGTTATATCTCAAACATCTTGTTCAATAATTTTAGACCTTCACCTGCTGTCAAAATCTCAAAAAATTCTGACTGTCTTGTGAATTCATTTCCGTGTTCCACACTTCTCTAGACAGCTCCCAATGAAGTCATGCAACTCAGTCCTTAAGTTAAATAATTATTTTACTTTATTACCTTGCTTTAGTTTCAGGTCCTGCAGGGCCTGAAAAGCTCCTGTTTAAATCAAAGTCAAGCTTCCCATTGAGTTCTTTTTAGTCAAGACTGGACTGGTGAGTCATTGAAAGGAAGTGAAGAAAGGCATTAAAAAGCCAGATCTGAAAAGAGCAATTAGTTCTTTGCCATGCAAGCATGCTACAGTCTAAAAGAGAACAGACTCCTACAGGGCACATCCTCACAGCTAAATAACTCAGCTTCCTGGTTTTCCTTGGCTGTCCAAAGTGTGATGGCAACTGTGAGCTTGTAATGGTTTTATCCCAACTTCTTTTTATTAAGAGTTAATCTATTATTACTCTTCAAATTAAAACTCTCCAAATTAAAAAAAAAAAAAAAGTGCTCCTGGATCCATTTGCTCCAGGACTCGCATTCCCTAAACACTACAAATCCAGGACAAGTCTAGTTTCTTCTCTCTTACATGACATCTACATAGTTTCCACAAGTCTTAACACTTCAAGAGCATACAACATTTTCCTTTGGCCCTCTCCTACAACAATACTATTCAGATGAGAGAACCTGAAGGCGATTTCAGATACCTTGCACTGCAAGACAACTGTAGATTAATTATGTTTTGAAGAACTATGTGGGCCTTACAGAATACTTATGCTGTGTCGTAAAACCCAGACGGAGTGCTTTAGAGAGGGTTAACTCTCCACACCAGGTGGCCTAGCATTACTTCTATGAGCAGTATGGACCCAAATACTGCCTCCATCCCTGTGCAAAAGCCAAGAATAGCTCCTTTCCCCCAAAAGGTTGTTCTCAGCTCCATAGAGGGATCAATGACACACACAATACTAGAAGCAGCGAACCAGCAATCAGCCAATAAGGAAAGCAGAAGATATCCACTTCTCCACCTCCTCCAAAATCTTTCATTACTGTGAGACTATGATAATTTCAAGAAATTCAAGTGAACTGTAGAGTACTTTAAAAACTGCCCTGGAAAGGAAAAAAGGGTTCTCAGACCTTATATGCTCGATGTATCTGTCATAAATGAGTTAAAATATTATGGTAACCTTCAAAAGAACTTCAGGACAAGTGCTGAGGCTGAAACTCTGTTACAAACGCATAGGATACAGACCTCCCTTAGGATAAGGCAGAGCAGGAAGAAAACATGAACCTCCTCTGAAAATAACTTACCTCTTTTTCCAGAGTTTTATTATAGAAAAGAAGTGATATTCTTTGAATATCTTCGGATTTAAGCCACTGCCTAAAAAGGAAAAGGAAATAAAACAGAATACTATAATGGACAAGAACAGAGTTGAACCATGGTTTTATATTACTGAAAAGCAGGAGAGTAAGGAAATAAATTTAAAGAGAGTAAGTTCTTATGTATTCCAACACATGTGGTGATTTACACTGAGATTTGTATGATATATTGCTACAAGGACATTCCACTTGTGTCCAAAATTCAGTAGAACATCAAGCACACAGAAGAGAAACAGAGTTTTTGAATTTTGGGTCGTTAGGTGGATTGACCTTGAAGGGGACTAGAGGTTTTTTTTTTTTTAATATTCCATTTAAGCAGCCTCTTCCTGATAATATGCAATGTGTGAGCTTGAACACTAATAGCAGGATTTGAAATGATTTTTCACCTATATTTCTAAATTAGGCTGTAAGCTAGTACAGTAGCTAACACGTTTTCTAAACAAAAATTGACAGACAGCAACGTAAATAAGCAGCAGTAATGAGGCACAGTGTGAGAAAAAAAATCCTAAATTAAGAACTTGGGAGAAGAGGAACGGACGACAGTGTTGTGTAAGATATTAGCTCTGACTTACAAAATATAAAATAATTGTTTTCTTTATACAAAGGTTGTGCACTGTTGCTTCGATTTATCCATTTTTCTATCAAAAAGGGCAAAAAATTATTCAACCCAAGGGATGCTTAATTCAAAAATATATTTTTCAGTTTGATGTGAAACAGCTCACATCTACATCTGACTATATTGAGGAGAGTCTGAGAAGAAAAAGATTTAGAAGATTTGTCCATATAACACTGTAGCTCTGGGTGTAGAGCTACTCCCAAAGGCCAAATTGGCCTGCAGCCATTTGATCACCTGTGAGGTCATTAATGCCACATACAGGAAAGGCTGCCCATACGTCCTATTATTAGCTTACATTTCCAGGAGCTTTTAGTAATACTAGGAAGATTACTAAAACCACACAGGTTCCATTCCTATTAAAGAGGTTGCAAACATTTTAAGTTACTTAAGTTATTTTAAGTTGTCCATATTTTTGCTCTACAGCTGTGATTTTTCGATCATGCTGGGTTATCAGATCTGGCCTTTGTTGCTTTTGTGAGAAAAGGCTAATTTTTGACTAAGTCTAGACTTGAAAAATCTCATTTTCACACTCAACAGAGATTTCTCACTTCAGTAAAGAAGATGAAGGGGCAGATGAAGGAACACAAAACACATACCTTTGCATGGAGATAAGGACAGAAAAATCTACAGTTAACTGCACAGTTCCCTGCTTAGTCCAAAATTTACTGAATTATCTGCAAGGATGTGGGATTGTACCTACAGGAAAGCTAAATACCAAATTTCTGCTTAAACTCTTCTTCAATTCAGAAAACAACATAGATCAGCAACTACATTCTGCCTGTGTTCCCGAGGCATTTGGCTAGATAGGCTTGATCTGATGGCAACACCCAGCCTGAGACTCAGCACACAACATAGCAGCTGCAGTGACGTAGATAAGATGTGACTAAGATATAACAGGAAAGAGATATTATGTCTTTAACACAGTAACGGACTTATCTGATAACCTTAGTTTAACCCTGTCTCTTGGTATATATTAAGTCAGCAGATTCCAATCTGTCCATCACACTTCCAACAAAAGTCCCCTAATCACCAAGGTACAGAGTGACATGGTCAGGCCTACTCATACCTTTCTGCAGATGACAGACACTTTGCTGCCAGGAATAGAATTGCTAAAGTACCGGGAAAAGAATAACTTAAAATAAAAAAGTAAAAATGCTATTTTCTTCATAGATTTTCTTGAAAGTTTGACTCAGGATTCACAAAAAGTAACAGACTTAGCTTCACAATCTCTCCATTACATTAGCTCATAGTATTATTTTCATTCTATAGCTGAAAAAAGGAGGAACAGAAAAAAAAGATACAATTATATAAAAAAGGATTATTAGTTTTGTGTCTCAAATTTAGAATATCTTTAGGACATCTTCATACTATTTCAGCATTCACGTACTTACAATATTATTGGATTAACTTTCTGTTTAGGGCATCAGCACTTCTGTAAATCGGCTCCCAGGTACATAATTAAATAAATTTAAGTGAATCATTCAGAAAATTAAGACAAATACAGACAGAGAATCTAGTTTTGAAAGGCAGCATCCAGCCTCTCTAACACAGAAATTCATTCCTTATCTTTCTGCTGTCCACCCACAAAATTCACAAAAATTTTTGCAGCACTCTTTTATCACACAAATCTTTTATCCTCAATCTACTCTGAATATTATAGTCTGATCAGTCAGGGATAAAGGAAAGGAAAGTGTGGTCATAACAGTACCTTATGCCTATATGCAAGGTGCCTTATTTTTAACATCAAAACAGTTTTTAGAGTGCACTTATCATTGCAAGTATACCTGGAGACCAATAAAAAATGCAAAAATGTGTATAGCTATTTTAGGCAAGTCTAGTAAAATCAAATGGCTTTCCCTATCAGATAACTTCCTTTCACTGAATTCCTTTCATGACCTATAAATATCAACATTAGCATTTCTAAAAATAAAATCTGAAAA
Organism: Crypturellus undulatus; assembly: GCA_013389825.1. Lineage (NCBI taxonomy): Eukaryota > Metazoa > Chordata > Aves > Tinamiformes > Tinamidae > Crypturellus > Crypturellus undulatus. The sequence goes on from VWPW01023335.1 coordinate 85,968, forward strand.
ATATTTCCCTAAACTGAGCATCTACTGACAGGATTATTAGCTGCAAAACACAAAACAAAACAACAACAACAAAAATAAATAAATAAATATTTAGTAATTAGGTATAATTCTCCACTAAGTAAGACTCTAAGTAGCAGAAATAGGGGGAAGAAAATATAATTCACTACAGTTATTATCCACATTTTTCAAAGGGCAATTCTCAGACTTCATCAGGTAAGTACGAGAAACTTGAACACTTATTTTGGAGTGTTATTGATTTTTATCTATTTGCCACCAGATCAAACCCTTCAAAACCACCTCCAGCTCCTCCTAGGACATGTCACACCGCCCACTTCCACAGTTTCAACCTATCATTGAGTTTAGCCTCTGCTAAGAGCCTTCCCCAAACTGTGTGCTTAGGGAAAGTTTCTAGTTTTGAGATGTTTCTGTCACAATTGCAAAACATCAATTTTCACATCATTCCAATTCCAGTGCCCAATATTTTTTTATATTGCTTATTTCTTTGCTGTGTGATGAGATAATTCTGTTGCATTACAGCTATGAGTGTTCAGTTATGGAGCCAAAAATCCCTTTGCCTTGAAGTTCAAGGAGAGCCAAAACCTTTGTCACAGTAGCATTCACACGGACGGTCTTATCCCATAAAATAGAAAATGTTGCTGTGCAGCGGGTGCATGCAGGAGGGTGAAATAGTAAACACACTTATGCTGAGTAGAGGGAAGGAGACAATCCAGAATGCAAACCTACTTTTGAGCATTTATTCCATCAATGGCCTGAATCATCCTCTCATTTAGTTCCTCCTCAAATCTTTTTTTCTGTGATTTTGTTCTGAAATGAAAAATGGGGGAAGTTAATTTGGAAAATCATTACCTTATTAATAAACATTAACTTTAGAAAAGAGGGGGTGATAGTTGGCATAAAATTGATGATATAATAACATTTTAATACTAATGCTGAATAGCAACTACAAACTTCACCATACTGAGCTGACAAATACATATATAGCAAAAGAAGCAAAAGCTACAGATTTTTCCATAAACGCATACACAAAAAAATATAATCTAACTATTAGGAAGACTTAACTACTAGGAAGCACTTAGAAACAACCGAAAGTAAGCATCTTGTAAAAATACAGATTTCTAGAAACTCCAGCTTAAGGAAAGCCATTCTGAATTCTTGAAAAAGAATGGCATATGCTCAAATCCTTAAAATATTCCTGTTTCTTTCAGTTATTTTTAAAGTTGTTTGACAGAGTTGTGTGATGAGCAATAATATGCTAGTGTACTGGTACATAATAAACATTCTCTGCAAAAAGGTTGCTAGATCTTCCTTTCTTGGAAATATTTTATTATTTTTAATAAGAGCACTAAGCCTTAAATTAGTTTCAAACATATGTTGTGTTCCTCTTTTCTAAAATTAACATAACTGTAATAAGAAAATGATCATTTATATCCACTGGATCCAGCATGAATCCAACTGAGGATCATAAGAGAGGGTTTGTCTTTTCTGACATACATTGCTTTAAAAATCATCAGTTCTTCCAGCACTTGTGCTCTCCTTAAAATCGGTATTTCAAATATTTCTACAGATCATGGCTCTCTTCCTTGAAAACTTAAATCCAGTGCTCAATTAGTAACAGTGTTAGGTCGGAAATCAGTATTGAGATCTGAAATATCACTCTGCAGTTATCAAAATTTGCTTAATCTACAAAGCAAAACCTGTCAAATGCAATACAGCCCTTCTCCCACATTAAGATTTTGGGTTACTTCCCCCAAACTGATATCCTATTTCAGGTTTCAAATTGACACAGGAAACATTTCAGTGTACTTGATGTAACTTCACACAACCCAAATGTTTTTATCCTTATTCAGAGCTACACAATTTAGGTAAACACATGTTTACACTTTTATTTTTCACGTGCTGAAACATCTGCCTAGGAGAAATAAGTAGACACATAAGGAGACACTGTTTCATCACTCATATAGCATTCGCAGATCCCTACAACATAAGAATATCATGTAACTGTGTAAGAGGTAGGACTGCCACAAACAGAAGCCTACCATCAGGCTTCACAACCCACGTCTTCATATTCTAACAAAACACTTGATTTTCAAAGTACTTATTATCACTTCAGCTCTTCCCTCTGGGAATGACTAACTAGCATAACTAAAATCTTCGTTACATGCCTCAGTACAGACAGAAGACTTACTAATGGTTTCCAGAAGCCCCTTTCATAACATGAAGAACAACAGCATGGTATCAAGATACCTATTAAAATTTGTCGTGTTAGAATCTGCTTTGGAGTAAAATTTAGAAGTAGGAAAACACAAGCATGTGAGTGAAGTCTTAAAGAACTGCATTATTTGAAAATACAAAGTATTTTACAAAATATATAAAATAATTCTTCTAGTATATGAGTTTATAAGTTATAATATCAATTATTTAAAGTCCTTTCCATCTCTCATTTTCCACCCCACTGCGCTTCCCCTCTCAAATTTCCTGTACATCCTTTATTTGCACAATGAAATGGTAAAGAGGTTGAAAGTTACTGGAAGAGTAAAAAGAAACAAATGGAAGCCCATCAACCTTCTGATGCTAATCTGGAATAATTCTATTTGTTAGGAGGAAGTGTAGTGATAGTTCATAAGTAACACATCTTCAAACTCTGTTTTTAGAGACTTTCTCTCTTTAGATAGAGGTATCACCAGAAAAAAAAAATAGTCTGAGTTTCAATATTTGAAAGCAAGGCATAAATATGAATGCATATTTCACAAAATATATGCATTTCTATAGACTTTATATGATCAGGCAGCTCTTTTCAAATGACTTTACCTCTCTCTGCAACGCTGAAAATGATATTGCCCCATAGGAACATCCTAAAAAGAACACAAAAAAAACAAAAAACTGTATTAACTATAATAGACCTTAACAATACTAAGTCATTTTAAAAATAGAGAAAAAAAAGGGAGAAAATTGAAGCAAGTAGAAAAGCTTCAAAGGCAAATATTTTTAACATTACATTAAAATTCTATTAAAAAAAATCTAGCAACAATGAAGATGGAAAAACTGAAGTGACATTATAAGCACTAAATTACCACTAAAACCATCTGAATCCAAAAATACTATTCTCTACTAGAAATTCATTGCTTCAAAGTCACTGACATTGGAATATTGCCCAAACCTAAACCCGCTTCATGGAAAATTAGTCTTAAGTATTTTTGAAAACCAGACTTGAGTAACCTAATATAGGCAATTGCTATTATTTTCTTTTGACGAGAAACAGTAGCCATCACAATTATACTTATTTTGTGATTAACTGTGGAGCCTTTCTGTAATGACCATGAAACATCCATATTGTGATGTGCTATATTTATTGGATGAGTTAGGTGGTTCAGTCCTATATTCTCCTATGTAACAGAGGTAGAAGTGCATACTGATGTTGAAAATGAAAGGTAACACTTTTTCGAAGTAGAGGATGTACAAACTATGGACTGTCAGTGTCTTACTGACAGCAATAAAATAGTGTTAACAAAATTTTAAAATATCCTTTCTGCTTAGGGCAAAAGATATAACATTGCAATATAGCACCATGAAACTCAAACCATCAGCTATAGCTTGAAAAAGTAGTGGTTACACGGATGATGCATTTGGTCCCAGGGATCTACACTACGAGCTCTACACTACACTATGCTACACTATGAGCTAGGACTGTGGCACAAGCTCAGAGGGCCACATTTTTCCTATTAGTAATTTTGTGAGATTCCATATGATTAAGACATGCGCTCGAGGTATGGCTCCCTAGAGCCTGATTCACAGCTCACAGGCTAATGCAAAAGTTCCCAGCAGCTTTACTGAGTCCAGCACAAATGCATACATTCATCTACCAGAAATAACCAGGTATTTAGCATCTTCCTTTCCAACATTGCTAAACTGTATGAAATATAAGGAGGCCCCTACTGTTGTGCTAATCTTGCCGTTTTCAGTGGTCATGCTGTCCCTGTGGTGCAAATGTGCAAACGGCTTGGCGGCTCCCCAGGACTCCAGGTACCGGGTCATGCGGACAGACGCTCTCATTTTGGCTCCATCAAGCGTGTGCCTAGGTCTGATGTGGTGCTGAGGACTTCGTTTTTCTCCCTGTTTGTCAGAGAATAAAAGGTGGTATCATTACCTTCTCAAGCATTAAAGCATCATCCTCAACCATGTATCTGCAAGACATTTCAGAGATTTATTGCTGAAGAGCAGGAAAAAAATTGCTTTGCTGTAACCACCAACCATTGCTGTATTTATAGGCATCTGTGATAGCTCTCTTTGCCTGATCAATATATTAAAGAATTATTCAATAAAGAGGTTAGTGGTCCTGCTTAAAAACAACTAAGGACACAAAATGTGATACTACTAACCTTCGGGTTGATTACAAAGTAGGTCTTAACATTATGTTCTTTCAGATATGGGTCCCTCACATCTCCATCCCCATCTTCCACTTTGTAAGCGCCATTGAGATGTGCCAAGGTGACTGAAGTGATGTGAACACGGCTGAAATTATGTTTTAAAAGAACGACAAAATTACAAATACTAATCAAAAGCATCATTTGAATCTGATAAGCCCTTTAAGCCCCCTCCTTTTTTTTTTTTTTAATAGCACTTACACAGTTTACTTCATTTACGAACTTGAATCTCATTTTCAGAAGGTCTAATGGGTACAAATCTAAAGGTTTCCATCATGAAAAATATCTCTTAAGGGTATGGGAAATAAGGAGTGCCCAATTATTTAACAGACTACAGTAACGAATTTGTTCAGTTTTCTACACAGTTATAGATAGTCTGATATATACATATATATAGTCTATATCAGACTATATATAGGTATATAGTCTAATATAGACATAGACACAGTATCTGTAATACAGAAATCTATGATTACAAAGGTTAAGAGAAAAAAATTCCTACCCGGGGACTCCACCAGCTTCCATGTGATTTGCAAGGGTAACATCGTGTGACCACACATCATACTGCCACTTCTGCAGCCCAATAACCCCACAGAGGACGTTACCCGAGTGCACTCCCACGCGCATATTTATGTCAACTCCAGTGGCATCTCTCACTTTCCTGCAGTTGAGAAGAAAACCTGTGGTAAGATGTACAGTAGGGCCTTTATGTTCTTTCAACCTACCTGACAGTCAAACTAACAGTGACAATGGGGATATCATTTATTTCTTCCCTCATATATGGTCCAGACCATATATGAATTTTGAACTTCCTATGGCTTTTGAGAGAGCTGAGGCAGCTGTTAACCCCAAGGAGATTTAAGCAGAGCTCTACACATAACACAGCTACTAATCTTTCCAGAAGAGGCATTTCTGAGTCACAGCTGGGTAATTAAAGTCAAGCTATCAAAACATATGTATGTCATAGGGGCACCTAACTACGTAAGTAGAAAATTATCTAATTAATTCAGATGTCTATGGGTTTAGATAGCTCTGTGCTTTTTGAGTTACAGGATTAAATTGGCCTATATATCTTCTTTTTTTTAAAGGAGGCACTGAATTTAACAGGTTTAATCTGATATGGCAAATCCTACCATTAAGGTATACTTCTCAAGTGCTCTTTTTCTGGAAAATGAAAACAACAGGAGCATGACTGCAAGTATTCCTTTAAATTGTGTTTTATTAACAGGAGAAGAGAGAGAAAGCTTTTTAATTCCTTCAGTCTCTCTCTATCAAGTGCTTACTGATATCTCTTTTCATTTTGCTGTTTTGCGCTGCTGCCCTGTACCTGACGCACTTGCAAATGAAGTGCTCATAGATGACTTTTGTAGGCAGTCAGCCAATAGCAAACGTCTTCTTGTTCTGCACAAGGAATATGATGAAATGCAAGCTTAACACCCTGCATAAAGAGTGTTTCACAAAACACTGCAAAGTGCAGGAGCGTATTTATCCCCTGGGAATGTTTTTCCACAGGCTGCCCTGCCATGTCCTTGCAAAATAAGGTATGAAGGCTGCCACACGGCAAGTGCTCTGCAGCGAAGGCAAGGTATGAGCAGAATGTGCTTCAGGACTGCAGCTTCAGAAGTTGTGTTCCTCTGGACCAACTCAGAGGTCGCTGTTATTTCTCTCTTGGGCTGTTTGACCAACTGCTCAGTGATGTGAGCACTGAATATAATCCATCATATCCTCATAGGACATTTGCTTAACTTCCAATTGATCCTGAAATTTGAATCTGTAAGAATACTGTGTTCTTCACAGACATGAATAGCTTGTTGCAGCTTGACTAAGCAAAAGGAAGAGTTGAGGTCATAAGGAAAGCATCTAATCTCTCTTAGAGGCATTTCTCATTGGTAATGTAGCTAAGACACCTAATTTTGCTTTACATCCATTAACTCATTTCACTGAGCCTTCACAGAATCACTGAATGGGTAAGGTTGGAAAGGGAACCCTGGAGATCATCTAGTCCAACCCCCCTGCTCAAGCAGGGTCACTTAGAGCATTGCCCAGGACAGTGTCGAGACAGATTTTGGGGATGTCCAAGGATGGAGACTTCACCACCTCCTTGGACAAACAATGTTCAACTAAGTGGTTGAACCGAGTGGTTAAACTTCTCATAGTAAATGTGAGGAAAGCTCAGGTGTGTGATTTTACAAATAAGGAGCTTCCCCCACAGCCTGGCTGAAGAGCAGGACAAAGGAGTGGGAGACTGAGTGGAGCCATGAGTTGAGGGGGACAAAAGAACATCTGCCAAGAGTTGAGGGCCTTTACAAATAGGGGAAATAGGGCAGTTCCCCTTCATTCTTCAGCAAGAGGGACAAAGGAATCAGGTGACCTTAGGTGTGAACAGGTGGAGGGAGGCAGGAGTTTGGTGTAGGCGGGCCGGGAAGGCTGTAACTCCTGAGTACCCTGGCCAATGGGGAAAAGGAGAGGGCGTCCCTCGTCAAGAAATAGGATAAAAGGGGGCTGCGTCCCCCAGCAATTGGATAGACCCCACAGGGATATGCCCGGTGGACTCTCCCTTTATTCGAATAAAGCTTTAAGATCTATGCCCGGTGGACTCTTCCTTTATTCAAATAAAGTCTTAGGTCTCCTCTGTCTCCATTTTGGACATTTCACTTCTGGACAGCAAGAATTTTCCGCACATAAAGAAGTTTTCCCTTATGTTCAGATGGAGTTTCCTGTGTTTCAGTTTGTGTCTCTTGTGTCTCAACCTATTACTGGGCAACACCCTCCCATGCACTGTGGTAAGATCCCCTCTCAGCTTTCTCTTTTCCAGGCTGACTAGTGCAAGCTCTCTCAGACTCTCTTCATATGAGAAAAGCTCCAGTCTGTGGGCCCTTGCTGGACTTGCTCCATTAGACCTCTATCTTGAACTGGAGAGCCCAGAATTGGACACAGTCAGACACACATCTGTGTTCCAGATGTGGTTTCACCAGGGCTGAGTGAAGTGAAAGAGAGGACTGAGTAGTTGGAAAGTGCCTTGAGCGCTCAGTTCCCTGCAAACTACCAGTTATAGAAACATAGCTCCCATTCTGGACCAGACCTGCAGGAATTAAATAATAATAATAATAATAATAATAAAAAGAATTTTCTTTGAGACCTTATCCATAACATCTTTCACTTTGAGTTCTCTGAAAGGTACCTCAGTTCATGGTAGCAAATCAAAGATAGTTTTTGAGAATCTGCACAGCAAAGATGTTTAAAGGAGAAAGCTGCCAGGCAGACAAGGAGATGGGGCTGGGGGCCGAAGGCAACAGCATATGCATTTATATTGAAACATATTTTCTTTTGACAGATGAGCTTTTACCCTTGAAGCACCTAGCTAAGCTGTGCCAGCTGCCAAGACCACAGGCAGCACTGGCACCTATGGCTGGGCAAGCGGAGCATGCTGCACTGGGGCAGAGACTGCCTGAAACACTGACTGCATTTATTCCAACATAAAGCAGAGAAGTAAGGTAACCAGGGCAATCAATGGGACTATTCACATGTTTAAACGGCAATAATCCCTAGCCTAGTGAGGCTGAATTGCTCAAGATGGAGCTACCCATGTTTAGGAAACAGGACTGAATAAGGGTTTGTGCTACAGATCACTCAACATTTTGATATAGTTGCTCTTTTACCTCAGAGAGAACTTTGACTGGTAACAAAATATATACAGAACTGATAATCTAAATAGCAAAATGCTGAGTTTCAGTAACTTAGCCAATAAGAGGTCAATCTGGACCTCCATGGCTGAATGTGAGCAAGACTCTAATCTGAAAAAAATAAAATAGACAGGTAAGTGGAAAATATATTAAGTGACACTTCCAACAGTAAAAATAATACTGCTTTTAGGTTAGAGGCCCCAAAAGTACTTCAATAGGGTCTCCTGTGCAAAGATACACAACAAAATAAAGAGTTGATTAATCATGGGTAATTTTTGTTTACCTACAGGCAGAACATGTGTCATAATACTTTGAAAATATTTCAAAACATGGGGTACGCATTCCTTGTTTCTCATGGAGATGTAAAGAGGTAATCCCAGCACCTGCCTGCAAGGACACTGTGAATTTTGAGTATATACGAACAGAGTCTGGGGAGAGACTTGGATCAGAATGTGCCCAAAAGGCAATTTCATAGGCTATCAACCTGCTCTTACCGAGGAGAACCTTATCACTCAGCATGAACAACAACACTTGATAGCAGCTGGAGCAGAAAGCTACCTCAAATAAAGCCGGGGCGCTGCAAAGTGTGAGGAATCTATGCATTGTTCTCTCTGAGCTGAAGAAAAGGACCCCATTGTCATCTGCAAAATTATCCACTTTGATCCTTGAGAAGGACAATTTATGGATCAGACTCGCATTGTTTCATCTTAACAGCTTGCAACTTCCTTTACTTTTTTCTACTTTTTTCTTCCAACTAGAAAGCAGTAGGGTGTCCAGAGACTCTAAGTAAATCCTATTAGCTCATATCTATCACACAACACCTGAAGCTATTAAAACTTAAGCTAGAAAGCTTTAATTTTCACTGAAATCCTGGGGGGAGCAGAGGGAGAAGAAAGAAAAAAAAATCTAAGACAGAAAAAAAATAGGGGAGTGAGAACTTCGGGATAGACTTTTCCTTGACCTACTGCTCTATGGAGCAGTTTCTACTGTTAGAGAGACTGATTGATGTTGATCAACATTAATGATGTTGATCTTTTATATCTATACAAAAAGGAAAAGCATCCAATTAAAGCCCTTGAGGAAAGAAGGAAACTTGACAAGAAGTATTCAATGTACCATCAAAAAATATGTTTCTTTGGACATGATGTAGAGTAAAAATGGTTTGGGGTAAACAAAAAAAAAACAATTAAGAAAATGCAGCAACTTCACTCTTCCCAGAACTGAGGTTAATTTTACAAAAGTTAAGATTAGAGGATTAGAGGATTATTCTTTAATGTCTATTTAATTAATCACTTAGATGATACTACTCAATATCCCTTTGCATTTCCTGATGGGATGCAAATGACACACAGAGCTCATAAGGCTATGGCAACCCCCTACGTTACTGTCCGAACAGCTGTGAATGTCACATCTGAAAATATTGCAACTGGAATGGAAATTTATGGGAGAATGTATTGAGTTTTCAAACCAAAGTCCAATTGTTCCAAAAAATAAATCACAGGTCACTAGCCATTATCCAGATTACCACTGGATGAAGCGTTCTTTTTTTTTGCACAATGTAGGTGGCCTAGAAATACCATGATTTTAATCACAGGAATCTTAAGTTTCCTACTGGGAAGATACTTGTGACACACAATAACTGTAAGCAATCACATTTTGACAGTTAAAACCTAAAAAGGACTTTAGATATGAATAAAGAGATGTAAGTGTCTGACTTGGCAATGGATTATTTTGTCCCCTTCTCCCAAAATGGTCTCTAAGTAAGACAGTAGAATCAGACCCTTGCTTAACCAGCGAGGTCCAACATATTGAGCTGAAGTTCCTGGGTAGGCATGTTCAGCTTTAAGCACCTTCATACTGAAATATGTGCAGCTTTTGTGGCAGAACTATCAGGACCAACTAGCCTACAGAAGATTTATTTCCATGATGCACTGAGTTATATCTGGAAGATTGGAATCACCTCCACCCATTCTCCATCAACTATTCAATCAGAGGAATCCTCAAGTATGTCTTAGGCTATGTCTCCTGAAGTATTCAGACATCAGCTATAATCCTTTTTCCTATTTCACAATCATATCAGCCCCCTGTTATTACTTGAGTTGCTTGCAGTAAGTCAGCATTACTATTTCAAAAGCAATCATGTTATGATTTTCAGTTAACTTTTTCTACTTTCTTCTTCAGAGATGGAAAAACTATAATCATGATGAAGAGGGAAAAAAAAGGACAAGTAATCTACAAATCTAAAGACCTGTTCATTCAGAACAGAATCTTGAATGGCGCCTGAACATGTTAACTGACAATACTTTTCAGAAAGTCCTAGACAATTACAAAAAAGCAGAAACTAAACCTAAACTTGAATTCTAATGAAATATGCACATTTTATTTCATATTTAGCAACACAGAACACAGCCCTCTCAGCTCATGGAGCAGCAACCCATTCAAGACATCTTCAGTGCAAATGCTCGGTAACACATTATACGGTCAGGATTAGAGGCATCTTAAGAGAGTTTTTTTCTTTTCTTTTTTTTTTTTTTTCAAGGGGCAACTAGTCCTAACTTCCACCGAACATCAAACTTAACAGAAGCCAGAAGCTCTGCTCTATCACAGGGCCATTTGACAAGGAGGTGACTGGCAGCATCCATTTGTTTTCTGAGGCTGACATCAAGATTACCACATTAGACATTGGACTGTGATGCAAAACCTACTGCTGCTCAGAATGCTCCATGCAAGAAGCCCAGCTACACGCAGAAAGGAGTGTTTGTTAAATAAATCTCCGTGCTTACTTAATGGCTTCACACATGTCCAGTCCCATTTTCACACAATTCTTGGCATGATTTTGAAGAGATATAGGGAGTCCAGACACACAGTAATAGCAGTCACCTAGAATTTTAATTCTCATACATTCATTTTCCTGGAGAAAAAAAAAGAGAATACGATTTTTTGGATCAATAATGAACATCTACTCAACAAAAAAAAAAAAAAACAAGAAAAAAAAAACAGAAAAAACAGAAAACTGTTTTCTTTATTAATGACATCCTTTGCAACTTCACATGCTGAATGCAGTTTGTTCTAATACTTATAAAAATGACATCTAACGGACAAACATAAATCTTCTGATTATATTTCAATCTCTTCTGGAATAAACTAGAGGCTGTGGTCACATCATCCTAAAATTACTTTGATTAATTGGGCTCTATTGCCCTCCAACCTCTTAAACACTTTTACAAAGATGAGAAAATGGATTGTAACATTTTTCTTGCATTTCCTAATCTTTGTTCTTGTAAATCAACCTGCTTAGAGTGCTCTCCACCTTCATCAGCCTGACAGCGCTCCATAAGCTCTCTATAGTGTTCCTATTAGCAAGAGCTACATCGTAGCTTTGTAAATGTGAAGATTTTAAGGACATTAACCTCTGAACTCTGTGCACAGATTGTCTTAATGATGGAAGCCCAATGTCACTTTCAGATCAGAGCCACATTTCTTATCTACTGGGTTATCACAAATTCAGAATAACACAGAATCAGAATCATAGAATTATTTTCATTGGAAAGTGACACATTACAATTTACACTAATATAAAAGAAAACCTTCACATGATTGAATTCTAATCCTCCTGCAAAGAGCCTAAGAAATACTGCCAGGTGGAAATGGGGTCCCCAGGACAAAAGAACATACTAGAAATCACTCAGCTATTTAAATTAGCTTAGTAGAAACTCACCTTTGCAATCTGATCAAACTTGCCAAAGAGCTCATTCAGCATGTGCACCAGTTCCCCTGGGGAGCAGTCGCTGGCCAGGCGAGTGAATCCCACAATATCAGCATATAAGATGCTGCAGCAGAAACGAACAGACCCTGCATTACGCTTCCTTCCTCCAAACTAAGATTTATTCATCAACAGCATAATCTGAAAGCAGGTATTCAGCACTGGACAGAATCATGCCCATAAAACAACCACCATGTGATACAGTAAATAAATGATCCATTCACTTGACTCAGAATAGAAGATACGAGGTATGCATTCTATGTCTATGTTTGTAACACATATTCAGAAAATATACATCTTTTTTTACTCACAAATGGGCAAAGTAATAAGGGAATTTAGATCAGTAAGCATATTTGTTGTTAGAATTTGTTTAATAATATTTTATCAACATCAGACATCCCAGCCTGTATTTACCTGGGAAGGGAACTGAGTCTTTCTTTGACCACTTGTTACCCAGACCGTGAAATTCAAGGTTGCTTGATCAGATATTCAAACTATATGGTATGTTTCCGGTCACCAAGTAAGAGACTATTTCAGAGAACTAGGCTAAGGAACAAGTACATGTGCTCACAAATGGGAATATTTGCTTTGAAAATGTCATTTCTGGGAATGTCATTCAAATGACATTTTCCAATAAAAAAAAGAGAGAAAATAATTTGAAAAGAGGAAAAAATATTTGAAATAAATGGTAGGCTTTAGTGTGTTCAATGCGTTTCTATTTTCTATCCACAAAACTAGTAGTCTAAGAGGAAAATCTCATTTTTTCTGATTTTAGGAAATTTACAATTAAATAATTAACATTTCAACACAATAACTATTTTGAATACTGAACATTAAGTCATTGAAAAGTTCATTAGAACAATTCACTTTCTAGTTACTTTCTTATTACTCTCCTTTCAAACTTTATCTCCATGTTGCTAGTAAATTTTGCTAGGGTGCAATACCTGACATTGGTGTGCCTTTTGACATACAAATTGTGGAAGTTGTTGGTGTTTTCTAGCTGGCCTGCCTTGGGACCTTGCAGCCGCTGAATGATCTCTGCTTTCATTTCCATGGCGATGTGAGCAGGCAGTAAGGAAAGCAGGAGGCGCTCCTAAAATAAGAAGTTTGTAATTTCTTTAAGAAGAACCAAATTATCACAGGGACAAATTGTATGAGACATATGTTTTTGTGAACACATTAGGACAGTTCTGTGAGGCAAGAGTTAAATAAAAGAGACATAATTTTTCCCAGGTCTCAGATTTGACACATTCTAACCGTGAAAAACATTTCCTGAACTGAAATAGTAATGTTGTATTTATAAGCAGTTTAGCCTATAGGCATGTAAGCTAGGGAGCTACATGCCAAAAAGGTCACTCTATTTTNCTTTAAGAAAAACCAAATTATCACAGGGACAACATTGTATGAGACATATGGACATATGTTTTTGTGAACACATTAGGACAGTTCTGTGAGGCAAGAGTTAAATAAAAGAGACATAATTTTTCCCAGGTCTCAGATTTGACACATTCTAACCGTGAAAAACATTTCCTGAACTGAAATAGTAATGTTGTATTTATAAGCAGTTTAGCCTATAGGCATGTAAACTAGGGAGCTACATGCCAAAAAGGTCACTCTATTTTCATTTTTAGTATAGTTCACTTGTTCTTGGTGGAGATATTTTGTGAGCCATAAAGAATGCTGGCAAAACCACTTTTTTTCCCCCATCATGACAGGCTGTGGATTCTGCAGAGCTCGTACTCCTACAGGTTCAAACAGAAATTGTGTTGTTACTTGCACTAGTCAGTAATTATCATTAATTAGGTAACAAAGGGGTGAGCACTTTCAGCTCCAAATTCTCATTTTTGTGCTCCTGTTGTGTCTCACAGTGTCATGCTAACACAAGCCAGTAACTATCTCCCTCTGACCTTGCAATGATGCTGGACACATGGCAATGGGGACCTGCACATCAAGGTTGCCACTTACACCTTTGAAACCAGAGAGCACTGCAAAGGCTTCTTGGCTTTCAACAGGAGGAGCAAAAAATTGTTTTAAGAAAGATAAAGTTTGTACAGGAAATTATAAAAGCTATGAGCAAGAGAATCATAAGGGGAAAATGAAAATAGAGTGCCCTCATTTTGTTGATAGCTGCATGAAACACAGGACATTTCCTCTCTTTTTCTCTCCAGGCCAGATCATTATCCCACTCTGCAAAAAATTCCCCCATGAAATTGTTCACCAGATCACAACTCCCACCCACTCCAGAGGAACATTTTCCCTCCACCTTTTCCATTGTACAAGAGAAGGATTATGGCAGAGGTGGCTTTAGAAAACTGCATTTGGTGGAGCACACTGCAAAGTATCTCACCAGGTCCAGCTAAATGGTTCAGCCATCCTGTCAATTAGCATTTTACCAAGAGGTTGTATCAACTCACACATTAAATTTCAAACATATATACATATATTATATATATAAAAAAATATAAACTACAAGACAACCGTAAGTGATGCTGAATCACAGCTATTTATGAACACACTGGCTGAGCCGGTCAGCTAGCCAAATGCAAAATGGTTCTGAACACATTGTTCCCTCTTTCTCTGCAAGTAAAAGAGCCTAAGAAAATCAGAATGTTAAAAAAACCCTTTTTTAAAAAATCTTTGTCAGTTCAGAATACATCAGAAGAAACAGGAACAATTCCTAATCAGGTTGTTTTTCTTGATGCTGTACACTTAAATTTCTGCAGACTGGTGCAGCACACAGTAAATCAAGAGTGCTGCTTACCATGGCTTTTTATGCAGTAACTTTCGGACTGATTTCATCAAAAATATGGGAAACTTCAAAATCCGGGATGGGATACATCAAAACCTGGGTGAACTGACATACAAGACTGACTTTGTGGCAAATTCTATTTGTAATCAATAGAAAAACCATCCTCAGAGCTACAGCCTGAAAGAAGTAAGAGTGAATGCAGGTCAAGACGATAATGCAGCATTTGAAAGTCTTCGGTCTAGAAAATACAACAGTATCAATAGAAACACCACTATGGCAATGATTAAAATCCCTTAAAATGTCTTGGAGCCACTACTATAGCTACTGAGTGAGTTCCCTACCTTCTGGAACTGAGGAGTTTCTGTGGCACCAGGCAAACCATGACTTGAGTTACTGCTCTCCCGTATGTACACATTCAGATTGATTTGTCATAATTTCCCCTGAACTATACCCTTTATTTTACCAGTCATCAGCTAAAATTGCACTGATATTCCAGATATAAGATGTGTAAGACAGACAAGGATCTTATACAAAGCCTTACAATCAGGTTAAGGTGATGGTTCTCAAAGGGTCAACATAAGCAGTGACTCCATTCATTTGATGAAGAGACTTCATGATCATTTAAGTGAATTTTAATGATCATTGAAGTGAAATTTTAAGGCTGCTGAAGCCAAAAGCTGATATTAGAATTAGAAAATTAAAGCACATATGCATGAATGAGAACATCACTCAATTCTCTCTGTCTGATCATTAAGGAATATGAGTTCCCATGCATTTTTTTTTTCCAGAAGGCAGATGCCAGGCATCCACAAAGGGCATAGCTGCTCCCAAGACCAAGGGGAACCAGGAGTCAAAGGTGAAAGCAGAGCAGGCAGAGGCCAGGGCCTCACCAGCCAGTGCCCAATCCTACAGAACCTGAGCCAGGAAGACCTGGGGATAGTAGCCTGGGCCAGCCAGAATTCCAGATCATCAGGCAAGGCAATGATGAGGCGATGAGAAAGGTCCATAGGCAAGCTGGGAAATCAGTTACAGGTCAGGGTCTACTAAATCAGAGTACTAGACCTACTAAAACACTTATCAAGAACAGAAATCAGATACAACCAATCCAGGTTTTCATTAGAAATAGAAGTACACATTTTAAAGTTAAAAGGACCATTCTACACACTTAACATGCCCTGCTCTTTGGCTGATGAATAAATCTTTACATGTTTAGCTAACATCCTTTGGCCCATCCAATAGCACATTTTAATGGCAAGAAAAGTTACTTCAAGTAAAAGTTAGTTCAAGAAATTTGCTTCATCCAAATATAAAAAATGGACTTACAGTACAGAATCTGTCCCACTCCTTGTGAAAGAGTGGCAATGAATTTTAATAATGTAAGTCATATATATTAACACCTTTTTATTCAATAAAACTAAGAGTCTCCATTTGTTCCACAAGTCACTTTGGAGCCTTGAAAGAAGAGCAAGCAGACTCATCTTAGCTGGAAATCAAAGAGCAGGCAGGTCTCTAGAGGGTATATACTATAAAGCAGCCCTTTTGTTTCCTCATAATGCTCTAAACAAAAGGGAACAATAATGATTTTCATTAAATCTATTTCTTCTCTTTTGTTTATTTACATAATTCGTTTCTTGCAGAAATTTCCCAGCTGCTCTTTAATCGTATATTTCAATTATGTTTGTGAACTACTAAATTTAAAAAGTTTTAAATTAAAAACTATGATTCCACTGGAAAACAAACTTGAAGTGTTTTGAAAAGAATGCACCACCCATAAATGCTCATTGCTATTTCTCACTATACAAATCATAATTTAACTCATCACAAGGGCTAAAGCTTGCAGAAATATATTAGTTCTCTAAAACTCCGAAATAACTTTTTCGATATTACTATCTGCAGTATTTTCCAAAGTGCTTTCAAAGGTATTTATTTAGGTATATAAAGATGCAGACATAACCGTGAGGATGATAGTCTCTTCAGGGGATGTAGGTACCTCCCATTTGGCACAGTGTCTACCTGCAAAGAATGTCTCCAGCCCCTAGGGGCATGTTTGGGCAGGGGGTACAATGGACCTTTTTGCTTGGATAAAGTTTTGGCATGTGATGGTTAAATTTTTGCATGCAACAGTTTCTTTCCACATTTCTTTTCATGTTCTTTGGAGTAGGCTTGAGCTGGTTTCAAATGTCACAAAACAATCCGTAATTTCCACAGGACCAATATTGCAGTCCACTGCTATTTACAGCCTGTAACATCAGCCCATTACAGATTTGTAGCTACAAATGCTGCAGAAATGGAATGCCTGACTTAACAAATGCCATGTTTTTGTGCATAATCCAGGGGTTAGACAATGCACAATGTCTGCAAGTGACCTAGGTTCAAATCAATTGCCTGCTAAAAGAAAGCCCTCTCTTCCCATACTCACGGGAAGCTACTTATCTGTGAACATGAGGTTAATTTTGGAGGTAGATCCTTGACAGTCTTTTCAGATGAAACTAATCTTCTCCCCAAAGAAATGAGTAAACAATCACAGGAACACACACACACACAGAGCGGATGAGGTTGGAAGGGACATCATCTCATCTAACCCACCCTGCTCTAGCTGGATTGCCTAGACCACATGGCCCAGCACCCACACAGCTTTTGAATACCTATAAGGATGAAGGTTTCACCACCTCTCTGGGCAACCTATGCCAGTGCTTTGTTACCTGCACAATAAAGGTCCCCCTTATCTTCAGATGGAACTTCCCGTGTGCCTGCTCCTGAAGACTTAACTTATTTAACTTATTTAACTGATTTAACTTAAATAACCTCCCTTCCTTAGAAGCTATTTCAACAAGGGATCTATATAAATTGTGCTCCATCAAACCAAGTGTGGTCTAAAGTTTGAATAAACTTTCTCAGTGATGCAGCAAAGTTAAGCCTTTATAGTTACACCTAATTCTGCCAGGTTTGCAGCTCACACACTGAGCAAATTCTAGAAATGCTTTGGGGATAAAAGGTTCTTTCACACTCAGGTGATGCAAGTGAAGCTCTCATTGCAAAAGCCCACATTTAGTCCACAAAAAATGCTAATCAAGGGATGACACCACACATACACAGGCAATTCTTCTTTAACCATTACACATAGAGGTCTGCATCTTATCTGATTGGTAGAATTGATATCTGCTGTTCTCCTGCATCCTTTCCCTTGTGTTATGCCACAGAAGCCTGGAACTATCATCTGGCACTGTACGCCAAAACACTGGCGGCTTTTTCACTGGACCAAGTGCATCCTTCCTTGGCCACTCTCCAGCTCTTGCAGCAGAAAAAAAAAAAAATCTTGGCACTAAGGACAGAAATAGCCACCCAAACGAGGCACCTCACGTCTTCTAGCATATCTACTTCCAAGTTTCTTTTTCTCTCAACAGGAAGGGTGACATTAATAATAATGTCTTTCGCTGGTTTCAGCAAACCTCCTAATCAGTAAATTCAGGTTTGCAATCTTTAAATGTCTGTTTTTCAGCATCTAACACCATTGCATTGAAAGGATGACTCCCCAGACATACTATTTCCATTCAGATGGGACGGAAATCCAGCAGGGTATGCAATGTCTAAATCCAATGTGTTTTTTAATATGGTCAATGGAAAATGAAGGGTCTATGCCAAAAGCCAAGATCCAAACTATGCTGCACAAAGAAACAGGAAACACAGTTGTTGTTTCCAAACATTAACCCAAAACAATTTTATGAAGAAGAAAGGAAAACAGATACTGTCAAATTTACCCTAAGAAGTAGCTCTACCCTCCAAATCCATGTTATTTCATAAACAAATGTATGGGGCTACTTCAAATAAGAAACAAAACAGAAATCCTGCATCTTATGAATTTCAATAAAATGATTCTTTCAGAATTATTTTTACCTTCTAGAAATGTAAATAAAACATTTATACACTTGCATCCTAAGGCTTTATTTTATGCATAAATTGAGATCACAACCCACTTTATTTAATATGTATCAGTCTGGAATATTTTTAGCAGATTAAGTAAGAAAGCAAATTTCTTTACAGGTGTATTTGGTTGCATAAAGCCCCATGCAAAAGCTGAAGCCACATGCTGCGGCACCCTACACAACACCAAAACAATTCTGCAAATAGCACTCGATATACTGGGATAGCACACGCTCCACAACAAATTCCCATGCCTAGGACCTGTAACTATTTTAAGGTTGATAAACAGCTTTCACTCGGATCTTAGAAAGCTAACTTGGATATTCTTCGGCCTAGGGATTTCCTTGCATAGAGACAGAAAACACGTGACAGATGTGGCAATGCAGCAGTGGGCTCAGAAAGGCAGCACTGCACCGGGAGTAACTGCCACAAAACTGGGGAATACAGCAGCCCTTGCCAGGCTGCTCAACAGCACATCTTTCATGGAGGTGTTTGTGTGAGGGAGCTGTCTCCCCACTCGCTCATCAGCTGATGCCAGAACCAACCTAATGCCAAAGCTGCTGAACAAAATCCTTTTCAGTAGGCAACTGAATGTACTGTATGACTATGGGGCTTTTTCACAGTAGGAAACTGAGTTATTCATGAAGTAAGAATGAACTAAGTGAAGTGAGTCCTCAAAGGGCTACAGGTCTTGTGTTAGACTTTCCATGTTGTCACTGAGACTCTGATCACTTACTTTGAACTTTCTAGTATGAAAAAAATAGCATGTTCTTTTAGGAAAACACTGTAAATGGCCACGAGGACTAACAAAGGCAGAAGGCTACACGGCCTCAACATGTATATGAAGTCACTCTTCTTCCACATGGGTGACTGCTCTATTTTCCTACACATATTCATAACATGCACTTGATACTTCCCTCAACATTTCAATGAGCATCAAGCTGACTTGATTCTTTACTTTTAAATATGTCCCTGAAAATAAATCATAAATTTTGCACATCCTACATCCATCTGCATTTCAAGGGATCCCAAACATCTGTAGTTCTACTTAGATGTCATCAGATTTTTCTGAGATTCATCTACTTCATATGCATTTGCATTGCAAATGTATTAGAACCATAGAATCATAGAATAGAATGCCTAAGGTTGGAAGGGACCTCAAGGGGCCTTGTTGAATTTCATGAGGTTTTTGACCACCCAGTTGTCTAGTCTGTCCAGGTCCCTCTGGATGGCAGCACAGCCCTCTGGAGTATCCACTACTCCTCCCAGCTTCGTCTCATTTGCAAACTTGCTGAGGGAGCACTCTGTGCCTTCATCCAGATCGTTGATGAATAAATTGAACAGGACTGGACCGAGGACTGACCCCTGGGGGACTCCGCTCAACACAGGCCTCCAACTACACTCTGCACCACCGATCACCGACCCCTGGGGGACTCCGCTCAACACAGGCCTCCAACTAGACTCCGCACCACCGATCACCACCCTCTGAGCTCTGCCATCTAGCCAATTCCCAATCCACCTCACCGTCCACTCATCCAGTCCACACCTTCGGAGCTTGTCCGGAAGGATGTCGTGAGGGACAGTGTCAAAAGCCTTGGTGAAGTCAAGGTAGATGACATCCACCGCTCTCCTCTCATC
This sequence comes from Crypturellus undulatus, assembly GCA_013389825.1. NCBI lineage: Eukaryota > Metazoa > Chordata > Aves > Tinamiformes > Tinamidae > Crypturellus > Crypturellus undulatus. Next base: position 106,164 of record VWPW01023335.1, read on the forward strand.
TATCCAGCCGATCATCCCATCATAGAAGGCTATCAGATTAGTCAAGCACGATTTCCCCTTGGTGAATCCATGCTGACTAGTCTTGAGCACCTTCTTGTCCTCCACATGACTAGAGACAACGGCCAGTATGAATATTAGAAATTCAATAAACTATGGCATTGCCACTTCCTTTATTCTTAGCTGCATTTTCATTTATCCTGTTCATAGGTCCCAATTAATTCATCCTCAGTCAGTCAGATCTTTAAAATGCTAATGTATGCAATGCTATGCAACAATGTACTTATGTTTTTGACAGTCTGGATAATAATTTTGACTGAATGAAAAAATAAAATTAGCAAGAAACTCTGGCACAATGATTTATGTGAATAAGCTACAGCATATCTATTGATAGCATTATCCAGTCCTTTAATGATGATCCAGTCTTTTGACAACACTCAGAATCCTTCCACAGAGTTTGGACAAAATTATTAACAACAATAATATAATTTAATTGCTTTTTCTATGCAAAATTAATGAGACTTCAGCTAATAGAAATATGTTATTCAGATGCTACTGGTTCTAAATTGGGTTACAACATATCATTTGTTCCTCAAACTAATTGAAGATGCACGCATTAATTTATAATAACTGTAGAAAATACATATAACGGAGGCAAATTAGTTCTACAGTTTGGACAGAATAAGCAAAATGGAAAGTTTCTTAGATCAAATAAATGAGCAAACAACTCTCATTAGAAAAGCATACATTAACAGAGCAACAAAAGATTAGTCTTTAAGATCAACAATTTGTATAGAAAGCAAAAACTTGTGATTTTGTTGAAATTGTCCTGATAGACTGATAAAATAAGCAGATATCCTTGGACATATGCACAGTGTATTTGTACATGACAAAAATAGTCCCAGGCACATAAACACTTCCATTTTCTACTTTTATAACTACTGTAACAAGCTGTACATAATTTGCTCCCTGTGGTACCAGAAAATAAATGCTTGCTGTTAATGTATGTTGATCATGCAAGAATATATTTTAAGATAAATTGAAGAAAACCTAAACCAAAAGAACAGCATCAATGCAAACTCTATTTGTAAATATGTAGATAAAATGGAGTCGTTAATTTAAAATTCTATTCTTCACAGACTCATTTGGTCCAGCAATCTCTAAATTGCAAAATTACAGACCAGGAGTTACCCATCTGGATTAAACCTACTTTCTGCAAATGTGCTTTCCAGTGTTGTCAGTGCAGATCGCATTACAGTTACACATAATACTTTGAACATGAGCGTTTTTCTATTTAATTAATTGAAAAAAAAATGCATAGTAGCCCCCAGTTGTTGAACCATAACTGCCCTGGGCTGCCTGAGAGTGCTTTTCAGTGCTGTAAAGGGCACTCTTCATATTTTGGACAGACCGATTCATGCACAGAACCAGAAGTGACCTGTAAAGCTAAGGGTATTTATCAAAGCCAAATTACTCTCTGTTTCCTTCAGTCATCTCACATGTGACCAGAGTCTCCAATATAGCTTGGAGTTGAGAAGGAACAAAGATAACAGGATATAATCTGACTAAAGCATTTTTAAACAATCACAACTGCCATCATATAAAGAAAATCCTTCAAAAATGATATATTTTTCCAAATACGGAAAATAGAGAATATAAATTCATTAGAATACATGCAAAAAAGTTCTAGAGAAGGAACTTGCTCAGAGTAGCTTTTTTTTTTCTTTTTTTCTCAAGTGCAGTGCCTCATCTTATGCTCTTTATTCCTAGCAATCTGTTTTACCCTGCTCTTCAATAACTTCACTTTTTTTTTTTCTTTCATCCTTGCAGGGATGCTCACATGCAATGATCAGGACTGACTCCAGGCTTACTTTTCCTCATGGAACTTCTCATGCAAGCTGTTCAGAGAAAGAACATAGCACAAACATTTAATCTTGACCACGTCTTATGTTCACACTCTTATTCATGCCCCATAGATCATTCTCCACTGCTACACTTACCCAGCCCAGTCAAGTCTAAATGTATCCTATTATATCTGAATCTGTCATAGACAGAGGTAGTCTCAGTTCCCTGAGCAATTCCACCTCATCAGTGAAAGGCTGCGAGTAGAGACTGGTCGTCATCTTTCCTCTTTTAGCACTTTCAGAAGAGTTCATCCCACTTGGCAAGGACTATCCAGAGGCTTGCAGCAGATAGGGTTTATTATTATTATTATTCCTCTCTCTTTTTTTCTTTTTATAATCAAATAGCCATATTTGAAAAATGTGAGAATAATACATAAGAAGCTTGAATGGAACTAGTATATCATATACTCACAATCACTAAACTGACTAATTTCACAGAAAAATGAAGCCATGGAAGTGGCCCTGATACACTTGCAAAGGTTGGACTCATGATGAAACAGAGCAGGTTTTCACAAGCAGGAAGATTCCCACTGAAAGACTGCATAAAAAAATTTACATTCTAAGAGAAGAAAGAAAGAAATACACGAGCAAAGTATAGGTCCCATGAGATAAAAAGGTATGGAAGAAGATACTAATTTATTGGCAGAGAGACATGAAAGAAGAAAATAGAATAATACTTGGGAGACTAAAATGCATTTTGAGTGCCTCTAATAAGATCATCTGGCAAAACTTAAGGGTGCTTCAAATGAAAATGACAGAGAAGGGATATTTGGTGATGAAGTTATTTGTAGGATGGTTTTGAATCTTCAAAGTGATGTAAAAAAGGGAAACGTCAGCTGCACTTCCTGGCTGCAGCAGATAGGTATTTCGTTAGGGAAAAAAAAAAGGAAATCTAGAGCAAGGTAAGGGATTTTACTTGGTGCCCTAAAAAAACACCTCTGTAAATCAGGGAAATAAAGGGTAAGAAATATCAGTGAGGGAGAAAAACAACATTTTGTTTATTACAAAATAGAGTAACCACAAACACCTGTTAGCTGGCAGTAGATGATAGATATTATATTATAGATATTAGTAGGTCTTAGAAAGCATGAAACTATGAGAGACTCTTTAAACAGAAGCAGTTGTAATGGAAGCCATAACTAGGGTGAAACGAGAACCATACAAAGCTAAGAAAGGGCTGAAACAAGATAATTTCTTGTGATCCCAGGGTACAAATTGCAAGAATCTTGCAGACTTCCCATTAATTGACAAAAAGAAGCTTTGCAGCCCATTTTCTTGGGTCAGGTTAATATCCTACACAGAGACCAAAATGCATTAAAAAAAAAGTGAAACACAAATGCATTTTCAAGTTACAGTAATTTACAGAGCCGTAAGCCATTTTATTTTTCTTCCTTTAAGAACAAAAAAGACTTAAAACAGTGTATACTTCAAATAGATTTTGGTTGCAGTAAATGAGTAGACAGAATTTATCCTTGAATACACACTGATATTTCAATTAAGTGCACAGTGGTTTATTTGGCTGACCTCCGAATGTATGAAAAATATCATGTTGAGCGGAAAGCGGACATAAGAAGTAATCAGGCAAGTTGGTTCCAGAGTAATACGAGTAGAGCACAGAATGGATTTAGCCAGTATTTCTAGCTGACAACCAACAACTTGATTTAAAAAAAATAAAAACAACATAAAAATTCAGAGGTGAAAGGGCAGTAGCAATAGGGTCACATCACATGTGACTGGCTTCATGGGCTTACATTGCATTATCCAATCTCCTGATGTTTATTCGAGACCCTTTTCTCTATTTTTTTTATGCAAATGCAAATAAAATGGAATAAATCCTCCTGCGAACATATTATTTGAAAGCAGGCCTATGAGGAACCACTCTAAAATTTTGCCTCTGCTTGTGAAAAAAATGTTGATCATTTAAGTCAAATCCAAATCTCTCTTTTGAAGGGGACCTGTAAAAATCAAATTAAGTTGACAAAATGGGTTGCAGAAAATACATGAAGCAAATGTAAAAGTGCTAAGTGTTTAAATTTGTGTCCTTTGTCACTCTTATTCCTTTTTTCATTTTAATTTCTGTTTTTTTTTTCTTTGTCATCATATAACACATTAAAACAACTGCAGGAAGACAGAAAGAAAGTGCATTAGTGGATTCCTCTCTAGCTCCTTATTTTGCTGAAATCTGACACTTTCATTCCAGCTTCTACAGGGAGAGGAAGTTCAGGGTGTTTAACTTTCATGCTTGCAGCATTTTAAAAGGTTACATAAGATTTTTTTGAAGACAGAAAATTTATTTTCATCTTTGATCATATCTAAACCTTTGTTCCAACCACAGTTACCTCAGCTATCATTTTTGAGTTTCATTCCTTTACTGCCCCATTTGTTATCAATAAGATTTTTAAAAATCATTTAAAGATTTTGTGTATACATGGTTTCATGATAAAAACAATTGTTCCTAGGATAATTCATATTTATACAAACACACGATCATTTAATGAACACATTCAACATTTTGATTTAATAATTAGCACAGTAGCACAGCCTGAATGGGTTACAGTTTGACTAATGGCAGGCTTCAAAATGCAGCTTACTAAGAAAGCACACTGAGTAGCATATCTGAGACATATATGCCCAAGCACTTTAGCTCGGATGTGAACTTTTTAATTCTAGAAGTAACCAGAGCAGCATACCCACACTACTAGCAACTGTTAACATATCAGCTGAAAAAAAAGTACTTAAATCAGTATTTGTGAAATCTATGACTTATGGGCTCTGTTCTCCTATCCATAATGCTCCTCCTAATTTTGAGACCATTCAAAACTCAAGAACCAGATGTGGCAATATCTGCTCTGGGTTCCCAGCAGCAGCAAGGCAGAGCTGACCCTGCTCCCAGCAGCAGCACGCTGACCTAGGCCATTGAAAGGAGGGAGCCTGAGAACAGAGGAGACTTGTAGTTCTGCAAGCACCTGCGAAGTCCTGTGACAGAACTTGGTGAATGTGTTGACCTGTGGTTTATCACAGGAGGGCTGCTCTCAAGATCTCAGAATCTGCTTGATAACTAGAGGACTGAAGCAGGAGCAAGCTGGAAAGGATATGAGCTTCAAAAAAAAAAAAGCTCCAACCTAGCCTGATGATTGCTGAGAAGACCTTAGGGCAGTGAGCATGCCTCTGTCCTTAGCACACTGGCATGACTCAGTGAGGAGAAACCATACAGGGGCTTATCGGAGTAGGAACCCTCCAGCCAAAGTCCTTCAGAACATGTGCGCTGACATCATAAATGCTCACGTGGACCATCACTTAGGAAAAAAGTATTTAGAAATGACATACAGAATGACAGGATGATTATCAATGCTACAGAAATACAGATCTACTCGGGTGCAGCTGTACAGAATGTATTTAAAACATCCAAAGGATATTTACCCAGAATTAAAGCACCTATTTACATCATGGAGGCCAATATAGAAAGCAATTATACCGTAAAGAATATTGAGTTCACTGTATTAAGCTGAATGAGAAGTATCTCCCAGTGCAATGTTGCTGATAACAAGGCCAATGTGGCCTATTGACTTGTAAAAAAGACTTTCATGGATCTTTGCCTCTTTATAGGGTATTTACTGACAGCACTGCTGACAATAACATGTTCAGATATGCTTGCTGAAAAAGTCATACAGAAAAACATGAGGGACTCAGAAAAAAGCTGAAAAAACAATCACATGTCTGGAAAAATCTGAGTAGAGAAATGAGAATAAATAAAAATTTAAAATTAAAAAAGTAGGCACAATATTCTGTGATCCCTACTTATGTAAAATATTTTTTAATCTAGCTTAAAAGGACATAATAAGGACAAAGAGATTCTAGTAGGACTGAGATAATTTAATTTAGAAATAAAAAGATGATTTAAAATTACAATTTCACAATAGAGAAAACTGGGCTGGCTATCAAAAGATATTCTCATTCAGAAAAAAAAATGCATTTTGCTATTAGTTTTTGTGATACAGCTGACAAAATTGCAGATAGTATGAAGAAAAATAAAATTTGCCTGTCAGCTATATATTGACTCAGATTTATCAGTATATCATGAAAATGTGGTAATTAGTATCTGCTTAATCTATACATTTTACTCTTAGCACAAAATAAAGCAGCATGACTCATCACTTTATCTGAGGATGTAATAAATTACCACAGTTAAGATCAGCACATTTAGAGAAACTGCTGAAATCTCAGCTACTTCACTGCAAAGTGGCAAATGACTTCTCTCTATGATGTCCTGAGGTATTGAAAAAAATAAACAAACAAACCATATCTGCAGGAATTGCAGTGTTTCTATCACCCTGTGCCACATATTTCTAAAGGTTATTTGCTAAATTATTCATTTCAAATAATGAAATATGTAAGCAATCATGAAGATTGCTAGATTTCCAGCGATGATATTTTGTCCTTTAATAGTGAGATATATATCACAAGTTATAGAATCAGGAATTTTCTTTGCCAGTAAATATTAAATTTATTAAGATTATTGGCTAGATTATTGTCTCATCCATTTTTCCAAAAAAAAAGAGCTGTGCCTAATTTTACAATAAAATGAATTCAATCAACAAATAGTGGTAGACAGAATCAAAACATAAAGGCAACTGCTGCCAGAAAAAGTGAAAACTACCCAAAGATATTATTGAAATGTTTTTAGCACTAAAAAAGGGAGGCAACAGGGTTTTGGTTTCTACAACCATGGGACTCTGTTTGACGAGCACCAGCTAGTGGGGCCTGATGGGTTCCATCTGAGCAAGAGGGGCACACATCTCTTTGCCAAAAGGCTGGCCAACCTGGTTAGGAGGGCTTTAAACGAGACAAAAAGGGGGATGGGGAGCGTCACATAGACACGGCGAACAGTACCACACAGCCAAGGTCAGATGGGGTCCAGCGGGAGTATGGTAGTGGGGAAGCGAGGATAGGAAATGATTCTAGAGGGCACTCTGTCACCCTTCCTGGGGCCAGCCTCTTTTCAGTGGTGGTCACTGACAGAACCAGAGGAAATGGCCACAAATAGAAGCATAAAAAGTTCCACGGGAACTTAAGGAAAATTTTATTAACTGTGAGGGTGACAGAGCACTGGCACAGGCTGCCCAGAGAGGTTGTGGAGTCTCCTTCTCTGGAGATCTTCAAGATCCGCTTGGATGCAGCCCTGTGCCACGTGCTCTAGGTGGCCCTGCGTGTGCAGGGGGGTTGGACTAGATGACCTCTAGAGGTCCCTTCCAACCTTAGGCATTCTGTGATTCTATGATTCTATGATTCTGTAACTAATGGCATGTGGCAGGGAGGGGTTTAAAAAAAAAAAAAGTATATCCAGGAAATATATTTTTATATTGGAAATAATACATTGGTACATTGAAAGTAATAGAAAATAAATCCATCCACTTAATGATTTCAATATCTTTCTAACTGTAACTCTAATCTTAAACTTTAACCCTAATCCTTATCCTAACCCTAACCAAATCCTATTCCTAAATCCTAACCCATATCCCTAACACTAACCCTAAATCTAAATGCTAACTCTAACCCTAACCTAACCCCTAATCCTAACTTAAAGTAACCCTAGCTGTAATCACAGAATCACAGAATGGCTGAGGTTGGAAGGGGCCTCTAGAGATCATCTAGTCCCAAAACCCCTGCTCCAGCAGGGACACCCAGAGCACGTGGCACAGGGTGGCATCCAGGTGGGTTTTGAAGTCTCCAAAGAAAAAGACTCCACAACCCCTCTGGGCAGCCTCTCCAGGGCTCTAATCCCTAACCTTAACCCTAATTCCCAGCCCCTAGCTCCTTACCCTAACCTTAACCTTAGAATGACATCTTCTTTGTCAAAAATGACTAATATATTTGGTAATACTGCAATGAAATACTTTTATTTTCAAATACTGAACATATTACAATTTTGTTGCACCTCTCCTAAAAGAAAATATTAAAATTCATTTGCCTAATTGATTAATAGAAGCCAGTGGGCTATCCTGAGACCCTTCCAAATATAACTGAAGTGAATGAATACCACAGCTGGTACGAAAGCAGAGTAAATGTCAGAGATACATTTACAGCACAGGTAATGACACTATCAAGATATTTAGACTATATAAAGAAGTGGAAAAATCTTTGCAGTAACTGGTGCACAATCACTACCAAAGATAAAATTTATACTGCTGTTGCCAGGAGAGTCCTATTACTGTCCACAATTTCTTTATATGCACTTATATACACCAACAGACTAGTTTCTAGAGATACTCTAAAATTAAATGTCCCCCAGAAATTAGAATAAACTTTGTTCCACTGTGGCTGCACTGTAGATCACCTCTTTTATGACACAGCAATCCACAAGAATATGTTTAGGGAACACAAGACGTTGCTATAAAGAGCTGAAAACAGATTATTTAGCTCCATTGCACCCAGCTTTGTAAACATAAACCCTGATGAGGAAAAGAATGGTGAATTTGGCCAAGTTCACAGTATCACCTTGCATCTAACCAGTCAAGAAAAGATGTTTCTTTTGAAAATCATGTTTCACAGAGTATTCTTATGAAGAAGTCACGGTAGAAGAGGCAGCAGAACTCTACATCCCAAACATCAGTAGAGAAAGCTAATTATAGGAGTCAGAGTAGCTGAAGGGTATGGCCAAAGGTACTGAAATCCCACTATTTTATCAAATGATGAAGTGCTGATTTTGGAAGCCTAAAGTAACTGACTTTGAATCCCTGACAACAAGAAAAGAAAGTAGAAGAACAACTGTAACTTTAAAATGACTGACCTGTATCATTCTTCTCCATATTTCTATGAAAATTTAAAAAGATACACACAGTGCCCTGATTTTTGGTTGAGTAAAGAACACTCCTCCATATCTGAGTACTGTTAGAGGGGTATAGATTGAAGATATACACTTTATGCTATTTCCTTTTCTGCTAGAACAGGCTGAACATGAGCAAAGGACAAACAAACAAAAATAATTTAAAAAGAAAGAATAAAATGTATTTGCTGAATTTTTATGAATCCACTTTATTTATCGGTTCCAAATAACACATTTTGTTCTTCACGAAGAGGCTCAAGTGTCATAAATTAATGGGATTTTTTTTGCTTGAGACTTATTTTAAAGAGGTTCTAAAGTATTTCAGTTCTTGCTATGAATGGTATCAGATCATGTTTCAGTGAAAAAGTTAAAATCCCACTCAATGATCTGCAGCCTCATTCAATTCAATCACCTTCCTGAGTGTTGTTTCTAAAACCATCATTATACTGCCTCTTTTTTAAAAAGATAGCATCCTAGAGAACCCACCGAGCATCAACACCTGACAGTTACCTGCTATGTTGTAAGAATTTCTCGGAGCATATTTCCTATGTCTCCTAATGCAAAGCACCAGCAGAGAGAAAGAAGAACAATTATGTTAAACACTTGTCAGTGTTAAGATCGCTAACTCAGTGAGTCATTAGCTCTGCAAAATGCCAGCTAGTCTGCCTCAATGGGACAAATAATGTTATGAAGCTATATTAAATAAGTGTCTTGAAATGAAATTGTTGATCTTGGGAGGTTTCACATATCTCTTCTATAAATATTGGACATCAGTCCAAAGGGTGACCTCCTGACTGCTCCTCAGACCTGCTTTGTCACCATGAACGTCTGACAATCTCAGTTGATCCTGGCCGCCACAGCCAGGTTTGAGGAGCTCACCTCAAAATCATCTTTCAAAAACAATTATAAAAGATGTGATGTTCATGAGGTTAAGTTTGATCTGGAGACCTAAGTACTCAAAAGTATATCCCTATGCTTGGCACTTGTGTAAAAGTAACTGTGTAACTTCTCACTGAAGTAAATCAATTTTAACTTGTGAAAAGAGATGGAAAAAGCAATGCTTATGCTAACAAAAGCTTTTTCAAAATCAACTTAGCATTTTTAATATGCACTTGCTCCTATCATTTCAATGTATGCCAATCCTATGCAACAAAATGACTGACTTTTGCTACCTGAATGCTAATAATGTGGACTATCATCTCCTCCATTTCTTGGAACAAAAAAACTATTAAATAGACTCAAGTACATTCACTTCTCTGTGTATGCATATTTTTTAATCAGAAATACATTAACTTGAATAGAAAAAAAAATTCCTGAAATTGACATCCAGTCATATGCTCATATTTAAATATCCAGCATTTGTAAATGTCTTACAAGGACTTCTACTTCTCTTTTTGGGTGGAAAACTATCAAATAGGACAAATGGCATAGTAAGGCATTGAGAGAATAAAACCAAACACACCTAGTTAAGAAGATCAGAGGATCTACTGGTTTAGGGGAGGTAAATAAATAAATAAATAAATAGTAAAATACCTGGAGAATTCTGCCCACTTCACCTACGTAAGTTTAATCATCTTCTGTCCATCTACTATCAGCAACAAAAATACACAAGCCAAGACCAGCAGTGCATTACTTAGAGGTGTGCAGATAGATCTTAGCTGGCTGTATGATATATTTATTTCAACCAAAAAACAAATATGACTACGCATACTTAGATACATAACAAAATAATTGTAATTCTCATCATCATTCTGTAATAATCACACAATTTTATTAATTTAAGATGGTGGTTGGGCCCATCTTGTTGGGCTGGAGCATATTATAAATGTAGCCTTTCCAAATAACAGAGAGCAAATATCAGCCATAGTTTTGTAAATATTTTTGCTTTTCTCCATTGCCAGCTTCTTGACCATATTTGTAAGATCTTCAGAAGCATGAGGAGATCAAAATTGCTTACTGATGACTTTCCACAGAGGTTCGTGGAAACCACGAAGCAGATGTCTTCAAAACACACTCGCTAGCACTCTGTACTAACCACAGACTTCTACAAGCATCTTCTTTATCCTGTTGATTTTACCTATTGACAGTGTGCCCCATAATACACTTTGCTAGTTCCATTAGACATACCAATTAATTTCCAATACTTGTAAGAAAAAGCAACCAAGAACAAAAACAGCAGCTGGACCCTCAAAACAGTGCTCAGTGCGCTAAGAACTCAGGTGCTCCTGAAAAAGAGATACCCTGATTCCTACGATATATTTTGCTCTTAGGTTACAACCTGCCCGCATCTTTCTGGCAGCTGAGGTCTGAAGCCACCAAGCAACATTCACCATCTCCTGAGTGACCAGGAGCCCTGAAGCCATCACATCAGCCCCATGTCACCGAAAGGTGCCACCCCCTCCTGGAGTGGCACTACTCCCACATGCCTGGCAGTAGTTGCCTTGTGTAAATTGTCTTGCTGCAGCTAATTTGGAGATATTATGGCCTACACTTTCAAGATAAGAGTGTGAGACAATATACACAGAAAAATGTGTTCATTGTATTGCCATACAACTATAAAACCTACTAATGCTCTACACACAGCTCATGGAGTGAGGAGTGGAAGTTTATAAATGACTGCCCCTCCACAACCTCTCCCAGAATAGTGGGCTATGCAGATCTTACATCTAATCATCAATGCCTCTGTTTATTGCAAGATGTTCTCCTTCTGACCACTCTCAGAGCAGCTTCAGGCACACTGCAACCCAAATGCACAGCAGAATGAGGCTAGCCCACTAAAGTAACACCCACCGAAGTCCTGGTACAGCTTCTTCATTTGCTCTCTCTGACATCTAAAGTAATGGTGGTGTATGCTGAAAACTTTGATTTAAAGTGGCTGCAGGTATCTGTGAGATTTTCCCCAAAACAACAGTTAAGACCAGCAGGAACACACTAGACATACCCTTGAAGGCACCATATGTAGCAACAGCAATGTGTCCATGAAGGCTGTGTTCTCTCACCATTAACAGTTTAAAGATGTTTGAATTGGGTGACCTTCAGAGCAAAATACACATCTCTCCTTTACTACTTGATGTACTAATTTGTATTTCAAATTCTTTCAAATGAAGTACCTATCTGTCAGGATGATAGGCACTGTACAGAACTTGCAAACAGAAAAAAAGAGCTATATAAAGCAATCAGAGAAGCCTTTTATTCAGCTGCTACAGTAAATGACAGACAGTCTCATTATGCAATTCCCCCAGCTCTTCTTAATACACCTGACCCTTAGAACTACATCACATGTTTTTTGAGTATTGTAGTTTGAAATACTTTAAAACAGTGTAGTAATGCCTTATGGCAGTGAATTCACAGTACTGCTCTTGGGCAGGAAGAACTGACGATTCCCAAAGCATAAATATACATCACACAAATTAACTGATGAGGACAATAAAAGAGAAAAAACAGAGTTGATACAGCAACTTTAACTTCTATTTTCATAAAACATTTTCATAAAACAAATAGGAGAAAATATGCATATGGCAACATGAACACATATAACCTTTAAGAAGGTTATAGAACCTTCTTAAATTCTGATTGAAATAATGCAAAATCCTCTTCAAGAGACTTTGCACATTTTTTAAGCAACTTTCAGTAGGTCTGAAAGTGTTCTTCAACTGGCAAACTAGATTGCACAGTGAGAGATGGGGGATAATGGGTAAACAGCAAAATAGGCCCAGACATGATAGTGACTTTACCTGCTGCCGCTTCTCAAATTCTAACTTGATCCGGGATTTGATGCAGTTGCATGTGTCCTGATAGGTCTGCTGCAGTGCGAGTTCCATGAGATGTTTGTGGTACGCGCCTGCCAAGTTTCCACAGATAAAAATGATTACGTTTGCCAATATCTAGGGGGTTAGGAAAAAGAAAAACAGAGAGAGAGAACAAGTGTCAGGGAATTGATTTAAACAATTTAGCAGAACACAGCTTTTGTTTGAAGTTTATTTCTAGCACAGGTTCACCTTTCACAAAGCCTTCCTAATGAGAGACCAAGTCCCCAGAGATAATACCATTTTAATCTGGGATGAAATAAGAATTCTAACGAACCACAGCTTTGCCTATTTCATGAGGTATACCTTTTCTGAAAAAGAAACTCAGCTCATCTTCTATACCCACTGCTGAATATTAGCTGGGAATATGACCTACTGGTGCTAACTGACCGCTGTGGCTGGTAATAATACCTTCAGAATTTATTTCAAGCTCTTCTGGCAAAATAATTTCTTTTGCAGTGTCATGTGATCAAGTCAACAGCCTGACTAGCATTTTATCTCTGCTTGACCCAGGACTATCCTACAGTCAGCTATAAGTATTACCCTTAGAGATAGTAAACAAAGTATAATGAAGTGAGCTCGATCTCTCTGCTGTTATCTACTAGCAAGATTTAGCTAAACACAGAGCTAAATCAATAAAATTTAGGTTAAATATCGGATGCTCAGTGGGCACAACAATACATGAACATGAGAAATAAGTCTGCTTAAAGAAAGAGAATTAACTACCCAACCTAGGTGAATCACAGGAAGAAGAACACATCAGAGAAATGAAAACAATTCTTAATTCAGTAAGAAATACCCCCTACGAAAGAACTGATACTGAGATCCAGCTGCACAGTGGTCAGCCTGACTCCCTGTCCCTAAGGTCACCACCATATAGCCCGGATGGCAAGGAGTGCAGCATGTGATGCTCATGGTCTGCAAGGTGAGAAGGGAAAAAGTTACAATTTCCTCCACAATTAATACAAATTTGAGATTTATAATAGATTTCCATAGTGATCATTCATGGTTCTTGTTGATGTTCCTTCTTATCCAATAGTCTTTTGTGGTGAAACACTTAGTGATATCAAAAAAATACAGACGGTGTACTACTGTGGCTCAAAGAAAAGACAGGGCTTCTATTAACAGAATTCCTTCTTTACTCACAAAGATCAGATGAAGTGTCAATGCACCTTTTATAAGTGCTCATTTTAAAATTAAAGTTCTCAAGAAATGTTTTTTATTTTTCTCCCAAACAATAACATCATCACAGATGACATATGTTTGTCTGTGAACCTGTGAAACATTTGATCTCTCATAGTTCCCCACAGATAGACGCAGGAACTGCTCAGCTTTGCAACAGAAGGATTAATGTTTTTCAGTTTGATAAAAATGTTCTTGCGCTAAAGCATCAAGATGATGGCATTATCATGTTTCTGAGTTTTTAAAATTTTCTAAAATACATAATTCAAATATAAACATGAGGATAAAATTCTACATTTCTCATTTTCTCAAAAAAAAAACTACAGAGACACATAATTAGAGAGAATAATTTAACTGAAATATTTCCCAGCAACCAACAATTAAAAAAATATGAAATACCTTGTCTTTGAATTGGGCGCATAAGAAATGATGATACTGAGAAAAACAGTTTTATTCAAATCCTTTCTGTATTTCCCTGTTTGTAAACAGCAGCAGCTTGATTCTGCTTAGATGTCAGTAATGACGTGGTACTCCCAGCTGGTGTCGATGAATGAGCAAGGCTCTTGGGGGAGTCTACACTACAGTGCAGGGGTAGTGCACTCCAGTTACCCAACACAGCTGCCACAACATTTATGAAATGAAACCACGAAATGGAACAAATGTCTGAAAATAAAGATTGCTGGGTGCAGAAAACACCAGGAATACAACCAATCCAAGTAAAGAAAATAATGTGATAGTTAGATGAAGGAGTAAATTATGAGTATCACCTGCACAACAATGGAAAAGATTACAGTTTTATGACCAAACCAGCTCAAGTGAAAAAATAGATGGAAACAAGTGACTGACAGCAAGGCAGCTAATTAACCAGGCTTGGCAGATTCTCAATGGTGTAATTTAGCCCACATGAATCTCTCTGCTGGCTTCCAGTACCTGAATTAAGGCACCCAAAGGCAAGTCAGATAGCTCAGTCACTGCTAGATTTTCTGTGGTTGTCACATATGAGGGATTAAGCAGAAACCATTTTTTTTTTTGGCCAGCATGGGGTTCATTCAGAAACGTGTCATGGGTATTAGAGCAATTTTCCAAGAAACGGTTGAACTTGTTTCTAACTCCTCTTTAGACTGACAGATTTTTGTTTGCACTGTGGTGCTGTTACAGTAACTATTTCTGCATCTGTCCCTGAAGAGTTACTGAATGAGACCCATGAAGGTTACAGACTGTTCAATGGAAAATATAGTGAATATGATTACAACAAAAAAATATATATATAGATACGTATATATATAGATACATACACACTTACTGCTTAGTAACTCCCTTCTCCTAAATCTTGCCTTCAGCCTGCAAACAGACTGAAGAATTGCTGCACCCAGGTTTGCTCTAAGTCTCACATGCATTCTCCTAGGAGGAACAAGATCACATTTGCTGCACTGATGAAAACTTAAGCCC
Source organism: Crypturellus undulatus (assembly GCA_013389825.1). Taxonomy (NCBI): domain Eukaryota; kingdom Metazoa; phylum Chordata; class Aves; order Tinamiformes; family Tinamidae; genus Crypturellus; species Crypturellus undulatus. The sequence continues at coordinate 121,325 of VWPW01023335.1, forward strand.
CAATCCCCCATTTTTCTGAGCAAGTGCTCCAATACGCCATTCACTGTGCAGAGAGATTCCTCCTTTTCTTCTTCAAGGCACATACATGCTCTGAAAAGAAAGTCCCATATTCCCAATCCTACCTGCCTGGAGTACCTACAGCACAACCCTGAATCCAATTAGCTTCCTACCCAATCATTCCTCCTGGCTCAGACTGGCAAATGCACAGAGTCATCTCACCATGTGAAAACACCAAGCAACACATCAGCAGTTTTAGCTTCTCTGTAAAGCGGGTTAACAGATAAGTCAGTCTCCTGGGCCACCTGTATTCTAGAGACAGATGTTAACTGGTCAAGTTCCTGCCTAATCAATGCCTAAAGACTAAAGAACGTGATCTAAATATGAGTCAGTGAGTACACAAGGAAGTCCATATCATCGCTGCAAAGTGATCCTAGGTATCCAAAGCACCAGCCAATGCCTCTAGTCACTTAAGGAACAGGACCATGCCTTCTCATTTGATCTAGAGAAACTTGTATGCATCTCCAGACAATCAGGTATTTTCTGGATTGTATTTCTATATTTAAATATATGTATTTTTCATTATGAGTGTATATAAGATGGTTTGAAATACCATACAACCAGCACTTAGTGATAAAATATACTGTATTTAGAAGCAAACAAAGTGCTGTGTCTAATTTTTCAAGAGAGCGAAGTCAACTGATTTGCTCAAAAAATGTACTGTATTATATATATTACACAGTGATGCTGCATTTTGTTAGTTAAGCTGATGAAAGCTGCCTACAGTGCTGCACGTACAGAAGGAAATATCATGCTACATGAGAATAAAAGAACTATAATATAGGCTGCTGATGCTAAAGGATAAATTATTTATTAAACATCTGTGTAACTGTTGTTCAGATACTGACTATAAAAATCAAAGTTCTCTACAGAGTTTCCCCGACTGGAAAACCACCAATTAATGTGCCACTTTGACACTTTTATTCTGCCATTTAAAATATTGTTTAGTTTAAATACTGATTCTTCCCACAATTCTTCCATGAACAGAATTTGCACAGAAAATATTTTAATATCTTTTAAACTGCTACATTCTAGTTTTCTTATGAATAACAAAAAATAAAAAAAAAAGGTGGAGGAAATGGAATGGAGAAGACAGGCTGTAATTTATGACATCTGCATGGAAATTAATTGGCAAAAGAGTCTCCAAGTCAATGCTGTTTTTGGATCTCATATCCCAGATTCTTAGACAGGCGCTTCAGTGTTTGTCACCACAAGAATTAATGTAAGAGAGGGCTGGATATCTTTCGTATTTTCCCTTCAGGATGAATGTTTTGCATAATCCCAAATAAAGGCCAAATGGTCTTTTTTTTTCCTGGACACCAATCTGCCTGGTTTCTTCCTTCTTCCCTTTTTAGATTAATCTAAATCCCAGAGACTGTTTTTTTGTTTTTTTTTTTGTTTTTTGTTTTTTTTTTCAGTTGCACACAGGCAGCTTTATGCCATTCTAACATCCATTTCTGGTTCACTGGTTCATCCAAGGCAATTCTCAGCTAAGTTCAGCACATATCTACTACCTTCTATTTTATAAGTCCCTAAAATTCCATATAGATGTTATATACACATATGCTAATGAAAAAAATTTACATACCATGATCCCATTAGAAATATTAAATATATTAATTTTATTAAATAGAACTGCCACCTGTTAAGTTTACAGTTGCAAAAGATTTTATAGAAAATGGATTCAACTTTAATTCAGCAATTATAGAATACTAAATTTTGGAACCTGTATAGGGTTCCTTAACTTCTTTTAAAGTATTTAACAGTCCTAAATTATTTTCCTTTTATTATTGACAAAAAGTAATAGAAAGAAATTTGTCTATTCTTGAATGTAAACCATGTAATGCACTCTCAAAACAAGTGCTAAGCACGCTTTTCCTACGTTCATTACTAGCACATTAACTTGTAGGATGTCTAACTGGACACAGGATTAGCCTTAAACTGCAATCATAATGTTTTCAGCTTTCTTCCCACTTCATTACTACTTTAGTAATAGCTATAATGGTAGTTTATATTTGCATAAATTACAGTACATACTATATGTACTTACTGTCATGTATAAATTCACAATTAAATTAAAATCAATGAACAGTGCAACATTACACAAATTCTTATATGAAAATATTTTCATATTTTTTCCTATCCAATTGGAAACTGTTGGCAATGAAAACATATGTATTCTAATTTAATTAACAGAGAACAATAATTAGAAATTTTAAAACAGTAGTTTATAAACAAAATGACCAAAAAAAAAGATTAAATAAAATTTCTATATTCATGTTTTTCTTGGGTACTATTTTTCTCTATCAACATTCATACTTAGCTGTCAGCAACTTTTTTCTAGGAAATATTCCTCAGGTCTTCCATGTACTTGTCTGATGAGTAAGGCAAATCTTTATCAAAATCATTATTCATAATTTGGCAGCCTGTGTCAGGATACAGTGGTCTCTGATTAGGTACTTTACAGAAGGAGGAAAAGGGAGACTAACAGTAATATGGTATAAAACAAAAAATAGTCCTATATGCATTTGTAATATCTATTTAAATTCCTTTGAGGTGTCCAATCAGTATTCAGAGTAAATCTTAATTAGAAAACCTCTAACAGGAAAACTTTTCTCTCCTGAAACTTTAAAGCTCAAATTTCTGGTGTCAGATAAGTGTTAAAAAGAGTCAGCAATATCGGTGTTACTCAGGACAAAGACAGTATTTAATTCAGTTCAGAAAGAATAAACTGCATATTAAAACCTCCTCATGCTTCTGCTGCCAGCTCATTTAATCTATACCAGTCTTTGCATACAAAGATGCCATTTTCTCCCCTTCACACCTCAAAGCTGCCAAGATGCAGTTAGGCAAGCTACGCTTCCTATTTCAAAGCCTTAACACGAAACTCACTAGATAGATAGCCTAAAACCTAAATATATATAGCATATATATTTTAATATGCATATTTTCAAATATATGGCATGTGGCATGGGTATATTCACACCATAACCTCTATTAACCTCACCTCTATTTCAAACTGATTCTACCCTGGCTCCTTCCCATTCTCCCCTGAACAGATTTTGGAGGGAGAATTTCTTCAGTGAAGACGGACGCAGGATTTATTTCTCTACAGTGGCCTCTTGCTACTGAGCTGCTGCCAGACGGAATGGCCATGTAATGAATGGGAGATTGGTTTGGCTCCCTGCCATGACTCTAGGTGGTATCCAGTATGAGTTATGTACTTCCAGCTCTATGTTCTTCAAACTCTCTTCTGATCTGCGTAATTACAAACAAAAGCACTTTGCAACACGCTTCTTTTAACATTTGCACAGAAGTATTGTTTTCACTTTGCCCGATTAACTTTTTGGTGGTGCAAATAGATCCGAAGCCTGCTGATAAAGCATGCCTGATCACATGCAGAGTAGCAGGATGACTTTTTTTCTAGCAGTAAACATCGCCACTGCGACAGAAACAAGACACAAAGTGAATTCAGGTAATCTTGTAAGCATTTTTGTGGGTAGGCAATAGTGCATCTGAGGCAAGTATTATTCTAATTTAAATGAACTACAATTAAAACAGTTTACCATTACAGAATATTCAAACAAAAAATCAGGATTCCATACTGTTATTTTCTGATAGATTTTCACATATATTGTTTGCTCATATATTTATTTTCTCTTCCCTGGAATCAAAATAATCTTTGGAGGATTTGCATGAGAGATGAGCCTACAAATTCTCTGTACCATAAAATAAGTAGCTTTTACATTATTAATTTATAGTGCCAAAACAAAATTCTGGCAGTGACCACGACACGCTCTTTGAAAGGGATGACCTCATTTGAAAAAATCAAATGGCTCTAATATTCTGAAGATGAAGACTAACAGTAGTTTGTCTACTTTCCTGACCACAATTCCATGCTGACTTTGTCTATGATTACCCACAGTTCTGCCCAAGAAGCATATTTTTCATTTAAAGCTTTTCATACATATTGCTTTACGGTTTATGTACTACATAAGTATTTTAAAAAGAAAAGGCTGGGACTATTTATTATTTAAATACATCGCAACACGTTGCAAAACCTGACAAACTTTCCTACATACAAAGACTAATTTAACAGCAATAAGAAGAAAAGAATATTCTCATTTTTGTATGGCTATAGTCTTATTGTTATATTACTGGAATATTACTGGCATGCTATGTATGTTTTTTACAACTTATAACGTATGTGTGAAAAATGAAAGTGAAGAACCGGCTTTCATTTGTTAATGTAGCTAGAGCGTACCTCTCTGTATTTGTAAAGATGCTTGTTTTGAACCTAGTGTCTTCCACATTTATAACAGAGAAAATTACATCTCAGATGCTCCCAAACAGAAATATGCATTTAAAGCTCATGTAAAAAGAACTTTTGAGTTGCATCTGTTTTTTTTTTTTTTTAACATAGGGGATATGTATAGAATTTATCCTCTGCCCGAGAAATAGAGAAATAAACCAAAACACACTGAAAAGACACCAGTTTCAGTTGTAGATACATAGCAGTCTTACATAGCAAGTAAGCTCCATCTTACAACCTACCTTTTAATAAAGCTGTATGCTTTAAAAAAGAGAGCAGAACAACACGCAGGTGCAGGATAATATTAAACAAATCCAGACAGAGCAGGACTCATGTCTCTTGCACACTAGCCATTGTCACGCAGAGGATGTCCAAACCACCACAAGTTGCAACGCATAGTGCTAGCTCCAAGAGAGGCAGTTCTCCTCACCAAACCAGGTGATTTGCTTGAGTTAAGATAAGCCGACCACTTAAACTGAGAAAGGAAGCTGGATTCACTGCTGTTCATGCACTATCAAATTATGCTCATGCTGCTGTTAGCCCTTTCCCCTGCTTAAGTAAAGAGAATATTCTTAAAGGATCTTTTCTACAAATACTTCATAGTCTACTAAAGGAAATTGTTCTATCTTCTATTTCTCCGCATTTTGTGGAGCTGCCAACATTGCCTGTGTGGCTGAGGCCAAATATATCCCCACTGAATTTACACATGTATGGATGTTTCTAATGACTAGAAGAAAAATAGGATTCTAACAGTAAAATCAAAAAGTCTACTCATTTATTATTAAAAATAATAATTTTTTTATATCACTCTTCTTATTTGTTGAATTCATGCATATATTTCCATGATCAAAATTCATCATCTCAACATGATAAACAAAGGTAACTTGTTCAGATCTGATATCTGTCCAAGTTATATTTTCATTTATAACTCATTGTATTACACAGAATGGTTAAGGTTGGAAGGGGCCTCTAGAGATCATCTAGTCCAATCCCCCTGCTCCAGCAGGGACACCCAGAGCACGTGGCACAGGGTGGCATCCAGGCGGGTTTGGAAGATCTCCAGAGAAGGAGACTCCACAGCCTCTCTGGGCAGCCTGTTCTAGGGCTCGGTAGGAAACGATCTTTCAGACCAGAAGAGAAGAATATGCTACTCAAAGAAGAAAGTGAGGAGTTCCCACGACAAAGATAATTGAGTTTGATTATCCACAAGAAAAAAAATATGATTGCTGATGGCCTTTGAACAAATTTTCAGATAGTTAAGGCCTCTTATTTTACTACTTTACCCAAGGAATCTTAGACACAGTTGTGTGCTGGCACTATAGCCACTTCATACACTTCTCTGGAGAGAAATGAAATTCAATTCCTTTCCATGGAAAGCATATGATTTCAATTTCAATTCTATTCACTGTTTCAAGCGTTTCAAGTAATGCCACTGAATTCACCCTTAAAGTATATTCTGTAATTTATAAGCAGCCAGTGACAGGGAAGACATCTGTTACTATTTGTTACCCAACATATCCCATTCCTAGCTTAGCACCCAAGGGCTATTTTAATACGAACAATATATATTCACATTATATAGAATATATATACTAAAGGAACACTGAGGTCAATTAACAAGTTTCATCTGTGCAAGTATCTCATTTACTGAATAAAAGTACATTGAAGCATAACAGTTTTCAAAAATGTAATTTCTAGTTACTATAATTACACAACGGCAATGTTCTATGTGTATTAAAATTTGAGTTGCCCCTATTATAATTTCTAAAATTCATTAATGTCCCCAAACCTAGGCTTCAATCATTGTTGCTTTAGCGAATGCTTAGATGAATAATATGTATTATTTATCTATCAATTTCTACAATAAATCATTTTAGTGTACCAGAATATAAATTTCCGCATATATGTTCAAAATATGGTTTCTGCTAAATACCTGCATATTAGTAAAACCCAACCATCTATACCCTATCACATGAAGTACTAGTAGGTACTGGGTCATCTCCTTAACTGTGCAGGTGACATAAAATTAGAATTGCCAGCCAATTCGTGTTGCAACTAACATCAATGTTAACTGCTGAGAAGAAAGTTGATTTTTGTACCGTAAGATTTGTTTCTCTGGGAGGGCCAAATTACAAAACATCTTGAAACAATATATTAGAAAGAAGACACATTAAATAACTAACACTCATGTCCTTAAGCTAATGTTTCTAAACAATAACGAGACAAGAGCTACTATATATGCACATACATATTCATATATGAGCTACTATTTATGCACATATATAAATGCTATTTTAAGTTTGTGAAAACAAAGAGATTTAGAATTAATTTAAAATAGGAGCAAATAGAATTCTAAAAATAAATAATGTTTCTTTAATCAAGAAAATACATCTCAATGGTAGAAGAACCCCCAATGCCACACTATGGCACTAATGGTGTACTGATAAGCCTCCCCAAATTGTACCACATACTCCAGTGCCAGTAACTCCCAGTCTCGTCACCATTCCCCCCCTCCACCTTGCTTCTGTCCCCTGATGTGCTTTGGGATATCACGGAAAACGTGCTGGGATGCTTCCCACCTCCACCTCACAGTGCTAGTGACAGGGTGCTAGTTTGGAGGAGCATTGGGTTGATTGGGTAAGGCTGTTTTTCCTACTCTCTATCACGTTAGAAAGAGATTGAACTGCTCTTCAGCTGGAACAAGCTGTCCCTCATTTAGGATGCAGGTCATCTCACCTAACTGCGCATAGCCTGAGTGTGCCCTGCACCACCTTGGAACAAAGATCTATAAATAGAGAGCTTCAGACACACACGTGTTTAAGTGCAGCAACAGGGAGGATGTAATAATGCACCACACCAGGGAAATGAAAATGTACAGACCCAATGTGACAACCTTTTTCTACAAAACATAAAGCCAGGCACAAGGCATTCCTCTAGATTTGTGTCACACACTTTCTGCTTTCTCGTTATGGGACAGCAAAACTGTGCTGAGCAATGAGAGAAATTTAAGATGTCCTCTGTATCGCTCCCATTGCTCGCCCCTGCATTGCCCCTGTTACCCACCACAGTCAGCAATCATGCAGAATGCACACAGTGGTTTTGAGCTGAGTGTACTGATCACAAATACAAGCCATTTTTTTTTCATTAGCATTTTCTTTACTTAAAACTCAAAAGGATCACCTATAGAGTAATGATTAATGCTGTAAAAGTATACAATTGCTTCTCACTGAAAGTGCAAATGACACTATGGTATCTGTGTTGGTTACTTACCTATTAAATACCAAAAGAGAGAGAGAGCCAAATATAAGTCTAATCAGATTTTTAAAATCAATAGTTAACTGTAGCTGAAAAAAAGAGTAAGTTATTCCACATTTTTAAAGTATGGGCAGGCTTTTCAATCTCTTTTTTAGCATTTCAAGCTGGTAAATGATTGCTATCTGAGTTTGTATAATAAACGATTAAATGAATGGAGCTGAAAATATGATGTTCTTTAAAACAAATGCCACAATAATCAAAGAAGAAACAAACAAAGAGCTTAGCAAGGAGTAGGAAACGAGTAGGAAAAAGCAGTCAAACAGCTCAATAATATATTTAATGATTATACATCAAAAGCAAATTTAAATTGATTCTGAAAGCATCAAAAAAAGAACTAGCTGGGTTTAATAAATATATGCAGCAGCATATTTTTTTACCAATTCTTTTCACACTTGCCAGCAATTTTTTCTTGCAGGCAATATTAAACTGATATTTAAGTGATCCTCTGCCCATTTTCAAGATTAATTTAATATTTAACCCATAACTTATGAAAAGCAATGTACTTACAGTCATTTCAAAAATACTCCGTGGATAAATACAAACAACCACCCATCGGGAAATCAAATGAAAATTCCAAAACAAGCCAGTCCACAGCCCAAGACATTATTGTTTCATGTGGTCAAAACACAAAGTGAAACAAGCTAGAGCTAGACCTAGGGTAGCTGAAAGTCCAGTAATGTTTTCTATTATGGATGCAAGAAAAAAATAGTCTCCTGCCCTGACAGGAGACTTGTACAGACATATAATTATGGACTGAAGTATAGAAGGAATATGAAAATTATTACAAATAACTACATAGAAGTCAGTGAAAAAATGTAAATTACGTAAGTACAGTAAAGGAAAATACATTTTTAAAATTTGGATATTACTTCATTTCTTATTTCAGCTTTTGCTTCACTCATAGTCTGGAAGAATACTGTGAGTAAACTCAACTGCCTCAAAGAGCTTGCTGCAGCACCAGGGAGCACTCCAGCTGCACCACAGTGCTGATCAAGATGGCTAGAGCACCAGCAGGAAGACTGCTGCAATAATGGTTTTTCCAAGAAAAGACATTATAGTTATAGACATAGTCATAACATGAACCCTGGACTCTACTTCTCCCCAAAGTTCACCATAATCAAATCATTTTTATACTACCAGTGTTTTGTGCTATCACCTTGTTTTAATAGCTGGTTATTGGAAATACAAGAGGAAGAATATTATATTCCTCACCCCTACAGACAAACCCTTTTCTGCACATTGTTTTTGTTCAAAGAAAATTAATGACCTAACATCCAGAGCACAAAAATCAGATTAAAAAGAACACAATACAGAGTTGCCAAATGACTTGTATTCTATCATATGTCAGCCTATCATCTATCATATATACCACACAAGCTAGAGAATGTGCTGTTGAGTAAGAACAGCTTCTTCCCTCTGCTTTCACACAACTCTCATTTTCCATCTTTCCTCATGTGAGCCCTGTGCCGTCACATCTGCCCAGGCCATATGGCAAGATGGGTCCTCAAGCAAGGGGAAGTAGGTGGTAAATGAGAAATTTTCACATACTGCATTCCAGATGAGACACATCTCCAAACCAGTCAAATACTCCAGATTTGTCTCCCATTTAGCATGTTTATGGTAGTTACAGGAACAATTATCATATTATGGGAAATGTTTCCACAACCAAAGAAATTTAGGTCATATTTGACTGAAGATGTTTTGGAAACAAAGCAAATGCATATTTTTTAGCTTGCCTAAGCTACACTCAGTTGTTAGCTTTTTGAGGAACTACTGCATTAGAGGCTATCAAACCAGCATGTGATGTTACCTGCCACATGGGGATTTGGTCTTTAATTAAGGTCAGCATGACCTAGATCATAGCAAACTTCTTCAAGCTCTAATTCCAACAGGAAAGTCAGTTTATAAGATTTTTTTTATTTAAAGTTTCCTTTATGTAAGGAGAAACAAATCAATTTGGATTTTAAAACAAAGGTATAATGGTGCTGCTATAATTTGTGCTGCTTCAAAGGTTGTCAGAGGTAATCATCATCAACACTTAATTTATAGAGAGGGGAAAAAGGAGGCAAGAAACCTTTTCACAAGCTGTTACCCAAGATCATTTCTTCTTTTTTTTTTCTTTTCTTTTTCTCCCCCAAGTCATAAATGATTTGGATGTAACCCTCTAAAATCACTTGGATGTAACCCTTTATTTTAATCTCCAGCAGGTTACTCTTGTAACAGGCTTTCAACCAAAAGACTCCCTTGGCACAGCCATCAACTGGCCACCTCCCCACTCAAAAAAAATGGAGTTCCAAAAACTTCACAGTTTATTGGAAGAAAATCAAGACAAAGGGCAAATCATTTTCCAGATGTAAAGGTATCTAATAAACATGACAATTAACACAAACCCAAAATATATCTTGGTATGGGGCTTTTAGGGACTAAAATATGTTTGAAAATTTGTTTGCATTTTGTATATTTTAGTCACCTCTAGCAGTGAGCAGCTCATGAGACTGCCTAGCTCTCTCATCCTTTTTCTTTCCGCCAATAACTTGCTCTCACAAAACACCGCAGGCCCACAACAGGCTGACTGGGAGAGCCAGGGTGAAAGATTTAGAGCAGGAGAGCCACCACTACAGAGAAAATAAAAGCTAATTCCATTAAGTTATATGACACTATGATCTATGGGACCAGATGACTGTGATGGTCTCTGTTGGCTTTATAATCTTTTCATGCCAGCCTTTACTTCTTCTTGATCAACACACGAAGACAGTAAGGCACTCTCTGTCCCCTAGACAAGCTGGGGTTATAACAATTTCCAGGCTCATGCTGATGGTACAAAACACCCTCTGCTCCAGGTATAAAAGAATTAAATTCCTCACAGCAAAGAAGGAGACAATGAACAAAATCATAATAAGGAAATCCATTAAGTCATATTGATTTTTAAAACACTTTAAGAAAGAAAGATGATTTTTGTGTACCATATAAAAAGACTTCAAAATAATGCAAGACAATGATATACATAAAATCCTTTGGGAGTATACAGGAATACAGCCAAATACAAGGCATTCTTTTCCTCTCCCAGATCCAAGCTTTTCCTTTACAAAACAACATCCCTGAAATATTCTTATACAAATTATGGCACACTGAAAATATATATATTTGAGAACATACTGTGTGAAGATAAATATTAAAAACAGGTAAAACAGGTTAAAAATAAAAGAATGTATTCAGTTATATAAATCTTTCTAAATTTTGCATTTTCTAAAACTAGAACCTGGTGCTGTGAGAGCCTGGTGCAATATTTTGGTATTTACAAGAGCTGATCTGTATCTTTGTCTTTGTCTTTTGAAGTCTGTTGACTTACCTTAAGTTTTTGAAGCGTTTTCTGGGCCTCTGGTTTTTTTTTTTTTTTTTTATTTGATGTTTGTTGATTTGGCTTAAGTTTTTTGTTTTTTTTTTTGGCCTCTGGTTTTTTTTTTTTTTTTTTAAATAACTTTTTAAAGAAAATAAAACATATATATAAATATACTCTCATTGTCCATAGTCTTGGAGGACCTGAGTTTGCTAGGACAAGGCACATGATACATAAAGCATTGTAGAAAATCTCCCATTGGCAGCTATGCAATTATCATTGTCTTCCTTTGCATCCATTTAATAAGCCAGTAATTGCATTATGCATCAGATGCACAATATTTTTGAGTTCATGCCCATCTGTATTCTTCTTCATTGGACATATTTTCTTTTAAGTGGAAATATCAACTTAGTCCCTCTAGTCAGGCAGAAATTAGTTTATAAGGATGGATTTTCATTTCTCACATTGCAAGTAATATGGATATAGAAGAATTTTATTTCTCAAGGGTTCCGCTTCCAAGCCCATAAATTGACATTGTTCATAAATAAATAAATAAATAAGCAATCAAACCCATAAAATAACAGGTCAATGGAAAACAGCATTAACATGAGGTGTTATTGTAATGTGGTATAATCATAGTCATTCTTCTCTCCTTCAGCAGCTTAACTTCTGACATGAAAACCTAAATATTTCTCTAACCTCATTCTTTCTAGTAAAGGCATATCAATCCTTTTGAGACTCTTTCACATATTACAGAAGGATGTACATGTTTTTAAGTTAGAATGCTAAGTCTTCACCCCAAATTCACATGGTTCTTCCTCAATGCAAAACTTCTCATTTCCTCGGCTGGCAACATTGATTTATTCTTGCTTTCAGGATCAAGCTCATCATTTTTCCCCCCTTTTGTAAAGAGTCATCACAATTTCAAATAACTTCCTCATTAAACAAGCCTGACAGAAAGCATTAATTGATTTTCTGTCCTTCAGACTCTGTTTTCATATTGTGTATGGGGGGAAGCACTTGGATCACAGAAAGACCACAGGAAAGAAAATAATAAGAGAGAAGTTAGAATTCATTTCTCCGTTGGAAAAAAAAAAGAGGAGAGATCTAACAAATCACAAATAGCCTGGAAAGTCTGAACTGAGATCAAGTCCTTCCCAATGTAAGAATCTGGAGTACTCAAAAGAAATAGGCTGACAAACAAACAAGCTGTCTCCTACAATGCAGTTATACCACAATATAACAATGCAGTTATACATTTGCCACAAAACACCGTTAAGCAAGATGTAGGATTATTGAAGGTTAAAAGAAAAATCCCTGTATTAAAAAAAAAAAGTTTTATCAGAAATAGAGAGAAGCAGCAGGTTTGTAAGAAATAGGAAATTATAAGAAATGGACAAATATAGATTACTAAGCAGACTTTAGAGCCAACGCAAGCCAAAAAGCCACTTTCAGAGCTAGCTAGCAAATGAATTATTTTTGTTTCTGTAGTGCAAATCAGGTCAATCTAATTAACTATACATTCATGTCAGCTGTGAAGGAGCAGAGACAGGGGCACCACAGTGAAATGCTTAAATGTGAGGGCAAATTAGGACAATTCCTGAGCAGTCTCGGATTTCTTCTCTCTCCAACTCTTGCTTTACCATCCTAGGTCCTCTGTTCGCATAACGTCTCTCATTAGATCATCTGAGTTGTTCCTGACATTAATGGCAGTGTTCTATTCCTGATACTGTTGCCACAGACTAACAGATAACTGGCCATGGAAGGAACTGCCTCAGCCATTTCATGGACAGAAAAGCATTATTCTTTATTGTAGATACTTTTACAGAAGCTTTATTCATTCAATCCTCATCTCAAAAATTTATAATGACCTTTCTGACTTGATGTACTGTAGGGTCATCATTTCTTTCCATGGTCATGAAGAGAAAAAATAAAAATAATAAAATTAATAATAATAATAATAAATACATAAACATACACAGCCATCTGCTCAGCAGCTCAACCTCTCCATAAGGATGAAATATTCCACTCTGGCAGCTTTTCCCAAAGAAAAGCCTTTCCCTCATCCAAAGTCACTTCTTGCTGCACTCGCAAAAGAACAATGACAGTCCTCCACTACTGGGAATCATATCAGTCCTGTGACTGTGGAGCAGCACTTTCACACCCATTCCCATCCTCTGCAACCCTGGTGCCGCTATGGGTGCTTGGATCTCTAGCACTGATCCATAAATTTCTAGAGGCAAATGAGGTAGTTACACATATGCCCACATAAAGCAATATAAAGCTTAATTGCTCACACTATGGCCAAGCCTAAGGATTCAAGGTTCAACATGTCCCTTATGTCATTGAATATAGCAGGGAAGCCCAGAAAAGGGCCCTCTATACCACAAAATGGAAGAGCATACACCACCTTCCTTATGTAACACTTAAGACCAGGGAAGTGATATATGTATCTATCTTTCTCCAGAGATTTTTGCACGTGTGAAAACCTCACAGCAAACCTAAAAGCACAGCCACTGTACTAAAAGGAACAACATACATAACTGGACCCTTTTATCCCTCTATTTTCCCATGCTTGTTCCCCTGCAAACCACCTTGATCCCTCCCTCTCCCAATCTCCGGTTCTTCCCCGGTTCTTCCCCAAAACCTCCTTGCATGATCCCCAAATGCTCTTCTTCTGCCCATCATGAGACTCATGTCCTATCGGCTTTAACCCTCCTCAGTCTGCAGGGTGACCTGGACAGCCTCTCCCTGACTCAGCTGGTGGGTATCTCACCTGGACAGTGAGGCTGATCCAATCTGGGAGGAGTCAGTGGAGTTTGGACAGAACAGAAAATAGCTAGAAAGAGTTTCAGTCTCATGTTCATGCACCCAGTAAGTAAGGGATATGTTTTTTCCAGACAGGACTGGCTGGGTACAAATGCCACTATTTCTTACATCAGCAGTTGTTTGAGGAGGGTGAAATCAGTGGTCAGGGTGTTACTGCAATGGTGAATGTCCCTCGTGCTAATTAACTGTCGTTTCCCCATTTCAGAAAACAGAAAGTGCCAGAACCCTCTGACCAGGGATCTACTATCATTTAGGCCCATAGTTTGCCACTGGGATATTTATTTTATGACCTAACCAAACAAGAGATTAAAAGTTATTGACAAAGTCCAGAACTGTCAACATGAGGCTTTGGAATATGTTTACAAAGAAATTAGTGCAGATTGCTGCCTGTCCTCCCATCGTCCTGGGCAGGTCAGCTCCGTTTATAAATATGCCGAGGATTTGACCCAGGCACATTTTTAGCTAATACAGCTCAATAGAAGATGAAATGAAGCAGTAGGGAGAAAATAAGTGGAAAATGATTAAAAGGACAATGTGTCTAGCATGTGCAACTCTGAAGTGACAAGGTCAGTACCAATAACAGTAGATAGGGAATCATGTCTGCCTTCAGAGGTCACCAGTGCAGCATCAATAAACTGAACCAAAATGAGAAAGTTAGCCAAAACCCCTAGGAAAACATTCACTGTCAAAGCTGCTGGTTAGCAGAATAGAAGGTGTCATCACTGAAGGCTGAACAGCAGGTAAAGTAGAACCTTAGCAAATAATGAGCAAGAGCAAATAATGCAGGCAACCAAGCATCATCAAATGTCCCTTATAATCTCTCTTTTCAGCATTCCACCTTTCTTGCTTATTAACATTCGCACTTTTGACATTGCTTTTGTATGAATAATTTCCAAATTGTTTCCTCCTCACTTTTTTTTTTGCTTCATGTTTTTTTAAATACTACTACCATTACTAAAAAGGAAAACGACAAACAAGAACAAATAGAATCCTTTAGGGTCTTAACCAACCTGAGAGGATTGAATGTTATGAAATCAATTAAACATGATAAATAAGTAGAGCTACCTAGTAGATCAGCACCGAAGAGCTTAGCTGAAATGCCACCACTTTGCTGCCCTGTGAAGTTTGCAGGATATCACTCAACAGCAAGAACCTCTTTAGGTGTCACACCATTTCTTCATCTATTATTGCTCCCTTGCCTCTCTGTTGGCTGGAGCACGCAGACAATTCCATTTACTGCTGTCACTATGAGTAGTCCTTCCAACGGTCCAGATTTTAATGAGGTTTCCTGTCACAGGCCAACCACTGCATAAGCATTCAGAATGTCCTGCTCAAACAGGACGAATGTATTTGTGTCTGTATGTAACAGTCTGCAGCAGTGTTTGGAGACTGTCGGCAAAACTCCATAGGACTTCCAGCAGAAGCTGAAACTGCTTCACCATCTGCATACTACAGGAATCAGGATAATTGCACATCTCATTTGAAGTTGGGTTGTGAAGACCTCCCACACAAGGTAATGCTAATTCCTTAAATAATCTTAATAACTTTAGTAGAACTATGTATTAAGCAAGTGATGATCAGAACTCATATTCTCTTCTTGTCTGCAATTATTTGGGCCTGATCTCATCTTCACAGTGTTGTGACAAAGCATGGTGTGACAAACACAAAAAAACACCAAGGTCTGTCACAGTCAACCTAAACAAATCTTGCTGTGATGGAGCTGTCACTGAACTTTGGACCATAAAAAGTGAGACAGTATTCATAATAAGAAAGATTTATTCAAAGGTGGACTTCAGAATCTTTTAAATAAACTCATCTTCTTTCTAATCTCTTCAGAGAAAAAAAAAAAAAAAGTCAATTTTGGTTTCTGAAAGACAACAGTGTTCCCGTGTCAAAGAAATCTAAATCGCATGCCTTACAGTTTGAGCTAGTTACGTGAATGGGAACTGGATGAAATTATCTTTCACAGTTTAAAACTCATCACATGAAACCCTACCTTCTTTTCACGCTTAAGTGAAGAAGCAGAGATAGGCAATACCTGGAAGAAGAATGGCAGCAAGGCCAGTGTTTTGCATGTCTCAGAGCCCTATAGGATCAGTGGAACAGATCCTTCCTGCTCAGGAGTCAAGGAGGAAATTTCCTCCAACTCAGACTGGTGAGGATTCACCTCCCTCAGCAGTACTAAGACCAAACATCTTCTAAGATCATTTGGGCTGATTTTGCTCAAGCATTTCTTGCCTTGTTAAGGCCTTAACTATTATATAGACCACCAATTACTATAAAGACCACCTTTATTGTATATACCATCTTCCAGCTTGTCTTTGTTCTGCAGTTAAATCTTCTAGAAGTTCATGTTGTTTAGATGAAAATAACTATACATCAACTGTTAAGACAATGTAGAATTTTATGCATTAACTCTGCTATAGCATATTCTGAGATAAAGGGAGCTGGGCTAAGTGTCATGATCCTAGTACAGAGTAGGGGAAAGAGGAATTATGCCCAAAATGTAGCTGACTTGGCCAGCCTGTTCTTGGAAGAGAAATATAGTAGAATTTAGGTTAAACATCTATTAATATGAGCTATATTGTGCCACCAGCTTCAGAGTCAGAGAAGAGTTGCTGCTCTATCAGGAGCATAGTTGCATCTTCTAAGAATAAAACCACACAGCATTAGTTTGTTTCACCCTATTTGTTTCTGGCATCTGCTTGGTTTTCTGGAGCATGAACTGATTTCATTATATGTTACTACAGTGGCTACAACATCGGTGCATGGACACTGCTGTTGACAATCCAGTGAAAAGCCAAGTAGCCCAGTACTCAGCACTGCACAGAAAAAGAAGAGCACCAGGAGGTAGAAAGTAGTTTGAGGGAAGGGAGGTCTATGCTAGGGCTTTCATGAGTGAGTGTTGGAAAGAAATCTCAGAAGCATGAATTCATGGCACACGATAGAGGGAGGAAGAATTCCCCTGACTAATCAGAAACTTATTATCAGAGGATTAGGGTAGATCAGTGGATCAATTACAAGGCCATATCCCATTCCAGATATCTCTCAATAGATGGAGGCCCAAACCCCAACAGCTTCAGGAAATCAGTATTCAGGGAGGCTGGCATGCCAACCGAACTCCAACTTACCAAGGTTTCTTCACGGCATGAGATGTGTTTGTGCTCATGTGCCCTCTTATTTAATATTGGACCAAAAATGGCTATCAGGATGGGGCAACGTTGACAGCAAGAGACATTTTTTTACTACTTTCTACTAAATCAAAAAAGAAAAATGGAGAATACCAAGTCATAAACATAACATGTAACTGAAGGACTAGACAAGGTCTGTAAAATGGAAGAAAAACTGGAAGAGCTAATATCAGCTTAGTTGACATAATTAAAGACTGTTTACACTAGAAAAACTACCTGAAGGGACAGTATTATCAAATTCTGAATGCACGTAGGTTTAGCCTTTCACTAGTAAGCTACATAAGTCCATATACTCCTTAGAAAGTTATGGCATGTAACTCCTCTTGAATAAGTTATTCCCTATGCTGAGACCTTTCCCGCTGCTTGAGTATTGCCATTTGAGAAGGATCAACACACTTTTTGTCTGAGTTCAGAATTACTCAATTTTCCAGTATTTTATTTAACTGTCTTAGATTCTTGGAGGTACAACCTAAATTAGACATTTTTCATTTAATTAGTATAATAAAGGACTGCATACTTCTTGATCCAATATATTTACATACATGATAAAAAAACTGCTAGAATAAAACTGTAAAAATGTAAGGTAAAGTAGTACAAGAGTGATGAACAAATACACAAGGTGAAAATCTCTGCTGATACAAAAATTAACTTAAATGAAGTGGACTCAAAAGGCAATATGACCTTTTCATTAAAGCCTTATCCCAAGGCTCAAACCTAACTGCAGATATTTCCATGATTTTTAAAAGGAGAGACATTTGTTATTTATTTTCAGTGCTCCTACGTTTGATCATTTCCTACATATCTCATGAGAGCTATTTTCAATGTTTTTCTAGCATGCCCTTTTTTTTTTTTTAGATAAAAGTTGCTCTGGAAAAACTAGAATGCCTTCTGTCCACAAGATCTCACTGTAACTTGATATTGCAAGTCTAAGTCTTTCATGAATTCTCTGTCTTATTAGGTATCACAGGTCTTCTCTTTATATGATATGAGATTTTTAGGGAAACAATCACATGTTCCATGTTGATGTTTGTGTACACTGAAACGGAATTACACATTCTCCTACATATCTACACTTGCACATGCAACTGGGCTTTTCATAAGCCCCCTAAGATTGTTCAGACTGTCTTGAAGGAGATACAAAATTCAAAGCAATTATGAAAAAGTAAGTAAAAAGAAATATAACTGCTGAGATTTCTATACATTCCCAGATCTATATATAAAATCAAAGGTAAAGAAATTATGTGCAATTATAAAGATGTGTCTACTGCAGGGTGCTAGCATGCACTAGGTGCTCAAAGTGCTTTGCAGCATTTGCACAAACTGGTGAGCCAGCGTGGGGAGATAGCAGGGGAAAAGGCTGGAGAGGGAAGGGACAGCAGCAGCTGCTCCTACAAGAACCGAGGCTCCCTCCTTCCAGCAGCAATCAATGCTCTCCACTGCTTCAGCAGCAGGAACAGCAGTTCACTCTGTGCAACTGTGCAGCAGAAAGCCAAACCATCTCAGCTGCATTTTCTGCGTGAATAACCGTCCTCCATCTGCTTCAGAAAAGGCATTCTAGTTGGAAGTATACTATAGGGCAAACTCAACCCACAGCATTCATAGGTTTTAGCCATTCAGACCACTAAAATTCGTATGTGTTTTCTCTGAATAGCTATTTCGCCTGAAGATATACATAATAATGAATGCATCTAAAGACACTATTTGCCTATTCAATTTTTTCCCATAAAATGGATCTGCATGATAACAGCCTAAACTATTTTTTCTCTATTTCTGAGCTTTACAGGTGTAAATTTTCTTTTTTTTCCTGTAAGTCAACACTGATGCTTTTTATTTCTATGTTGCCCTATTCTGTAAAGCATATGCTTTTAATATTTAAAATATTCAGTTAACAGAAGATTTCAAATCAGTGATACAAACAAAAGATATATGCCAATATGCTGCATGCTAATTAGAATATCTAAATTTCGGGATTCTTATTGGAGTTGTCTGTCTGAAAATCCAACCCACAATACGATGTTGTCAATAGTGACTTCTTCTAGGACCTGATGAGATATAAAAGTTTAAGAAGCTCTATTAACTCTAAAAAATGCTAAACAGATGTATCTAAATATTTATGATTTACATATATGCAGGTTTACATATAAGTAGGTTATTTTACTGATTTCATTTAGATTGGGATTACAAACACATGTTAAGCATTCGAAGATATATTTCATCTCATGAAGCCTCCTCAAAAAAAAAAAAAATCACAGAATTATGATTCACAGATAGGGGAAGCAAGGGGAATTCTGTAAACAGCGGTAAGCTTTGGCAAACAGTCAATCTGGTTCAGCACAAGCCACCTGCTACCAGCTCTCTCAGGGCTTGAAACATCTTATCATCTAGCTATGATCCTGACATCCAACCATCCTGACAGCAGCCTTGTAAGTAGACAAAGAGAAGACCTGCACTATTCTATCAAAATCATCTACATAAATTTTAACAATATCCATATGGTTTGAAAAATCAATTTGGAAACAAATTACTGGAAAACCTATGAATCAGCAGTCAAACAAGGCATCATCTGGAGTTCTAGCTAGGGTGCACACACCAGCAAATCACGTAAGAGCAAGGCAGCAGCTTCCTCTTTAGCTGTCATTAGCACAGAGGATAAAAGTAATGGAAGATTAGAGACGTCAGTCTAACTGCTGTTCAGCGCACAAGATCTGGGGTACATAGTCTAGGATTTTCAAATTAAACATCGAGGCAATTAATAAAATTGTCATTTAGCATATGTGTTTCTACAGTAGGACAGACCGTTATCTTAGAATTTAGCTAGGCTAATAGAAAAGAGCTGATCAAAGAAGCAAAAGTTAGAGAATAATTATGTAAAAGTTATTATAATATGATGCCTATTCCTATGTGCAGTCTTAAACAGCATCCAATCCCCTGGCCTCAAAATAAAAAAATGCATGCTGTCATAGTGAAATCTTTTTGGCTTTAAAATGGACAACCTTTACAATGCCTTGAGGAACAATCAAAAACATCCAGAAAAAGCAAGGAATGGTAACGTAAAGAAAAAAAATGAATGACAGTTTGGAGCTATCTAGCCAGAATTTGGAAAACATTTAGCCATGGCTAGGAAATAAAAAAGACTACACAAGGAACAAAACTGTCTATTGAAAGAGTAAACCCAACATTTTTAAAGGACAAAGCCACTACCATCACCACCACCACCACCACTTCTTATATACAGGGGAAAAACGATAGATCGTAGATATTTGGTTTAGCTTATTTTTAACAAATTAAGACCATAGTATCAGTACGTAATCACAGTATCAGTCCTTGATGAGATCAGAATGGTTGGCTTGCTGATAACAATGCAGGAAAAGCACAAGCAACAGATTAGCATATGTCCTGCCTCTGGGAGAAACAGCATGTGTTTACAGCAGGGAAATACTTTACATTCCAGCAATACCTGAAAGTGGTATTAAATCCCTGAATTCTTTTGTGCCAAATGCCCTAAAAGTATGGCTAGAACTATGTTCTCTTTTGTAGGACTTCTAACCACAAGGCTACCAGGAGTAGACAGAAAATTAACTGAAGTGCATTATCTCCACCTGGCTACAAGGGGGAAGAGTCAGAGGTGTTAGACCTTGTGCCTAGCCTTGCATTAAAGCTGTCAATGGAAAAGCATGCATAAGCAGTTATTTTTCTATAAACCACGGCTGAAAAACTTATGACACAGCTGCAATTGCTACTGGAATCTTTCCTAGTGCTAACATCCATATTGCAGGAAATATGCTGGTCAAATACAGATAAAGACTCAAAGAACTATGAAAGTCTTTACTTTCATAGAGGTTTAGCTAGTGCAAAAGCAGGCAGCTCCTTTTTTTTAATTGAGGAAAAGCTTATGAGGCAAACTGATGATAAGACTCTAATTTCAAAAGAAATGTGATGACACTTGGTCTGCCAGTCTACTGCATACAAAGCAAGTTCCACAGGTCCAGTGATGAATAGGTTAGAGAAATTCCTACTAGAAAAAAGGGGGCAAAAATTTAGCATTCAATACCCATGTTAAAAAAAAGGAAAAATATCTTCATACTTATGTGGAATATCTTCATATTTAACCATGTTCAAAACAAGCTTTTTTTTCATTTATTTCTTCTGAAAGACATGCCTAGTTCAAAAAGAATTAGATCCTAGAACTAATGATGAAGGATTCTTTATCTTAATAGGACACTTATCTCAATATCTCTGACTGCATCCCACACTGCAAAGAATAATCAAAAGCTTCAGTGTTGCTGAAAATAATATTAGGTGTATTTTATTTTAAAGGAGAGCAAAAGGAATGATAAAAACAGTAGGAAAGGGTCTACCACATCTCCAAATAAACACCTGCTTCTAAACATGGATTTTTCTCTACTGGTAAACTGAAGGTGTGATTGATTTCCAAAATGCTAAAGGTGATAAACCAGTAGTAGATATCACTGGTAGACAGTGAAGAACTGAAAAGAGTCCACCAGAAGACCAGCAAGATGATAAGATGGTAGGAGAACTTGACATATGAAGATAGACTGAATTAACGGGGTTTGTTCGGCTGAGAGAAGAGAACGTTATGAGGACACTTAATCACAGGCTTCCAATATGCAAAAAGTAGTTATAAAGAAGATAGTGGAACTCTCTTCAGAAGGATGTACAGTGCCAGGACAAGAGGCAATAGGTACAGGTTGCTCCAAAGGAAATTCAGAGTGAGAAATACTGAAGTGGAATAGGTTACCCAGAGAAAGTGGAATCTTTCCTGCTGGGAATATTCAAGACTCCGTTGATAGTGCTTGGATAATCTAATCTGAGGCCCTGTTTTCAGTAGAAGGTTGGACTAGATGATCTTCAAATCCAAACTTTTTCTACAATTCTAGACTGCTTGTAATTTTCCCTAAAGGAGACATTCTTAGCAGTTAGATGTCAAACATGCAATGAACTGAAATATATCTATATCTATATTATTCACCGCAACTGAAGTCATTCAAAATTGCAGTTCAGAGATTTGAAAATGTTATATCTGATCCTTACTTACAGATAGATTGATTATTGGCTGTCTTTCTGCTTCTTAAAATTATATTACTATTTTCTTATCTGTATCTTAGAAGAAAATCCTTGCCAGAAGGAAAATATACCACTATTTGCTGCCAGTGTTGTGATTTCTGTTTTGCTGAGACGAACTACATGCCCTGAAGTCAAAATAATATAAGTTTGTCAAAGTCAAGTGTAGCTTTTTCAACCTGACCCTGAAAAG
The DNA here is from genome assembly GCA_013389825.1 of Crypturellus undulatus. Classification (NCBI taxonomy): domain Eukaryota; kingdom Metazoa; phylum Chordata; class Aves; order Tinamiformes; family Tinamidae; genus Crypturellus; species Crypturellus undulatus. Next base: position 143,641 of record VWPW01023335.1, read on the forward strand.
TATTTCTATAAGTTTTCACATTTCAATCTACGGGTAATTCCACATTTCTGGACTTTAATAACTGAGTTTGTGAAGTTACCCCACTTTTGTTTGCAGTTTCTTTCTGTTATTTCTCTCCTTGGAGAGAAAATCTAATCCTCACCTATATGTGGTCATAACTTTCATAAGAAAAAAAACATTTTTCTAATTACATCCACAAGTGTAAACAATAGTAATCGAAAAGAGTAGGGAGGACCCAAGGAATTACCCTAATGGTACTCAGTCCCTTTCCCATGGTCATAAGAACCAACTACACAAAGTAGTCTCAGAACATTTAAAAGATTTTGCAAAGAAGGAACAGAAAATTAACAATATCCTGGAAATACTTTTACGAAATTTTAAAAAATGGTCAAGATTTTCATGTTTTCCAGGTGAAAATGAAAGTTGGAGATGAAAGACACTAATTGTACCACAGATCCCATAATTTATTTCTTTAGATTCTGGAAGCACGCAGCATCTAAAAATAATATCTTTGCAAAGTAGTGCCTTAGCTGTTCCAATTTTTAATAGGCTACAAAGACAGGCATGAAAAACAAATACATTCTATAAATAACAACTCTAGTCCAAGGCATGGTTTTAGAGATGGAGTGGCAAGCATATTAATATAGCTCTGACAATACATATACTTCCAAAATAAAAATCACAGATCAACAAAAAGCTAAGGATACTATTCTCCTTGATTCATTCAACTATAATAACTAATAGTCATTATAGTGTATTATTAAAATACTGTATTGACTACAGAAGAGCATGGCCTTTGCTTAACATACAGCAAAACTCAGCAATGTCAGCACCAGAGACATGGGTAACCCAAATCATCAGAAGAAAAATGAAGTCATTTATTTCACCATTATAAAATTTATACAAAGGACTGCATTTTTTTTGATGAGACTTCAATTTCAATATTCCAGAAAACACAGTTCTGCAGCCCAGTCTGGAAATAAAAGGTATCTTTTAGAACTCCATTTTATAAGACACGATTTTTGTAAAATTACTGCACTGTCACTACTCTGTGACAATATCCTTTGAGGTCCAATATTTTTCAAAATAAGACTCAAGTAACTTAAGGTAAGTAAATATCACAATACCTTCCTTTCTTATTCTACTGATATGTTTACAAAAACTATAAATATTTACTATGAAATATATAATCAGCTGATTAAATAGATGAACATCTGCCTGAGTTTGGCAAAAAAAAAAAAAAAAGAATTTTCTAAAAGCAATAGCATTCTGTTTCTCTAAACTGCCATAATACAAAAACTGTATTTGCTTTTCAAAATAGAATATAAATTCTTCATTAAAAATACAGGCTTGTATCAATGACGGCTAAGGTCCTCACAACTTAACAAAAAATACTGCAATATTGCATCATTTAAAAGATCTTCTGCAAAACAGTGAGGAAACACAACTCCTCATATGTGAATTTTTAAATATTATTAATCCATATTATGTCCTCTAGTAAAATGTTCCAGAGAGGAACGGCAAGTCTAAAGTTGACTGCCCATATTACCAGGTTCACTAAATGCCATGAAGTCTTTCCAGATCTCTTCCTTCAGTCAGCCCAGAGCAGTCAAGGATCAATTTATATGTCGGAGCACATTTGGGGTACTTACGGTGTCATTCATCAGACGATTGAGTGTGCAATTAGCCCTTAATCCCACAGAGCACCTACCTGCCAGACCAAGTGCTCCTTTACCACAGCTGTACTTGATAGACACACGCTCAGCACGATGGTATGAGAGGCAGAGGTCAAGACGCTGGCAACTATAGCATCTCTCATGTTGAACGGCAGCATGGTGTACACCACAAAAATAATGAACTGGAAAAATGACACCTGCACAAAAGAGCAAGACAAAAAAAGAAACGTGTCAAATTCACTCTCGTATAACATCCAAATGTATCATTTAATTTTGAAATGTCTTCAGCATAAAGTTACACAGTAGATTTTCACAGGAACCACTGTTAACCACTATCCATTGCAGAAAAGTTATTTAGGAATAATTAATTTAAGAAGGCTTTGGAAAATTTGTGTTGTATTTCATTTAAGAAGTTTCAAAATACTACTTCACAGTTAAAGAACTTCACAATTCTTCAATTTATTTAGTTTTACAAATTTAACTTCAAATTTATCTTTTAAACTTTTTCTTAATCAACCTATTTACAATTAGAAGTAATTTGGCAATTTCTGATTGCCAGCTGCACTGCAAAATAATTAATTCACATACCCTTCCAGAGGAATTCCAGTGCAGAAAGATGATGTAAGGAAACATTAGATTATGTAGAAAGCCAGTTCCTTCAGCTCAGTTCCATGTTTTCAGTTAGAGACTGGCATGAGAAAGGATCCTGGACCCTAGTCCCATGGGAAGGATTTAAAATGCATCCAAGACCCACTAACTCTTCAAGCAAACACAGCTTCTTTGCTTCAAAGTTTCATTTTCTAAATGACTAGGGGCAGAAGTCATTTACATATTGATGAGAATTTTATGACTGGACAATAAAAAATCATTCTTATTGAACTGGATAGTTTCCAGAAAATGAGGAACTTTACTTTTTCTAAGTAAAATATGGTTTGACTATATAGTCAGACTAAGCAATCTGCCTCACTAGTAGTATAGTAGTATATATATAGTATATATAGTAGTATATATAGTACATATAGTTGTAAACTAGTAGTATATGCAGGGCATTTAGTAAGACTTAGTAGTGGATATAACCTCATGCCTGTTGTTTTTTTAAGTTTGACATAAGGCACATATGTCCTACTGCTGTGAACAAGCATCCCTTCTGTGAGTTAACCCACTGCCTTCTTTGGTTGAAATGAATGCAGAAGTCCAATGCTCCACATTTAAGAGTTTGGGGGAGTCTTGACCCCTCTTGACACTATGTATTTAGTTCGCACCAAGCAGTCATAATTTGACAGGAACCACTTTAAAGAACATTCAGTAACAAAGTGACCTGTCGGCTCTTATATCTGCCTTTAGATGAACACTTGATATTTAATGGGCATCAAAAAGTTGCTGGAGTACAGTTGTGCAGCCCAGAAGGGTAGGTGTATATATGTTACTCATTTAACCGGCATTGTAAAATGTGCCAAGGAAATGCTGAAAATCCATTCAAAATCATGCTTTTCATGGTGAAGATTACCATTTCTCTTCTCTGGTTTACATTCCTGATTATCTTAAGTGATAATTTTATTCTACTCCACTTGCTCCAATCTTGAAAATAAATTTCAGTTACTAAAATCTCTAAAAAGAATAAAAATATTCAAAGGAGAGAAGGAAAGAGAGAGAGAGAGATAAAGAGAGAGAGACAGAAAGAGAGAGAGAAAATATAGGATATAATTAAAAATATGCAGAATGCAGTTACCCAAATGCTTATCTACAGGACAAGATGAAAGGATTTGTAGCAGAGGCAGGTGTGCAAACTTCACTCGAATAAAGAAAATTCCTCAGACCCTTCCTTTTCCCTTCTACACTTAATGTGGGTGATGAGCACAACTGTTTATCTGGGATAAATGTCAGACCAGCAGAAAAACGGCACAAGGCAGATCCTAAGTAAAAGATGTTGCAGATAAAGGAAACATGATTCTAATAAATTACCTTCCTCCTGAAGCAAACATTTTCAGAGATACTTCCCAAGCTTACCCAGGTTTTCAAGGTACAAGAATGCTTTCAGAGCTTTATTATTCTCCCACCAGTGGCCATCAGTTTGATAAAGAAAACACCATATTGATTCTTTTTCTTTGAAAACAGTAGCAGCAGAAGAAAAGGCTTTCTGAACAAATATCAGCAGATAATTAATACAGACTCTACGAGTCATTCTTGAATAGCTAGGACAGAAACTCTTATCAGAAATGCAAATGGAAATGGCTCCTGTCAATAGACCTTGAAACTTGCTGGCACTCTTTTCCTCTATTTCTAGCAATGGTCTAGTGACCTTGCTTAAACTCAGGGAACTGAGAGCTGGGTTTATCACAGGAGCCCCTTTTTGATGATTTCATTATGGTTCAAGAATAATCTTGACTATCCTGAAATAAAATAGTTCTACTCTTCAGCCTGATAGTGAGGTAAGTGAGTAAGCTGTGAGTAACGGTATCATCTGAGACTATGCGACATATTTCAAAAAGTCTTTGTGTTTAATTTGGTACCACAGAACACATACTCAAAATCTTTGCAGGTTGGTTCTGCAAGCAGAAAGATTCAGATAGGCTTCCTCGATTGCGTCACAGTGAGCAGAACATTCACCAATCCTTCAACTTTTTCATGCTCTTCTGTAAGGATTAGCAATGCTAACGTAAGTACTAAAGAGAGCTGATGCCAAGAAAGAGCTCTGCAACTCTCCTGTTGCAAAGAATTATTAGTGCATGTCACTGCATGTCTACAGCTGGTGTGCACGTAGCTGTCAGCAAACACAATATTATTTTACAGTGCACTATTTTGGACACTATTAAAAGCAGACTGTTCACCAAAGCATGCCATAACCACAAAGCTTGTTGCTGTTTTGAGAGTGTGTTGGGAGCAATCTCTGATGTGAGTCATCATTATGACTGCCTATTTGAAACATTCCTTTTTGTCCTGATCTGAACTCAGACTGCTTTACGAAATTTGATTAGCAAGTTTTTTGAAGACTTTGTATGTTATCCATACCTTGGAGCTCAGGAAGATTTGTGCAGGGATGGTAGGAGTCATAAGATGTAGCATTTAGTTTTTGGTAATGCTGGTATAACACTTAACAGGGAAGATCTGACTATCCTGCTTCAACCAATAGTTATCCTGCCCCCTCTTAACTTTTGCCCATTATTCCTGACTGTTAGAACTTAGCCAAAGTTGCAGTTTTTTGCTCCTCTGGTTTTCTCTTCTCCCACGATTCAGAAGTTTATCAATATACAAGCAGCAGTACTTTGGCACACTGATTTAAAGGATGATGACTTGTCCTATTTGGCTATTTAGATGAATATATAACGGACTACTCTCTCTGTAGATTTTATGTAACTACTCTCAGTAGCCTTCTGAAAGGGTTGTTATATTACGATATTATTGTAGTAATATTACGGTATATTACTGTATTATGTACTATCTTACTGTAGTAATACTATTTAGCTATATTACTGTACTGTGTGATCTCCCTCAGAGAGAGCTGGGCATCAATAGGTATGTTGGCAGCATGGTGTGGCATATCACTGACCATCATGACTCCTCACAACCACCTGCACTTGTCATAGGCACAACAAAAAATCATAGCTTCACGCAAACTGAAAAGATTTGGCTGTAAATTATATAAAAGCAGGTTCTTCTTTAGAACAACCTCATTCTGAATATTTTAAATTGTGGTATTTTTTGACACCACATCACCAGAGGTGTGCTGGCAACTCCAGTTCCTGACCCGTACTTGTGAGTGATACAGGGAGAACTGGTCTGAAGTAGTAGTTTGGTGGTATATAGCCATTGCTGTTTGAAAGGCCATCCCAGTCTGGATCAGTGACAAGTACTGCAGGGGGTTTGCAGTCTGGGAAAACAACTTGCTCTTAGAAAAGAATAATCATCCAGAAATTGAACTCTCCTCTTTCTCTTTTTGCGCGGCCTTTATTTTATTTTGGTACATTGTGAAGCAATTAAAATAAAAACTCCTCTCTTTTACAACTTAAATATTCTCTTTGTAAATAGGGTGTCACAAGGGATGTTTCTTTCAACACTGAAATAAAGGTATAAAAAGTTTAAAAATATTCATTTTATTACCAATTATACTCCAGCAATGACTCAATTTCCCCAGCTGGTTAGCCTTTTAAAGATCTTAAATGGTTAATGACAACTGGTTTGACATGTGCAAAAGTTGCTCAACTTAATGTTACTCTGGATCAGAATTTCCCCTAGAGGACTATGACATCTTGGTGCTGAAGCAGGCATGCAAATCTAAATGTGCTGTCGCAGTATGAGCAAGGCAAAAGCTCTGCCTTGGACAAAGACAGCAGTAACGAGGCATCAGTTCATTAAATATACGCATTTTTTCAGGAAAAATTCTTACATATAGTTATAATGACAGCAACATTATTTGGAAAATAGTGGCAGCCTATGGCATGAATTCAGCAGACCCTGTTGTCATAATTAAACTGTTAGACTGCAAATATTTACACTACGTGGGCCAACTCATTATAGGATCATTTTCAGAGATTTGTCAAGATCCAACTTCTTCCTTACTGTGGAAAAGCAAGGAGTATAAATTCACTATGTAATTAAATAATTACTCCTTAGAAAGACACTTGGATTACAGCTACTGATTTCAAATGTTTATAGGCACAATAGAAAAAATATCCAATCCTCTTTAAATAAATAACCATGTCTTCCATATAATTGGCAGCAGCTATTGATCGCACAAAATTGCTGTAAATACTATATTCATGATTTAGTAAAACATTTAGGTGTCAGAAGGGCATTTGCACAAACTATAAACTATGCAAGAGCTTTGTGCAGGCAGAGTAAATGTTGCAAATATATGAAAGTCCTCATCATTTTCCTTGGCCTGAATTCTGGAGCTCATATTTTCAGAATGAGACAGGAAACAGCCAAGAAATATTCAAAGAATAGTATATGCTGTCCAAAGAACACAGAAATATCACTGGGTCCTGCAACTCCCTTTTTTTCCAAGTCATCTACAGGAAGACTTAAATTGTGAAAGCACTGGATAAGTCGAAGGTGGAACTGCTGTTCAGCACATCCTGCAACACGGGAACAAAAGGCACTCAGTGAAGAAAATTGACTTAAAAGAGATTTTTAGAAAAGAAAGTACATTTTAACATAGCAAGTAGTGAAATTCTTGAACTTGCTGCCATAGGAGGTCATAGAGTAGCAGGAGAATAAAAAAAAATTAAACACATTCATGTGTGGTATTAGAAAGCCAGGGCAGAGATGTACTCTAACATTCCTAACTCAACTGTAGATGCTGAGGATTCATAAAGGGAGTAGACCACATAAAGTGACCAAGCTTTTATGCTTTCTTCATACCACCTTCTTTTATTATTGCTGGAGACGTCTAGCATTTGCCATTGCTAGAGGAACCACAAAACTCATCCTGTAGGAACAGTCTTTTTTTCCTTATGTGACGAGGCAAAGATACTTCATTAAAAAAAAATCAATAAATGAAACAAGGAACAGTTAAGACACAGCATCGTCCCTGACTAAAAACAGAGCAAGGTAATCCAGCCAGAATGTGAATACAAATCTCCGTAAAGCCACTTACTAGTTAAGGAATTGTGAGATACAGGGAAGTTCCATTGTTAGGAACAGCAGGATCAAATAAATACACACACACACACACACAAAAAAAAGTTTGGGTTTTTGTTTATACAAAAAGTGATATTTGTCTTTTATCTGGTGCATCCCAAAACTCAAGAATAAAAGGGAAGAGTTTTGACGAGATTTGCTTCACACAATGATGTCCACAATACATTCTTGCTTCACTTGCTTTTACGAAACAGAAATGCTTATTTATTTACAAGGATTACAGTGGAGGTAATGAAACAATTCTGTAAATCAATCCTTGTTCTAGGTCCAGCTTTTGTCTAGAGGTGTGGTTTTAAATGGTATCAGGAAACAAACGGTCAATACAGCTTCTGCCAAGAACCTATTTTGTAAGCCAAATAGGATAGAATCAAAACAAGCTGACAGCAGGAAAATTAACATAGCTGTGTGATAGAGGATTTTCAGATGTACTGGCAAAGTTGTAGATCAGTATGAGAATAATATGAAAGATTCCAGCAAAGATTTCACTTTTGAAATGACCTGATTGTTACTGTCTGAATAGGATCAGCAAAATGGATAGAGGAACTGGAAGGAGCAACCAAGGACCATCAGCACTGATCCAAGGATACAAAGCAATTTCTGGTCCTTACTGTTGCCAAAAGAGGAATCTGAGCTACCAACATGTCCACTAGCTTCAAGATAATTCCTGAACACAGTCATGAAAGCCAGAACTTGGTTCATTCTATAATTACCTTTTCTACTATCATTCTCTTCCTCATTTTATTTCTTCTCTTTCTGCTTTATCTCATCTGTCTTGTCTGCAATTGCAGCACAACCTAACTAGCCAAGAAGACATATTTATTCCATTACAGCACAGATAGGTCCTGCAAGCACCAGGCAACTTCACAACACACCATGTAATCCATCAATGGCATGTGTTTGCAGCCATTTGCAGGGCTAATTGGATCAGAAGACAGTAAGTCATGGCTTTGCTTTTCCAGTGGTGCAACTGATGAAAAGGGCCAGAGACAGAGAATACATCATCTTTGTTAGCCTTCCCTTTTGTGTTTTGCCTATATAATTTAAGGGCAGTAATCATTCAACTATCTAAAATAGCATTTTCTCTGAAAAGGACAATAGATACAATCTTTAATGTTACCTTAATAATTTTTCTTAATATGGCACTTTTCTACAAGGGATTAGAGTATGTTTAAACCAAATCTTTGTCTTGCTGTGCTACAGTAAATGTAAAAACAGACATAGCAATTCTGGCTGAGCCCAGGATGCCTGCTTTTCAAAACAGTATTACATAACAGCACAGAGCTCTAAAGTAAACTGCACTTAAACTAATCTATATTAAATTTAGAAGAATAAAAGGAAACCAAAATACAGCCTATTCCAATAGACTGAAGTCCAAATCAACTTGGTCTATTAAGAAGCTAATTTTACAAGACAATTGTTTATGCCTCAAATTTACAGGAAGTATAATCAGAATATAGAGCAAAAATAACTTGGAAATTGCCCTAAAAATGCAGGAACACATTGAAAAAGGAGATCACATTATGGAAAAGACTATCCCAGCTAGAAATGACACGAAAGTCTATGTTAAAATATGATCACATATGTATAAAAATATGGACGATGATAACAATTAGGTCAAATCAGACTTATAATAAACTGAGAATGGCAGGAGATGAAAACAGCCCATTGCAGGAGTCTTGGCAGGTCTATCAGCACATTAGCTGGGACAGAATTCTAACAGCAAACTTGATAAACTTTTAATAACAATACAGAGAAGCAGAACCACCAAATAAAAATATCTACTCTCTGTTAAAAGAAAAAGCTAAGTGATATATTTGCATTACATGGGAGGATAATTGTGGTACAGGTTCTGCCTTGAAATTAGATCAGAAGTATACAATGCTACAACTACTAATGTTAAAACATTTTTAAGAAGTAAGTGCAATAAGCTATGCAAGACTTCTCTTGCAAGAAGTCTGGATTATGAATGTTGCTTTTTCAGTAACTTCTGAATATGGAGACAGTTCCACAGGACTGGAAGTAAATACGTATAACTACAGTATCTAAAATGCATAAATATGTCCAAATAGTTCTCAATACAGCTGTCTACCTGAGGAAAAACAGCTAACATGGGACATAACACAGAATTCAACAAAAACAAAAAATTATATTTGAATCAATGCAGGTTTGCAGCAAATATAGGCAGACAATAATCTGTGAACTAAAGTGCTGGGGGAGGAGGTCAGAGAGAAGAAACCCTGGAATTCTGGAATTGAATTTCTGGAATAGTTTATGAAACTTCCCCCATCACCACCACCACCACCACCACCACCACCAAAAAAAAAAAAAGAGCAAAAAAAGAGCAAAACTCCTCAGAGTGCAGAGAGAGAGAGCTTAAGGATTTATTTTCTTATATTTTCTTGCAGGGAATGATAATCTTTTCATCTGAAAAACTACTTTTCATGCCATACACGATTGCACTGAATCGTCACATAAAGTTAGAAAGCAGACAAATGCATAGAGAGATAAATTAGCCTAATAAATACCTTAAATTTGAAATACAATTTTTCCCAGAAAAATAAGCAAACTATCTTTTAGCCCAGTAATATTCAATTAAATAGTTTATTTTATAGGTCAGATTTCTGTGGTGGCACTGACTTCCTCGCAAGGTTCTGGGCCAAAAATAGAATAGCAGAGGCCTGAACAAAGCAAGTGTGGATTTATTTATTATAGTTTTGTCTAAAGTACACAGATAATAGCGTAGTTTAACAGAAGTTAAAGATAGGACTTCTGCAAAGGAAACACATGTCCTTTGAAATACCCAAACAAGGAAGCAGTATCAGTGTGGCTCCAAACACAGAAATCTAATAACTTGAATTACCAATTTTTGTGATTTTTATTTTTCCCTGAACTTACATTTTTGGAGTACACCAGAGATGAAACACAAGAGATCACCAGGGAAAAGAGCCCCTCTATGACTGCCATGAAATACTGCGACTCCGTGCAGAATGGTGATCGCATAATGCTAATGGAAGGAAGGAAACTGTTTCCTACAAGAGCTGCCAGAATAGGACAAAACTTTTAAAAAGGATATTAATCATAGAAACAGAATGTTTAGAAGAAGGAGACAATGTCAGAAGAAAGACCAAGCCATCCTAACACAATCTGGGATTTTTTTTTTTTTGGGGTGGGGAAGGGAGGGGGAGGAAAAAAAAAAAAAAAAGAAAAACTTCTCCAGAGGCTAAAAGTGCTTCTATGGGACACGTTTAAAAATCTGTGCCCCTACCTATGATACCTGCCTTTCCCACAAGTTTTCAAATTTCACCTATTAATAAATTCCCAAATTGAATGAATTTTATTAGCAACACTTCACCAAAAACAAATAAAACTGAGAAAGAGTATTCCTGCATTTCTTTCCCCCTGCCCTTCATGCTACACCCAAATTTTCTAACAAACAGCCTCGTTCAGGAGCACTACTCCCTCCCAGACAAGGTGTGGATTCACCAGCACAGATCAAAGCTGTCCACTCTTCTCCGGGAATTCAATCCAATAGGAACTCAATTCAATTGTAATTCAAGAAAAAAAAAAAGATAGTTATGAAATGATTTTGCAGTAATTAAGATGAACTGGACCTATTTGAATGCAATGAGAGTGGCCTTTACTTTAAAATATGGTCTATCAGATTTTTGACTTTTTTTTTACATAAAGGCTGAATGGAGAAAGAAAACCAAGAAAAGTTACATGGATGTTATACTAAAGATCAAAGTTAGCAGTTTTACCATTAACACGCTCATTGCAAATCACTGTTTGCACATTCACTTTTCAAGGTCACAAGCTGTTCTCAACCCAGAGCGAAATCTTTGGAGATCAAGGAGATCTTTGTTGCCTCTTATGATCAGACCCTCATGATGCAGTTGGGATTCTTTCTCCTGAGATTTTTTATTTCGGTGTTGTTGTTGGTGGTGGTGGTGGGTTCTTTTTGAATAATATAGCAATAAGGAAATTAATAGAAAGCCATAATACATTTCTTTGTTACTTAGAAATTATTGGACATTTTTTTTCTCCCCTTTTCCCTACACTTTCTTATGAAAATGAAATTAAAAAGAAAAAACCCTGACTCTGGCAGTGCACAATAATTACCTGAAATTATTTTACTATAATAGCTTTATTATTTTAAACAATATTATTTAAAACTTAAAGAAATCTTGTAATACAAAGAAACACCACAGAATTTATTAATACCAAGTGATCTTAATTATCAATATATTCTGAATTGAAATACAGTCCTGCAAATTCTGAACACTATGAATATTTTTATAAATTATTTGTTCAAACTACAAATAATGCTGTAGCTCCAGATAAGCATTTTCTAATGATCTGGTTTTGTGTTCAGCTCTTCACTGTGGCTAATACTAGCTTCAAAGAGATTCATTACGTACCTATAGAATTTCTTAAATATGGTGGACAAAACTCATCACAACAGTATAAACACAGGCAAAACAAATATGCCAGAATAATTCAACAAGTTTGGGGTCATGCATCACTGTACTGCAAATATTAAAATTAGTCAAAAACTAATTTATATCTTATTTTGCATGACATTTTGCATGACAGGAGTTCATTGAAAAGACTGTTATTTTGTTTCACGCTTTCTTTACACACCACAAAGCTTTCTTCAAGCTTTTACATAGAACAATCTGTATGCGAGCTTTCCCCAAAGGAAATCATGGCATACTCAGTGCCCCAGAAAACCTGACAAAAGTTTGTGTTAAGTCCCAGGAACCAGAATAGTGCCTTTTTCCAATGAAATGGTTTTAGCCAGCATATACCACCCATATCACAGAAACACTTATCTGAATTAAACAATGAAATGTTTGGCATAACAGCTTGTTTCTCCAGTTAATGGAATCATAGAAAAATTTTGGTTGGCATGGACAACTGGAGGTAATCCAATCCAACTTCCTGGCTAGCTTTAAAGCTAGCTAAGCATCAGATCACTTCAGATAATGGGTAGAAATCTTGAATAAATGTATTGGTCTCTACCACAACTGTATGTGCACTTATATAGTTAACTAAGTTAAACTAAGAGAAAAGAAAAGTTAAAGAAGAAAAGTTAAAAAAAAGAAGAAAAGTTAAAAAAGAAAAGTTAAACTAAGAGAGATAACTAAGAGAAAAACTTTAAATAGAAAAATATACTGTATTAATGTATATATTATCAGTTACAGCTACTCTCTCCTCATAAGCATTTGTAAATCATACTACAGGAATGAATAGAAATCGTACATGGCTTATAGAAGTATAATACTGTCATCAGATGATATACACTCAGCACACTTCCGAGGAGACTGGCAAGCTACAGAATGGGCATGCTATGGCAAATCTGAAGTCACTATTGACTTGATTTAGTGCAAACAGTGCAAAAGAAAAGTCTACTGTGGACCTGAGAAACAGGTCCTCTGTCAGGTGAAGCTGGACTTCACACCAGTTCCGATGAGAGTCAATGTCAAAAAAAAGTAATTTCTGGTAAGTTCAAAGCCCCTAGCCTTTAAATATACTAGAGAAGCAAACTAAGAATATATTCCAGGTATTTTATATATAGCATGCATTGCATCTTTTAGTTTACCTTACCTTATCCTACTTCAAGAATTAATACACTACCATCATTGCAAATCTATATCAATATGTATTCTTATATAAACAATGCTCTCATATTCCTTCTCTCTAGTGGAAACAAGCTTTCTTGCTCAGTGTTATAACATCCAGCACAAGGCCAGGGGCAAATGATGGAAAATACTGGGACCGCTTGACAGCAGCCAGATATATTTCTGCTTGTCTCCACTAGCATACCAGTTCTTTCACACGGCTGCAGAGGTAGGTTAGAAGTAAGACATAGTCAAGTGCCTGATTACCAATGTGTCTACTTGAAACCAAAAAGCCACAGGTATTAATTCCATTTGTATTGCTGGATAAAATAAAATTGACAAGTAACATCTAGTATAATACACAACATAAAATTCAAGGAATGGAAAGACTGTACATTGAGCATGGACACTGCCATGTTAGCCAGAAGAGTGTTTCACCTTACAGCAAGATGGTTTGTTGTAGGTCCAGTTCAAGAAGACTTCAGAACCCCCTCTTTCTTCAGTTCACAGCTTTTATATCCATGCAAGAGGAATGGAGAAAGCAATGAAGATGCAAATCTCAAGATTCTTAGACCATACTGGGTCTGGAGGAAACATATATGTCCAGATGTTCCATTAATGAATACTTGAAGATGCACAATTTGCATGAGAACAGGCTTCCTGTACATAAAAACACGGTGCCTTATCACATAGTTGCATAAATGCCACAAATGGACAACTAGAGTGAAAGAAACCTTTGGAACTGATCAAAGCGTAATTAAATGTAAGTAACATTTTTCCTTCACTTTCAACATCCCATCTCAGAAACATTTAGCATCATATATCTCTATTTAGATTTTGCATGTAAATCATTTATCCTACAACTATTTTAACCTGGATTGTGTTACAGATGGTTGGTGGCTCCCTAGCCAATTTCATCTCTGCTAAAGTTGCAATTTCTGAAAAGGAGATACCAAACAACTTTCAAAGTGCTCAGTATTCAGCACATCCCTAAAGAATGTAAAAACAAGTATCAAATTACGTGAAATGCCTGGAAACTGGAACAAGAGTTTGCATGGAAAAAAAGTTTTGAAGTGAAGAGCATATACCAGTGACATTAGAAATACGAGAAATGTTTTGTCTCCAAGAGTCTTGCAAAAAGCTTGGACAAATTGTGAAGACACTGTGGTTCACTTCATCTATTCCCTTGCATAACAAATAATAATCCAGGTCTGTTTTTTCCATTCCTATGTTAAAGAAAGCAAGATGACTGCATTAACATGCTAAGTGGTTGATACCTAACTATTAATTCTAATGCCCTGCATATTCCAGTTGAGACTGATGTAGCTCCAATATTGTGTTTGGGACACAATTTAGCAACCAGTTAGCATTGATTTACAAGTAGTAAGCACTGACAAGTGGTAGGGAGGTTGGATGAACATAACTCTCCTCAGGGCTTGACACAGGCCAGGGAGTGCCAGCACACCATCACGGCACCTGGAAGAGCTAGATCAGTACTTACAACGAGAGGAAACAGAAAGATCAGCTGTCACAGGACTACACTCTTCTCCAGCTCATAACTTTAAACATTCATGAAAGTACTTCTGAAATCTCATTACAGCTGCTAATCTTACGGACACTGTAATTATTTCCCCACTATGACATAGGAAATGGGAAACAGAATGCCACAGTTGCAATTCTCTGCAATTTGAGGTAATAATGGAGCAGGCTGGTGATTATTCTGCATCCAGGCCACCTCTACAAGCACCTTATTCCTACAGGATAGTTTAGTGAAAGGCTAAATTAGAAATGGAAAGAAAAATGAATTAAAGATGACAGAATTAAAACTTCAGAATGGACAGCTATTAAAATTGGTGCATTCTGTGGCATCTCTTACAGTCATTGATTGCTTCTCCAAGCACATTTCTCAGAAGAGATAGCTAACCAAACTTACAGCAAAGGCAATATTTGTGATTACTGTGCAAAAAATAAAAAAAAGATGGTTTATGCATATCCTCATCTATTTCCCTGTGAAATTATTTCAATTTTCTTTTGTGATTATTATTTTTATTCCTAAGGCCTTTTTTTACTTGACTCTTATTGCAGCCCACGTCCCACAGAGAGCACAAAAAACAGGCACATTCTACTGTTGCTGCCACCCTCTGTCAGATGTTTCCATACTATATAATAGAAGAAAGAGCAAATTCAATCCAGGTGGAATTGCACAGGACTAGAAAAAGTCGAGGGACCAGAGTTCAAACTCCTCTTGCATTCGCAAGCTGCTCACACAAGAAAAGCCAAAACCCTTGTACTTTCTGAAATATTTTTCTCCAGTTCTTTGCACACTTATTCCAAATTGATAGTCAGCTTTTATAAGTAGCACAGCCAAATACCAAATGCTCATTTTCAACCTTCATTCAGGTACTATATCTGACCAAATAATGACCATGAAAAAATAATGAATTTTATTGCATTATCGTTTAATACAAATATCAGAACAGAAAAACTTGAGTGAAAGGAGAAAGTATGGGCTTAATTCTGTTCTCACTTGCCTGATACTATAATAGTTTGGCATCTGAGTTTTTGATATTCAGTAGTATGAGCCCAGAACCAAGCTTGGTAAATTAGGAACAGATTTTGATTAAAGCAGTAAAAACTCACTTTGTAAGGTTGTTTGTTTTTTTTTTTTTAACATTTTACTGACTTTATGTGTTTTACCACACGGCTTTATCTCAATTCCATAGTTGGACAATAACTAAAAAAAAATTCTTGCCGAAATTATAAATAAAATGAAATTTAAGGTAGGAGTATCACTACCTGCCAAAGCTTCAGAATGCAAATAGGTGGAGGTAAAGCATTCTCATGAAAATATCATAAGGGAATAGAATAAATGAGAGAATATAAGGGAAGCAAGCAGTAGTATGTCTCAATTGAATGTGAAATCAGTGTACGTTACCTAGCATTTTATATGAAATGTTTCTCTTTCGTAAGATAGAGTTTTTTTGTTTTGTTTTGTTTTCCCTTAAATCTACTTGCTTTGCCCCATAATTTTTCTCTAGTCTCACAGATTTATTCACGTGCTTGGGGTCAGGCATTGGAATAAATGAAGCTGAGCATCGGTTTGTACAGTAATTCTGGACACATTTCGCCTCTCCCATCCCACTTTAGGCTTCTTTTTGTTTCACTTAGGACACTGAACACTCCAGTTTTACCTATCCAAAGTCCTCCTACCGAATGTTTTGTCCAAATAGCAAGGAACATTTATGCAATTGCTAATGGGGAATTGAAAAAGCAGAGGGCGGGTCTGTAAATGCTTCCCCTGTTCCATATTGAGTCACGCTACTCTTGCAAGTAATGACATTAAACAACCTTGTCTAAACAATCTCCTCAAGCTTGTAATATTCCACATGCTTTGCAAAAGAAGTATTTTTGAAGATGCTTGATAGTAAAAAGCTTTTTCCCCCATTTTCATTTATTTCTGTCCATCACACATGAGTTCCTAGCTGTCACAATTGGAAGCTTTAAATGGAAAACTAATGCATTTTATAGCTCTTACACAGCTACCTAAAACTAGTTATTAATATCTAATGTAGCAGTTCCCAGGTCCAATACATTTTATCCTTCTATGGCTAAAAGTAGGTTCTGTGTGATAATCAACTCCAGGAATTTCCCTTTTCAGATAGTATTATATACTTATTTTTAGGCTGAATACATAGTTCCATGCGCAAAGAAGATATTCCTGCATTTTTGAAGTAAGAATATGAAAAAACATGGGATTCACAGTAAAAACACCATTCTCTACTCCTCAAAGGCCAGTAACGGCATTAAGATAAAATACTCTTAAAAAAAAGAAAAAAATCTACTAGACCAAACATAACTTTGAGCTTAGAAAACACTAGTGGAAACTGCTATTCAACAGCAGCTAGCTACTGCGCTGACTCCAGGTGGAAAATACCTAGGCATTAAACAGAAAAATGGGATTTTAAGTCTCAAAAAAAAGAGGCTTAAAAGAGGAATCTCTCTTCCTGGGTGCTGTCCTTGACACTGTATCTTTGTTTTTTTCCTATTCATTGCTTGGTTGGGAGGGGACTTTTTGGTTTTGATTTACTGAGATAGGAATGGATCTTAGAAACGGCTACCTTTTTCCTTAGCATCAAGGGGAAAAATCTACAAGCCCAGGTCAAGAAGGTGAAATAACTTGTAGAAAAGGGAAAAAACAAGAAGAATTTAAGCCAAAAACAGCTGCAACATCACTGAGCATTCACACGGTAAGTGCAATGAGAAATTTGCGTGCTTTTATAACTCTGTACTGGACCTAAGGTACTTCAGTCTACATAAAGAGTGTAATAACTTAATAGCAATTATATAGCTAAAGAAGAAGGTAATAATTAACACTGCATATTCATATTTAATCTTAAAAAGAGTATTTTGAAGCATTGTTTTCTCCCTTCTCAGCAATACGCATGGCAGAAAAGCATAAAAATGAATGAACCATGGGCAGGCAAAAGTCTGCATCCAAGTTCAGCTGCCCCAAAGTTACTGGGTTCCTAATGGTTTTCCATTCATAAGGAAAAATTCCTCCTGCTGGAATATATGAGTTATTTCCTTTCCCAGATGAATAGTTCCAGACACAAAATTCCAGACTATAGTTTTCATAGCAAAGCAATATATACAACTAACACTTCAGGGGCAGCCAAAGGCCTAGCTAAGTATGTATGTGTGTATGTGTGTGTGTGAATATATATATATATATAACATATATATATATATAAAATATATTCCATAGTGGTAAAGCCACAGCTCTTGTTAATTTAGCTCAAGAATCATGGCAAGGGCCTGCTATTGCCATAATAAACATAAAGGCAAATGACATCTGCTTGAGTTTTCAATGGGAAAACACGTGTCCTGGTAACCTTATTTGTCAAGAGATCTGAAATTAGAAGGCAAAACAAACAAACTGACTTTCCCATTTTCCACTTGACCTTTCAAGTAAAAGTCTAAATGAACATACTATTGTTCACAAAACTAAGTCAGTTTGATTATGTTAATATTAAACTGGGACAACAATTTCATGTCCTTTCTTTTTAAGTTTCCCTTAGCAAAAAAAAAAAAAAAGCCCACTGTTTCAAGCATTTCTCTTAAAAAATAAGCCTAGCCACTGACCTTCGAAATAAAGCACTTTACACCTCCTGATGTGTCATTAATTCCATCCTCTTGGGAGGTTATGGAAAAATAATAATTAATGTACTGCCTGGAAATGGTTTCAAATTTAAGGTCGTTTCCTTAGCTACCAATTGATGCATTGCTTATTTTCCCTTTATTAAAGCATAAATCAAGAGTTACTATTTTTCTTAAAGGTGATAATAAATAGGTAGTTTATTTAAACTGACAACTTTAAATCCAGGCCCATGTGTCTATTAAAAAATGTTTTAAATTAGTCTCTTAAAATGTTATTCTTCATGCCTAACAAATGCACTAAACTTATAGATTATACTTTTATTACAGACTTATTTTTTTAATTTTTCCTTAAAAATCTCTTTAGGAAAAAAAAAAGTTTTCAAACTGCACTTTATTCAGTGAATTTTTATTTATACACTTAACCATCGATATTTGGAAGGGAATGAGAGTTTCAAGTCTAAATATCAGTGGGAGGTAGCATGCTTGGAAAGGTCATTGCCATTCCCTAAATGCAGTAACAGAGCCTCTAGATCTTTTTCAGAGCTTTGCTCCTTTTTCTTTTTTTATTTCTTCCTTAACTTTTTACATTGTGACATGAGAATAAGCAGAGATACCTCCTGCAGAATGCCAGGATGTTTGCCACAATTCCAAGAAAAGCTAGAAATGACCTATCATAATAACCAACAGCACCAAACATGCTTTGATTCCTATTCGGATTTGAAATGTTTCACAGCAGAATTAACTTCTTCAAAGGCCAGGTGACACAGGAGGTCCAAAATTTAACCTTGAGTTTGCTGTTTTATAGCTCAGCAGAATCCAAGCCTCGTTTGCTTTAGCTCATCCTCCTCTAGCCCTGCATTTTCCACTTGTTCCTAGACAAAAAAGAGTACTGCTGCAACACTTCCCAACCTATTCTGTCTTATCTCTGACATACCTTCCCGTTCAAAAAATATACCAAACCTAAATAATACAGCAGCACGCTAACGCTTGGGGAGAGAATTGTGCAGAAAAAAAGAGACATGGTAAGAAATTAGAGCATCTGCCTGTTAGGGCTATACGTGAGAAGAATTAAGTTGTGGGAGAGACTGGTGATGTGTTTTCTAAACATAAATACAGAGGTATTTTAGCTTCCCTTTGCTAAAATAAGCTTCCATGTACTATTCTAGTCCAAACGTAAGAGCAATTTTAAATCATGGTGCACAAGTTAATGTACTTGCAATTTTCATCAATAAAAGGAGTGCTAATACGATTCAAAATTCTCCTGATGCTTTATTTTCAGAAGATTGTCTTCCATACATATTATATTTTAGGAGAATAATGAACTGAAATGCTGCATTTGGAGCTACTCGTCCTGTTAGCAGCCTCCCTCTGTGTCTCTGCCAAAAATAATTTCATCCCAATGCAAATGTTTCTTTTACTTCCCCTCCTGGGACAAAGCCTTACCTACAAGTTAAGCCAATTGAGCAAATGTGTGTCCTAATTTAACTACAAGCTAAAGGCAGATCACTAACTACTGCACAGTCCAGCTGAGTATATAACGTGGCACCTTTTTTTTTAACTACCTTGCTTGATATTTTGTCCTGTGTTACCTGAAAAATTGAAAAAGAAAGAAAACCTGCTGTGACACCATACATCTGCAGGCAGGGAATTAAATAGTACAGTACTTCTAGCATGCTCAGGAGGTCTGACCTTTGAAGAAAGAAATGTGGAAGGGGCAAAATTTATTTTAGAAAGGAAAAGGGGTCTTTTTGTTGTTAATTTTTTGGGGATTTTTGTTGTTAATTAGCAGACCAAACTTTTTGAGTGACTTCCAGATTATTTCCCCAGACTTGGTGCCAAACTAAACATATTTTTTATCTTGTAAAGATAAAACACATTTGCTGCATTGTTTTCCAATTGCTTAAAAAAAACCCAAAACATAAAGCTAAAATCTTAAGATTAATTTTGCGTCAGACAAACACTACTTTATCCTATTTCTACATGCACAGTTATGGCCTGTTTTACCTCAGCACTTTCACTTTCAAGCATCAAAGCCAGAAATACTCATTTTAAGCAAAAGGAAGCTAAATTCTGTGGCTCTTTCTCTGAGCTATATCTAGATTTAAAAAAAAAAAAAACACTGAAAATGTTATAAACACTCTTGTATTTCACACAAACCAGTCCATGAGGACCATGAGACCAATGCAATGTAGAGCTTGGTGGCACGTCTGCTGCCCTTCGATCAGCATCACACGAGTACATCATGTGAGTACATCATTTC
Organism: Crypturellus undulatus; assembly: GCA_013389825.1. NCBI lineage: Eukaryota > Metazoa > Chordata > Aves > Tinamiformes > Tinamidae > Crypturellus > Crypturellus undulatus. The sequence continues at coordinate 163,995 of VWPW01023335.1, forward strand.
TCAGTAGGACTGAGGTCAGACAGGACTTTCTTTTCAAGCTGATCAAAAAAAACCCAGCAAAGCAACTGTGAGACTGGTCAATTAAGCGTTAAGTAAAGGAAAAGCAAGCATCAGTTCTTTGCCCAATACACACAAAAATTGGGCAAAGTTGTTTTCTGTTAAGTAACCCACAGCATTTAGGGCTGACTTGTTCAATAGAGGAGAAGAAGAGGTTTTCTCTTACTCCTTCTTCTAGTCTGCAAAGGAACCAATAAACTCTTAATATGTATATCAAATGTCATGAGCATATTCTCTTTGCAAACCATATTTTGCAAAATGAAGATTATCCTGAGATTAGAAACCCCATTCACTGGCTTTCCTACGAGAACAGGAAAATCCACTACTCCTCAGAAGGTTCCAAAACTTCTTCACAGTATGGCCAACATATTTACAGGGATCCAAATTCTGCAAAGTTTAAACTCATTCCCCCTAGCAATTTCAAGAGTTAACATACTGGTGCTGATGAAAATAATGACAATATTTATTCATATTTAAAAATTAAACATTATCCAGTGCCTTTTTATTTTTGAAAAGGTATGTCTTCTTCTACTCTTTACATGGTGATTACAAAGCTAAGCAGATTGCCCCACAAATTGAACAAGCAGAGAAAATAGAAATATTTGCCCAGAAACGCATGTGCATATCATTTCTTCATAGTTACTGTGTAAAACTTTTGATGAAAAAATAGCAATTAGCAGTCACTCAGGCAGAAAAAAAATTAATCTATTTATAATGGGTTCTACAATAGCTTTGTCGTAAGTGATGGGTTTTTTTTCCTCCCTCAGCATCCTCTAGAGTTACATCAATATACACTAGCAACAGAGTGAGCTTTGTCCAGGAACACACAGAGTGCTCACAAAGTTCTCCTTGTTTATTTTGCTGTCTGGTCTTCAGCTGCCCGTGTTTAATGAAAAGATGCTTGTAGTTCATGAATGTTTGCTATTAGGAACTTCTCTCATTGACTCTGTTTTCATGACTAATGATTTTCATTGCCAGTCTAGCATCTTTCAGGACAGTTTGCTCTTGCAAAGCAAGAGCAACGCGTCAGTCTAAACACACTAGGTATTTGGCCTTCAGCAGTTATGGAATGTATGAATTTAAATGTAAGATAAAATATATACTTCAAAGTCAGGCTTATTTAACACTGCTATTTTGTTACAGGGGAATTCAGTCTCTAGTGGTTCTATCTTCTTTGAAGAGATTTTGCTTCTCGGTTTGACAAAAAAAGTGTACATCAATTCAGGCAAAGTAATGACCCACATGATTTCTCTGAACAAGTCAAGTTTCCAAATGCACAAAATTCTTGTGGAATTCCATGGAAACAATTCTGCTGAAAGGGTGGCATTCTAAAATGGGCTTCAAATGATGCCTGCATTCCTGTTTTCCCTTAAAAGCAGGTACTTAAAATCAATCAAAATTTCAGACGGGATAATTGTTTAACCTTCAGACTTGCCTCAACAGTCTTTGCACAGTTTCTGCTCATTTCCCCCTGTGTATTTTTTAAGATAAAATGTAGCTCTTGAAGAAATCATTCTTTGGCTGTCCTGTTTTTTATTACTGATCAATATCTGCAATAAAATATTGCCTGTTATGTTAAAAGAAGAATCATGAGTGCATCATATTAATATGAAGATTTTTTTTTGAAATGCTGAATTTATCTTTATCAATGGATAAAAATGAAGAAAAAGATACATAAAACATTATATTATAATGAAGTGCACGTGCTGCTCAAACCAACATAATTAGACTCTCCAAGGGGGTAGCTATAGAGGACAAACCTAGATGCAGTAAAAAAGAGTACCAAGCATACCCAGCTCTCAGCACCATATTTTCTGTTTATTTTCCTAAAACAAAGACAAGGTTATGTTCGCTTGACTGCTTTGTGATGATCTGCAAAACCTCTTCATGACTTATAAGTTCTGATTGATATTGTGGTGTCAGTATGCAGTTTTTACCAAGAAAACTATGATATCAAAATATCTCTCTGTCAGGAGAGATTTCTAGTAGTATCCACTAGTTAAGCTGCAATTACTTCAAGCAGTAGCAGTTGTCATAAGAGCAGCCAGGAAATGTTTCTTGCCACTTAAGAGGCAAATGCAATATGGAATTTCCCACCAAAGCAGGAAAAAACAGACTGCGGAAGAGGTGAGATGGAGAGAGTCTTAAAGATGCAAAATGCAGATGGTATTAGACAGAGGACACCTTTGACTCTTTTAATCCCTCAAATTTAGATATTTTGAATCTGAAATATACACTGGAGTAGTTGCACCTGCTGGAGATGTGCATGTGCAAAAGATGTGACAGTGTGTGCAGCAGTTCACGCAGCAGGGTGCAAAGAAGGTATTTTCTGTGCTGGATAGGATCTTCTCTGGGACCCTACAGTTTCAAGATCATCAGCCCCCAACAGCAACAGTGAAGCCTTAAGGACACTAAGTGGTGACTCTCTGTAACCTATGGAAGGCTTTAAGTGAGGAAAGACAAGGGGGAAAGTTATAGGGACCATGCAACTCACAAAACAGGGCTCCAGTGGGGATACCTCAAGCATTTGCATTCAGGCAAGGAAATGCTACCAGGTAAGACTACAGCGAAATCTCTTGCACCCGCTTCAAACAGTTGTTGCTGCTGATGCCAGCTGAAGGATGGAAGCAAGAAAACTTTTTATAAAAAATACTAATTTAGAAATAGTGTTTATAAATTACAAATATACACTCAATTCGGCATCTTGAACATCAGCTGCCTTCTTCCTCTATCAAACATTATCAGTTCTGCAGTAATTTAATCAGTGTCATGAAAGAGAGCACACAAAATTATGAGTATAGAAAGACTTTCTATTGAGTATTGGTTCTTTCACATAGGCAACTAACTAACCCAATATAACTGAAGGAAGTGCAAAATACTATTCTGGTCTACATTACATTGATTTAATAGTGGCACAACTTTTAGGGTATTTTTAGATTGACTCCTCTTGTATTAGTTTGCTTAGTTCCCAGACTGGATTTGTTCAGTGGTGAAAATAAGAATTCAGAAGTACTGAAATGAATATTCAAAACTACTAAAATGGGAACGGTGGGTGGAGGAAGACCTCCATATGTGCCTGCTTCATCCCATCTACCCTGTAGTGCTGGTGTATTTCTTTAAGTACTGGTATGGAAGAAGAAAGTGCATAACCCAAATACTATTTGCATAATCAAATTTTCCACATTTAAAAAAGGTATGTCTGTATTACTTTGATTTGTTTCTGGCAATCATATACTTGTGACAGTAACTGCTACATACATGCAAACATTCTCCACCCCTTTTACTTCAAAAAAAGCAGGATACCTCTGAGACAGAAGTTTATCTTTTTGGTACTGATAGAGATAAACTGCTTGTTGACTAGTGATAATGCATTATTTTGCTTCCCTCTGAATCTCTTTCCTGTCCTTGAAAGAAAATAAATCTGTGACCACTATTTTTATTCTGAAACTCAACAGTCAAGTTCAGATATAAAGCACCTATCTATGCCCAGGTCCTGGGGACTGCATGACACAAAATAATGCGCATATTTATTTAGACGCTTGTTGAAACTAAAAACAGATGGGTCATCTACATAAAGAGTATTTTCACAATCTGCTTGAAATTAATGTTTCATAGAAATATGCTTTGTTCCAGGAGTATGGAAGTTTGTGTGTTTGTTAACATCACCGGCCAGTTCCACATGAAAGCAGGAGGATCTCATAGGCCTCCTCCTGCCCAGCTCCTTCACGCTTCTTACTGCTGCTGCAGCCCAGCCTTACCCTGTGTTCAGGGCACTGTGTACTTAGCGGGTACTGTGTCCAGAGGCATGGGAGACGTCCTTCTACCGCACCCACACAGCAATGGATTCTTTTCATCTGCCCTGATCCAGTGTCTGGATCTGGACTGGACGTGGCGTATCATATGTTCTGCCAAATCAGTGCTTCACAATAATACTTTCTACAGGACGACTTTGATGCTTTTCAGAGTGGTCTTTGTTGATTTAATGCCTCTGTTGAGCCATGATAAAGTAGTATATATTACTGACGTGTTTCTGTGACTAATAATTAGTTCTGTTTCACAAGGACTCCTAAATAAACTGAGTAAATTTTCACAACTGCTGTAATCCAGTGACGTATTTTCGGTACCTCCAACAAAATTACAGCAGTTGCTAAAAATATCTGAATTTTATCCTTGAATATTTATAGGAAAGTAATTCCATGTTGTCTTAAAATAGTACACTATTCTGGGAGGAGAAGGAAGGTATCTTGTTGAAATGTATTTTCTGCAGGTGGCAAATTTGTTCTTTCTCACATCAAAAAACGGAAGTGGGAAGCTGAGATACTAAGCACAGAGTTCAAGCACTTCTGGCTTCTGAGACCAAAGCTTTTCTGTGTGCTGCTTCTTTTTAAGTAAATAATACAGAAGTACAAATACCAGCATTCGAATGCTATTTGACCTAATACATTACTGCTGCAAAATCTGGCATAATCTGGGTCTAATCAGCATTATTACAGTGTATTTAATAAATGCTCATTTGTTTATTCATCATAAAACAATATATTGAAGATTTCATCACAAATATGAATGAAATTCCTAATAGACAGTATCTGTATCTTATCTAAAAGGTAAATGAGACATTTTAGTCCTTTGGGGGACTAGGATAGAAGACTAGGACCCCTAGACAAAGCTTAGAAGGACCACTCCTTAGTCTGGTGATGAAAAATAACCTTCCACTTGTGACATAGAATATCCTCTTTAATGATCCCTGGTGCGTATTTACTTTCAGAATAACCCTATTACACAAATAGATAAATTACACAGCCTCTAAAATTCAAGGTTAGGTAGATATTTAAAATAAAAATAAGCAGGAGTAGAACAAGATCCAGTACTGTATTATATCTAAAAATATAATGGTAATATATTAGGAAATAAAAATACAAACCAGGAGTATGACAAGCAGTGCAAAAGTGCCCAAACGACTGCAGTTCCTGAACTGATTCTGCTCTAAGGAAAACCCTCTAAAACTGCAGACCATGGGGATCATTTCAGCCCATTCCTCAGCTGTTCTCCCTTCCCTTCAAGTAAGGGAGAAACTACTACCTCCCTGCCATCGCCCACAGAGAGGCTAGTTCAGGACACTTTTGCCTGTCCTTGTATAAATATCTTTTAATAATTATGATAAAATGCTTGTCCAAGCACAACAGATTAACAGTTGCCACATATTCACTCCCTGCTTGGCTCTTCTACAGTAGTTTGTCCACATTAAAACTAGGTAAATGTCAAAGTGGACAACAGCAATTCATCATTTGGGGATTTCTAACTGTACTAATCAAATTACAGCCTTTATAACATTGATTTCTCACTGCAAGGGGTTTAGCTCTGATGAAGAAGAACACAAGAACAACCTTACAGGAAGCTGTTTGTAGCTTCTAAGCCAAAGTCTTCTGAGTGGAAGATGGGGCAAACCCGTACCCTACTAGGAATGATAGACTAAATTAGAGATGCTGTTTTGAGGAGGATTCCAGTCTCGATACACAGGCATAAGGAAATCATAGCTCCACATCAGCCTTTGATGCCTCAAGAGGTACATAGACAAACAGGTAGTCATTTCATCTACACATAAGCCAAGGTTATGTATACATTACAAAACACAACACCTACATTAATTCTAAGAAGTTAACTTCAGTGCCAAAAGCTCTAGCGCACGACCTTATCAGGACCAGTTTCCTGAGTTGACAAGTTCTGCTGTCAGTTATTCCCAAACCTGTAGGACTAGTTATGGTTGCACACTGTAAAATTACTAAGGAGTAAGGTGGAGAAGAAACTTTCACAAAACTGTAGCTGATTTTGTCTTAGGACTCAGTAATGATTTCTGAAACTGCTCTCCTGCAGATGTTTTCATGCATCCACAAAAAATGACATGAATTTTTAGATCCCTGCATTTATTACCCACAATTTTAAAAGCATTTGTCATTTTCTCTGGTAGATGCTTTCTAAAAACTTCCTTTAACAGAACTGATGGGACCAAACTTAGCACATCCTGGAAGTACTACAGTAGTACCGGTGCTCAGGAAGACAGAGCCATAGCAGAACCTGAAGGTGGAAGACTGAAGAAGGACAGAACCAAGGTCAGACTGAAGACAGAACCAAGGTGGAGGAGCAGGAAACCCTGGGGTCTCTGGATAGAAGGGCTTAGAAAGGCAGAGACTAAGCTTAGTAGAAGGAACAAGAGGAGTTCCTGAAAGAACTCTGAAATCCATTTAAAAGATTCTTTAACATAAAAGGGGCTGAATATAGGAGCTGGAATGTATTGCGGGAGTAAGATATTTAAGCTTTCAGGTGATACAGGTAGGAATCAAGGGGTGGAAGATGTTTCTAGCTCACAAGGATTTAGGAGCTCCATAAGGCAGTTCCACAGTTCTATCTGCTCAAGCCTCTGTGCTGCCATCGTTCCTCACCCCACCTTCAGATACACTTAGTGAGACATTTCTTAGAAGATTTTTCTTTTTTGCCTGGAAATTTCTTTGCTTTAAAAAACAGCTCTAAAACTGTTACTACTTATAATATATTTCATATTTTAACTACTTCATATCACATAGTTGCAACAACAGATCTTGCATAACAAGAATAACTTCCTTACGTGCATTCTCCATTACAATTAAACTACTAAAAACAAAAAAACACTGCTGGTATTGTTATATTTTGCAAGCTCTTGGAGAGCTATAACATTAGTGTAACAAGAGTTAAATTGTACTTAAAAATACATTATATGTACATTATATGTAAAGTATCTCGTGATATGATATATTTAAGAAGCAATTTCCTTAACAACAAGCAAGAAATCCAACTATAGCGGCATATCAATGAGCCAGCAGTCTGCAACCACACTGCTGACCTCCAGTGCTTCAAAACTGTCATCTGAGAGAAAAAAAAATAGCTTTTCAAAACTCCTGAGTCTTTTTCAGACTGTTGTTTGCCATCTCATGTCTATTCATTGCCACTGACTACATAAACAACAGGAGTTAAAAGTCTGTTTCCTGTACATACAAAGCACATGCTGCTCCTTGCCTAATCAATCACAGATTTTATTTACTATTTGGTAGCACTAACGAAGACCTATATCTCTTCCATGATCTTGATTCACCCCTCTCCTCTTTCCATGTATAAAAGGAAGTGCAGAGAAAGGAATACAAAGCAATTGTAATTAAGATAAGCCAAATGTGTAGAAATTAGTCCAAAGATACGCAGATGGCAAATGTGCAAACTGATAGATTACAGAAACAATCTTAAACTAAATTATTCCAAGAAGGAAGAAGTCTAGACAGAACTAATGAATGAGTTCGGGCACCTTACAATCTATAAATTACTTTGCAATGCCACACAAAGACATGAGGCAAGAACACTGGATTACTAAGCAGTCACTCCAGTTGGAAATGTGACTGTGATGATACTTTCTACGTAAAGATATTTGTACCAGGAAAATATTACAGAAATCAGAGCATTTGAGAACCAGGTTTGTCCATCTAAGCAAGAAAAATGTCTTGAAATGTATGATACAGAATTAAAATTCATTACAGGGCTTTAGCATAGAAACACAGAGTCATTACGACTGGAAAAGACCTTCAAGATCATCAGGTCAAGATCATCAGGTCTAACCATATATCTATCACCATCCTGCCTGCGAAATTACGTCCTTAGGTGCCTCACCTGCATGTTTCTTTAACACTGCCAGGGATGCCATCAATCCAATGTTTTACTATATAAGAAAAAAAAGTACTCTTATGAAAGAATGGATCCACCAACAAATTCAGAGCATATTACCCAATTACAACTTGAGTTTGCTAGACATCAATAAAGGAAAAGTTCAACATCTCCAAGGAGGTTTTGTCACATTTTATCTGAATGCTCAGATATTACTTAGCCAAAATGATATGTACAAGATGCAAGAAAGCAAGATGTAGTCTAGGTATTCAAGGTTTTAACTGCCCAAATTACCTGTCAGAACACTATTATTTAAGGATAGGAGATATTATGCCCCCCAAAATTGCTGTAAAAAAACCAGATGGAATCAATACGAAGTCTTGCAGTAATAACAGAAACTTGCCTTTTTCTGAACTGGCAGTACAGTGCATGATACATTGGAGAGAGAATGTGTATGTACGTGTATATATATGCTTATTTTTGCATGCATATGTACATGTATATATACATATATGCTTCTTTTGGCAGAAGACAAAGCTTTTACAGAGCAAAACAGTCGCAGTTATCAAAATTGCTGTAACAACCCAGGAGGCTTAACTCTTTAAGCCTGTCAAGGTCTTTCAGCTTTTATCTTGCCTTTCGCCCTTTTCATATCAATATGTAAAATCAGTTTTGTATATTAGCTAAAGAGGTAGCAAAATCATAAAAGATAAATACATCAGGGATTGCCCCTCAGCAACCCAGAAGTGTTTTCTGAGAAGGGACTATTATCTTGATCCATTATTTTTTCTCCTTCCTGTTTTGCCAGACAGCTTATTGCTGAATAAAGCCAATATAAACATAAAAACTATGGCCCGATAACAAAGTAACACATAGTACAAGAAGAAAACAGTTTTGCTGTAGATTAAAAGAAAAAAAAACACTGTTGGAATATGAATAATTTCTTGAAACACACCCGAGTGTAATGGTCCACAAAACAAATATACAATTTATAATTTGCTCATTATTTATATAATTTGAATTTAATTAGATCATCCATTATTAATTCAAAAAATTGTATGTTATGACATATATTTCTGCATTTAAGGTATTTAAAAAATTTTATATAGGGATTTTATAAATTATATTTCATTCACCTTAAGCATATATCTGCCCACAAAGTATGCTGTGAGCCTTGCTATGTCAAAAACTTTTCATCTTATTTCTTGCCTCCTCCTTTCGTAACATTTTGATAAAGAGTTTTGAGGATTTAACCACACTGATCAATCAGTTGCAAATTTTATCAAAAATTCGTGATGCCTTCAGGATACAAAACCTCTTTTCGACATATATCAAAATGAAGACCTAAAAACACAAAATTGATTTAAGTTCATTTCTAAGATCTTGTTTTACAATATTAGTAACCAGAAATAGAAGATCACAGAAGTACGAATATTTGTTACCTATTAATGCAGAACATAGATTTCATTTCCAGCAGGACCTTCTTCTTGAACCTGTCCATCTCTATTCTCAGATAGTAACTATCTGAAAAACCAGTATCTGAAAGATAACTTAGCACTTCATTGTCCAAAAATTTTGCAAGCCATTCTGCTTTCTTGTGAATTTAATGTATTGATTTCTAATATTTGCACAGACATAGATTTGTATAGTGGTGTGATACTACAAACTGCAAGCACATAGAGGGGAGATTCTGACACGTGCTTCTTAAACAGATTTAGATGTAATTCTCTGACAATTCAGATACAGAATGGATATTGGTTATGTCACAACGTGATGCTATTTGAAACTGGAATGTTAGTCTTGTCAGAAACACTGACACATATCTATCTGGCTACTGGATTCAGGAAGGCCTAATGGGAGATGTGCTGGGAGACTGGCAATATTTAGAGAATAGTATGCTCTAGATGTCTGGTATCAGAGCCTTAGGAAAGAAGAGGAGATGGGTCTGTCTTTCCTTCCATCTTTCCTAAGGCATTAGTAAAGATTACTGAGTATTATCTCAGGAGAGGAAGAGACCATTAGCAGCCTTGGCCAGGAGCTGGGGTTGTGACAAACTAGAAGGTGGAGAATGACGCTTGGTAAAGCAGAAAGGAAATGAAGGAAGACTAAACACAGCTTTCTACATTGCTTTTACCCACTGCCACTCTTCACTTGCACTCAGAAGTAGTACAAAGCATACATCAATGCCATATTGAGACATAAAAGTCTTCCCCCAGTCCTGCCTCCTGACAAATCTACCTTTCTTGGTTCAGTTGTCCAGTCTGGAAAGAGATTAATCAGAGGGAGAGGGCAACATATGAATTCTTTAGAATGCTGAAGAAATGGAGGGATTTGTTTGTTTCTTCCTGTTTTGCTTATCAATTAAAAAAAAAATCAGTGTACTTCAATGGCAGTAAACATACTACAGAACTTGACAGAGAGAGAGAGAGAGAGAGATATAATGCCACGTACTATCATCCATGCAACACAGCCAACCCACTGCCCATTTCAAGACCAGGTGCAAGTATCTGGGAAGCAAGGAAACTCCTGCCTTATTCCAGTGCTCTTCAAACATCATCAAGATGTTATGGAAAACTTTATCCATGCCAAGGTATGTCCATTACCTCTGCTATTACCCTCTACTTCTCTTCCACATGGACAAATCAGAAACCAAATAGGATTTCAGAGCTCTGGGGATGGTGGCCAATGGTCTCAGAGCCCAGGTCATTCTCTTCTCAGTGAGGAGAAAGGATGGGAGAAGGAATGTACAGACATTCCTTCAGCTACTATGGGACCTGTTTCCAGATTGACAACTGATGGACAGGGATGAAATCCATCTCACTAAACAGGGCATGAGTGTCTTTGCCAACAGGTTGGCCAGACTGGCTAGGAGAACTTTAAACTAGGCAGGATGGGGGAAAGGGAGAATTACAGCGATGTCAGTGTAATGAAAGACAAGTCAGGATGCCTTCAGCAGGTGCATGAAGCATGGAAGGTCCTCTTGCACTCGTCCTGGGAAAACTCCAGGCTCAATTACCTCCCTGAAATGCCCATACACCAATGCACGCAGCACGGAGAATAAACTGGAAGAGTTGGAGATCTGTGTGAGATCACATGGCCATCACCTCCTTGCAATTACTGAGACATGGTGGGATAGCTCAAATGACAGGAATGCTGTCATGGATGGCTAGGTACTTTTTAGGAAAGACAGGCCAGAAGAGTGAGGTGATGGAGTTGCTCTTTATGTAAGAGAGCACCTGGAATGTATTGTACTTTGCATGGGTATCAGAAAAGATAGTCAAGAGCTTATGGGAAGGAAAAGGACAGACTAACTTGGGTGACACTTCGGTGGGTGTTTCGTACAGGAATATGCCCTTGTGGCCAAGAAGGCCAATGGTTTCCTAGGGTGCATTAGGTAGAGCGTTGCCACCAGGCTGAGGGGAGCTGATCTTCCTTTTCCACTCAGCCCATAACAAGAGAGACAGAGCTCCTGGAGCAAGTTCTGCAAAGGGCTACTAAGATGAAGGGACTGGAGCATCTCTCATATGAGAGAAGGCTGAGAGTCTGGAGACTGCTCAGTCTGGACAGGAAAGAGCTCAAGGTCATCATAGCAATGTGTATAAATGGGAAGCTGTGAAGAGCACAGTGTCGGACCCTTTTCAGTGGTGCCCAGTGACAGGACAAGGGACAACAGACACAAACTGAAAATCAGGAACATCCATTTAAACATGAGGGAAAACTTCTTGACTGTGAGGATGGCAGAACACTGGAACAGGTTGTCCAGAGAGGCTGTGGACTCTTTTCCTCTGGAGATATTCAAAACCTGCCTGCACATGATCCTGTGCAACATTCTCCAGGTGACCTTGCTTGTGTAAGGGGGCTGGACTACATGGTCTCTCCAGAGCTCCTTCCCTGTCTCAACCATTCTGTAATTATGAGATTTGCTAGAGAGCCCTATTTCTGACTTGGCTTACACTGAAAAATATGATTAGGATTTGTTACTCCCAAAATGTTATTTTGAATAAAACTTTTAATTAAAAGTACTGAAATCTGCATTTTGAGTTAAGAATGTCAAATGGAATGCTTTCCTTAGTGAAGTTAATTCACAGGACTTGCATAGTAAATATCATAAAACACAAATTGTGCAATAATCTTGATGAAATCTGCAGTCAACTCAACCTTTGTACTTCTGTGCTCTAAGATGGAAAAATCACTAAAGAAAACAGAGTAAAGACAAACAACATGTGGAAAATAAAGGTTTCATAAAGCTCTTCTGCTAAAGGTAAAACAGACCTTCAGTCCCTTATATTTCTGATTGCTTGAGGTAATTATTGTAAGAATTATGTTTCATGTAATATATAAATATATAATATATATATTATATATAATATATAAAATATCATGCTGATATTTTAATTCTTAATATTACTGTTCCAGATAAATTCTGGAAGGATAAAATACATTTCAATAACAAAGAGCAGCAGTATTTTATAACTCAAAAAAAAGAATTATTTATTTTTGAAACAAATTTCAGGAAAAAACCTGGACTAATTCTTCATTTAAACTAGTTCAGTTATCCCCAGATCTTAGCAGTGCATCAGAATAGTAGGTAAAATGATGCTCCTGAATCACTGAAAGTCATCTTCCTGCTACCAAAGACAGAATGCTTCTCAAGCAAGAACACCATCCCACTGTAAAAAGAATTCATTATTTTAATCCACATTATCTTGACTCAAAACACTTCAAAAACTCAATGCCCAGCAGGTAAGGGGTATATTCTTATTTCTAGTTTAAATTTCATTTACAGATGGTTGATTTTTTTATTATTATTCTCGCATTAACTGTTATCTATAGATGGCAGTCATACTACTCGCAGAGCTCTTCAGTTCTTGGTTGCTAATATATGCAAGTTAAATCCTAATCTCCTCTCTCCATTTTCCTGTGGATCTCACTTGCCTTTTTCTCAGTTTGTTCCCATTTCAGTTCTCCTTTCTGAATGCAGGTGAGCAGCAACATGCAGAATATTCCATGCATGGTCACATCAGCATCTCATCAGGATACTTTAGGTTTCTCTTTTATGGATGTATTTTCTAACACCAGCAGGACCAGCTAATGCTTCTCTTATTCTGCTTGTTTCTACCCTTTTTCTGATGGGAAACTCACTGCCCATAGCTGCAATTCCTGCTGTTAGCTTCCCAATTTAGGTACCTAGCATTTAGTATTATTAAATTGTATCTAGCTTTTATTACTTCAGTCCTTAAGGCCATGCTCTTCCTCTATAATGTGTTGATCTTCTGCTGTGTTAAGAATCTTTTAACTGTGTCATAGACAAATTCATCAGAGCAGTGACAGTTGCTGGCCTCGCCACTAGTAGAAAGCCCTAATGAAACCCTTTATTCTTGATAATAAAGTCATTCTCCAGACAGACCCTTGAGAAAAGCCTCTAGCAATCTGCTTCCTGACCAATGCTCTCTGAAGTCACCCCAACCATCATATCCTTTCATTTACTTTTACAGTTATTTTAATAATTCCCAACTTCTCCAGCTTGGCTTCTAATTTTCCATTTGGCACTATGACAGTTTTTTATAAATCTGCTTTCCCTATTTAAAGAAATTGTTCTCTTTCCAAGAACAGCTAACAAACTATTGGCATGACTTACCAAAGGTTAATAGTGGCTTAGCTTACATTTTTCCTGTCTTATATATAGATATAGCCACAGCTGATTTGGTAAGCACATTAAGTCTTGCAGATTGTCTGTGATTTTGTGCGACTTCAAAAAAAAATGAATATTAAGGTAAATTATCTGTTTCTCTAACATGACTTGTATTTGTGGTTTCTGCTTTTCTTTTTTCTCTTTCTATCAATCACACCAGTTTCTAAAGAATGGTTTCTTCTGCTGGCTGATATTTTTTCCTCTTTTCATGCACACTCTCCAATTTTTTCCCATGTTGTTTCTTCAAGCAGGTATTCACACTGTAAGGTACACCAAACCCCCCTTTCCAACAAAGTTTAGTTTAGTTTCTTGCTCATTACTCTTCATATTGAAAGCAATTCCAAGTCTTCTCTATTCTCCATCTCCCGAGCCCTTCTAATTTTGCTGTACTGGTTAACACAACATTTTATGAATATGTGAATAATGACTTTGGCTAACATAGGCCCCAGAAAAGGTACAGAAATGGGTTTTTAAGTCATTCTGCACAAGTTATTTATTTTCCATGAAGAGATCCAGCATACCATAGAGAGAGCATCCTGTTGAAATGAAGATCTCAAAACCTGGAAACATAGTTTCCCCCGTTGTCTCTGGAAAACTAAAGGAGGAATTGTCCCCTGCCTGATACAGGAGCCAAATGCTAAGACAGACCAGGGAAACTGCTCTACATGGACTCTTACCTGACATTGCTGTCCTCAGGCACCAAGAGAATATCAGAAAACTAAGCATTATAAATAACGACTGAGAAAAATCTTGCCTACACTTTGCAGAGCTATGCTGCTCCAAAGCCTGAATTCAACCTGTTCACAGGTTCACATCATGCTTTGGAAACTGCTCAAAATGCAGCCAAACATACTCAAAACATATCATTTGAGGAAAAATACTGAGGGAGGGTGGAAATCAGAAGCATCAAATCTTCTTGAAACAATTTCTGTAGTGTAACTGAATATACATGAGGAGCCAAGTAGAGCACATCTGCTGCCTGGGCTCTGCAAACATACTTATAATTAAATAGAGTTGAATATTGAAATTCAGCAATGATGGATTTCATTAGGCCAGTATAATGCTGTATTAATTACTTTTTTTTTGTATCATCCGCAGTACACTTTAAGAGCTCTTCTCATCCATTGATATCAATGTGCCATGACATTCACACACATTCTGCACCAAAGGCTGGGCAAGTATTAGACATGACAAAGGCTGACATGGAAAGGTAACTCCCGTCCAATAGCTAAACTGTCAGTGAAACAAGATAAAATTAACTTAAATTTATCCCCAGATATGTAACTCTACAGATTAGTACTGGATTTACATTTTATATGGAAAGCATTTTTCTGAAGTAAGAAAAAACCCTAACACCAGAAAAAACTACACATCACCTTTATCCTTTGGCTGATGGCATCTTCAGATTACTTCTCTTCTTGGCTATAGAGACAGAGAATTTCTTTACTTCAGCATATCATTGTACTTGTGAATTGAGCTACTGAAGAATAAGGTGAGCCTTTGCCACTCCTATCTGACCGTCTACAACCCTCAGCTCTCAGCACAAAAAAGAAAAATCCTACAATTTTCTACTCATTCTTGCATCAACACCACTTCCTCAGTTTATCTGCCTTGTGTTATGGGTCTTTTATCAGAGACACTGTCCACCGACTTCAGCATAGACCTTTCTAAGCACCTTCCTTGGATCTCTCTTCCATGAAACCACCTCCATGTGTTACTGCTTTGACAGAATCACAGAACGATTGAGGTTGGAAAGGGCCTCTAGAGATCATCTTTCCAACCACCCCACTCAAGCAGGGACACCTAGAGCACATCACCCTTACTAGCTAGGTGTTAAGCTATTTGAATCAGACAGACTGCTCTGAAGTGAAGTTTAGTGCATGCAGTACTAAAAAGTCCAGGTTCTCTAGATTGTGAGGGTAAACCTGGTACTCTGCTGCCAAGCTTGCCAGTGGAAGAAACTTGGGATGATGCCCGTGAGGGAAGGCTGCCAGGGTTAAAATAGCTTTGTCAGATATCAAAGAGACTTGTCATCAGTGCCCAAGTTTTTTTTTTTTTCCCTCCCGTCAAGTCACCCGCTATCTAATGTAGGTGCTCTCCATACAATATATTTGTTTTTTCTCATTAAGTGACCGTAGACTAACTAGAGCAGTAGGCTGGCTGGTAAAATTGGTAATGCAAGTAATATGAGAAGAGAAAATACAGAGAAATTAATTCAGAGAACAGAGGCAATGAAAGAGGAGCAAAACCAATTACAATTCACATTTATTCCACACCAGCCCACAGGCCCCAGAAAAACACCATGGTCCTGATCACCCACCTCACTGGCACTTGTCTGCTGTCTGTGCAAGCAGTTTGAGCTATATGCCCATGGGCTCAGCAAGGCCTGCCCTGAATTAATTATATATTGAGTTCATAAATAAAATAGTCTCTCCATTGATATTTTTAACGTGAGTAAAAGAAACAAATGCTCAGACTTGGTTCCTTCCGACCACAGGGAAAATTCCCCCACTTATCCATTACAAACAGCCAAATGGAAGATTAAAATCATTAAGCCAAAAATGAAAGGACTTGAGGTTGTCTTTTAAGGGGAGAAGGTTTGTTTACATACAACTAAATATTATGTCCATCCCACCAGTTTGTGGGATGCAGACATGGCATGCAGAATATGTATTTGTCAGTAGTAACTAGTACAATTAAGAAATGTTGTATTTTTAACAAGCTGAGGATTCAGAAGACATGAAAGACATGATGAAAAGAATATTTTTGAAGTCTACTAATAGCTCTTCTTTTTTAGTTTTATGACTTTCCAACTAGCTGTTTCGTAAAGAATATATTTGAAACAGAATCTTGCATCACATTTGCTTTCTCTTGTAAAAGCACATATGTTTTCTCTTGTAAAAAAGCACTGACCAACAACAAAAAGACCCTACTAAATCAAGGAAAATGTTTTTAAAATTTGCAAAATGTAAAGCTGACAAAGAATCTCTGTCAATGACCACTGTGGAAGGATTATTCAAAGATCTGCTTTCACGGGTAATTATAGGGAAGAATGTTGACCTAGATATTCTGGATGCAGAGCAATCAATACATCAACATTATATAAACACCCAACAGTATTTTACTACTCACCACTTTTTGTTACAAATGTTCAAAAACATCAAACCTAGGATTAGCCTACTGTGTAAGATGTCAAATTTTCAGAAAGACTGCAATCTCCCAGTAATTTACTCTTAACTAACTGTAGGTAAAAGCATGCATATGAAAACCATCATCAAAACAACATTGCTATTCAAAAGGAAAAATAGAAAAAGAAGAAATTTCCTTCCTAGTGCTGAGCGGCACTCAATGGCTGAGTCCTCTCAGAGCTCGACGACCACACTCCCACAGCCTCTCCACTAGCAGAGGACAAACTCTTCTGCAAAGGTAAGCCACAAATGTGCAGAGAGATGGAGGTGCCCTGCAGAACCCCCGCCTGCTCCATGCCCAAGCCTGAGCAACGTTGTAGTATCTTTCAAATGACACCCTACCACTGGCAATAGAAATAAAGCACACTAAGAAAGACCATGTACTTTTCTAGGCTTAATATTACCAAGATACAGGAACTCCCATGGTGAAATCTGTATCTAGAAAGTAAAGTATTTTGAGTTGCTTATTCTCCTTTTTACCACAGGAGTGTTCATACTGATCTTTTCATTTCAAACTTCACAAACAGTGGGACACAATTCTTCCCTGAATCTTCCAAGGAAGGCTTCAAAAGCAAGGCTTCAAAACTAATACTACCAAAATGCATCATCACTTTAAATCATTTGAGTCAAAGATTTTAAAGGAACTAGCTATAAAGTTCAATATTTGCATAAGCTTTGCAGGATCAGAATAGCAAGTCAAAGTAACTATTGCAAGTTGAACTTAAAGGCACAGAAGACACCATAGATAAAGTATATAATTCAGAAGGTATACCAAACTTGAAGTCAGTCAACATGGAGTTTTCAAGAGATACATTTATACATTTGTGCATAAATTTATGCATAAGCTTTTATTCATGCTACCGCAGCAAAAAAATAAAAATAAAAAAGAATCTGAAAAATATATCCATGGGACAGTTTTGATTTTAAAAAATGTATGAATTAGACCAAAAAAGCAAAATAGGATTTTCAATTAAAGAACCAGATGTGTAGCCACTGAATTTAAGGGGAATTTTACCATGATTATAACAAAAACATTTGGAAGTAGGAAGTCCTGCAGAAACGAAGAGCTATAGAGATCACAGAATTTGTCAGGCACAGCTTATTATATCACAAACCGCATTTTCAGTGTTCCAAAAGCTCTGCTATTGTGAAGCAACTCTGTTCATATTTGAGCTGTTTTATACAATTTTGAAAGTGTGAAAGGTTTTTCAGATTTCCCTCTACTTGTTTATTTCCATAGAAATGTGAGAAAAGCCCTAATCCTGTATTTCTTTTTTTTTTTTTTGCTATAGCTAGAGGATATCTTGGAGGACAAATCTACACTGTGAGCTCTAACCAACTATATTGAAGATGACAACGTTGCCAATCTTGAACAAAACTATCACTTCTGCCGCATTAACTGGTCACTGCAACCAAGCATTCTTTATATGAAGCAGACTGTGACTGGAATCAGATGTTCATTACGTAAAGAAACTTGAAGATATCTATGCAAAATTATATTAAAAAATGTCATATGATAAATATATACACATCTTTTTTATTATTTCTAAAATAATTGCAGGGAACCTTATCAGCCAAACACAATCACAGAAACATTTTATGAGACGGTCCACAAAAATTAATATGAATATCATTGCATGGACTAATTCTTGAAAAAGTTAGTCAATGGAAGTCAAAAATATTAATGATGGTCTTACCTGGTCCCAGGGACAGATGACTCCTCCAAAACACATAAAGAGATATCCCATGGCAACAAGACATACCCAGACCACCAGAGAAAATACTCGAAGCAGCTTCTTAAATACGGGCTCTACGCAGACAAGGATAAATATAGCAAAAAAAATTGCTAGGGCTGTTGGAACAGTTATTAAAAATGCCACATGGTCTTCTATTTCCTGGAAATAGAGAAGAATGAAAAGGAAGTTAAAAACTACAATACTCAAATATGAGCCAAAAGTGAGATATTCTAACCTGGCTGCATAAAGAGTCTGGCTCTCTGAAAGACATGAGTTCGAAAACCAAAAGTGATATGAATCAAAACAGGATTATTTTCAAGAAGCTATAATTTTGAATATTCGCTTCATAAATAACTATTAACGACACTACAGCATGGTGCTTCATTACTAAATTAAGAAATATATTAGCTGAAGCAGATTGGGAAACCTGTAAATCATACTATAGAAATGAAGCAGCCTATAGGATGAAGCAAATTGAAAGGCAAGCCAAATCTGCAGGAGTAACACAGACTTTCTACCCTAGAATGTAAAATATTTGAGATGAGTGTGCCTTGGAGGAGAAATTCACATTTCTCTGTTTAAAAATGCAGCTCTCAAAATGCCTCTCTAATCTACTATGTGTCAAAGGTCCATACAAGCCTACTTTGTGGGGCAGCAAAATTCAGCAAATGCCATAAATTTTGCTTCTGCTTAAATCTGGAAGGTTAGACTCTAGATTACATACATGCATTTTTCTAGCAACTGTTTACTGCAATATGTGCAAAAAAACAGAATCCAATGAGAGATGAGACTTAGAACAAACAATATTTATTTTTTTTCCAGAACCTACATACAAGTTGACAAATTTACTAGGCTAATACCTTTAAATCATCTAAACAATCACTGTGCATTATTTTTATAAAAATAAAAGAGCAAATACTTCATTTGGTATGACTGTATTAGTTAAACATCTGAAGCCAAAGGACCACAGCACTCTGGAAGTCTGATCACAACACCTTTATTCATTCTGTCAGCTGCTACAAATTATAAAAGCATGATTTGTCACAATAAAGACTACAAAATCAGGCTCCCAACCTCTACTGTTGCAACAGTATAAAGTCCTCCACTAATGCCGCACTTCATGTAGAAATTTCTCATATTTTACCTACTGGTGAAATCTCTGGAACAATATAGTATTACCCTATTTGATGATTTTTAAGATAACTAAGCACAAAGAAATAACATTTCTTTTTCCCTAGGTTTATAGTTGCTTTTTAAAACCCCGATAAATCTTGCCTATTATTCTCTTCTCAACTCACATACTTAACATTTTGCTTAAAGGCTTTCTGTAGTGATTTTTTTCTTCTCTCTTTGTTTAAGAATTTCAGAGATTTACTCTTTCAGCATTTCTCAGTATTTTTTTTTTAATGTCCAGATCTAATAAAAGATCAGTTATGCAATACCATGCCTAGAAGGAGCGCCTTGCCTTAACATGCCCTCCCCAGCCTTCTCTTGGGAGTTGACTCATGAACAGGACCACGTGCACCTTGCACGCTGCAAGCACCCCGCCACGGCAGCAGGGACATCGGCAGGTTCCCCGAGGCTGCAAAGTAATTCCAGCCATGCTTTCAGCTAGCACAGCCTTCACACACATGGCAAGTAACATTTGCCACATTTGCCTTTCTCACCCTTCAAACAGTATATTTAAGGGTTTTTTTTTTTCCCTCCTCATTCGGGAGTTACATAAAATGAACAACAGTAGATTTCCTTCATTCATGTTTTCCTTTGGCTTTCCATGCACAGAAATGAACCCATGAAACTCCTTCTGAGAGCTGACTAAAGTCTGCTCATCTTTGATCTCTTTACACTTTTTTTTTAAAAAAACATTTTATATTGACTAAGTCACCCATTTAAGCAATTATTATTTCAACACAGTCAACCAGCCTATAAGCTGTTTAAGAGTCAAGAAATTATGGTGCTCTCTTTGAAATGCAAACACTTGATCTGGCAAAAGTATGCACACAAAGGCTTTCGAGTGTTCAGGTAGTTCTGCATGAGACAGACCCAAGAGCTTAGAAAGCAGGCACAGACCTCAGGGTCTGCAGAAACAGAGCTGTAGGAAGCCACAATTCCCCACCTTACTCATAGACAAAACTAGTATAGCAAGAGCTACTCATTTGTACCCGTGACTTTCATGAGTTTCATTCTTTCCATCTCTAAGATATGGCAGTCAACATCATGCTATTGTTTTTTTAATGTCCTAATCAAAGTCAGCCTAGATAACTGCCAACAAATTTAACTTAAATTTTGATTCCTGCACTTCCCAGTGTCATTGAAGAACCCTTGCTGGAATCCCAGAGCAGTCAGAGCCTGTATACCCCTCCAGGGAACATCATACCCTTTGCACTGCCGCACAGGCAACATGAGCTCCTGGAGCGAGCCGACATCCAGGAAAAATGTAGATTTAAACTAATAACAAATCAGTATTTCAGTAACGCTGATCAGATCACAAACACAGAAGCTAGAATATTGATATGCAGTTCAACTTTCCTCTCCATTTCAGGAAATCATTTCCTACACTTTACAGCATTAGCATCTTATCTGCTTTACTCCAAAATAAATCCACTAGATTTTTCAGTTTAGAATACACATACAAACACAGCTCCATTTTTTCATATACTCTTACATTAGATCAATGCAGCTAAATGTTTGTTTCTAGATTAATAGCTGATCAGTGAATATCCTTTTTTCAAGTGCACACGGATTTCAACACTGAGCTGTGCCCAGTTTTGATCAAAAATAAAAATTAAAAAAAATGACTTATCTCCCTTTTCTGGTCTTCTGTTGCAGAATTTCATGATTTTGTTTGGTTTTACAAATACACAGAAAAAAATAGATGAAAGTGAATCAGATCTTCATCTTATGTATATTAATGTAACCTCATTGAGTCCACCTATTTTAGCTAGCTGCAAAACAATCTGTTTCTGCTGTCCCACACTGCTGGCATTCGCCATACACTGTGGGCTGTGGGGAATGTAGTATAAATTAGATAATTAACAAAAAGAGAGGACTGGGCAGAGCAGAGAGCAAGAGAGCACACAATTATTATTACTACTTTAATCCTTTCTAGAAAGCCTTCATATGCACAGGAGGGGCAGGTATCCACAATTCTGCGTGTAAAATATGCATTAACGTTCAGACCAAAGTATATGAGATGATTTAATTTTGGAGCTAAATTTTGAGCATATTTTTCTATTCATAGGAATTAAAATGTTATGAAATTGTAACTTCAAGATTTTAAAATTCTTAAACATTTAAAACTTGTAAAATCAGGGCCAGCGTTTGTGAATATTGGTGTGCTTAGCAGGTTCACAGGAAACATAAGATGCAAAAATAAATTCTTGAAGCCTAAACGGTTCCTTCCTAGCCATTTTCCAAGTAAAATAAAAGCCAAAAAACCACAACACACTTCTCTAGTGCTAAAACACACAAAGGGTTTTAGCATTAAAACACCAGCATGACACTTTCCAACATAGAGGCCAAGCTGACACAACATGGCTCTTGACTGACAGCTCTATCTTTTTGAGTCTCTTCTATTCTGCTCTTAATTACTGAAGAGATTAAAAGTCTGCTGTTAGAAATCTATCTCCCCCCTATAAATTCTTAAGAGGTGCAATAATCTTGTTATCCCCATTAAAATGGGAATAATCACTTTCGCTTATGTTTCCTTTTCCAGATAATGGCATGCCTTCAGCTTAATCTTGAGCAGTAGAGCGGCTGTAGAGTATGCAACTGCTTTATGTAAGCTACACATCTTAATAAAGTGCTCTATAAAAGCAAACGAGCACTTGAAATACCAGTTTTAGCATAAAATCTATTTCCATGGTCTCTTTTTCCTTGGTACTTCTTTTATTCTCTGCAACTAAGGGAATTTGACAGTAGTCTCTCTACAGCAGACTCCTGCTGGGATCCAAAATACCACATGCTTAGCTGGAATTAATTCAAACCGTTTACTATTTTAAATCACTATTGAAATCACTTTTGCTGAGTTCAATGAAACATTTTCTTTTAAATGTAAATATAGAAACACGTGAAAAATGTTCTTCAGACATTAAAACTCAGTAAGATCTTATGTTTCTTTTCAAAAAGCTGAACGTATTAAAAGTTGACAGTATTTAAAAAAATAAACTAGCGTGCAGGGATTATTAGCTCGATGACATCTGTACCATAACAGCACAACATCCTCTTTTAACTGACATTTTTTTTTCTGGCAGAAGCTCTTCTACAATTTGAGAGAAATGAGAACTACCATGATTTTCATAAGACAAGTTCCTATCCTTCCCTTTGCAAAGCTGGACAGCATTGCAGTTCTCGAGCATCTCAAGAAATATTTCTCTGCAGTTCTAAAAGGCTATGAAGATGTTTTGGCTATATGTGACCCTCACCTACTGCTTTTATATTTTAGTGGATTGGTTTACAGTGCTGACTGCGCTGTGCCTGCCATCTGCTAGGCACCTGGAAAAATCTCCATTTTACTTAGAGGGGCTGCTCCCTGCCCTGGCTAACAAGTTGCACAGCTTCGGGTTGAATTTCAGCATTTAAGACATACAACTGAAAAGTTTTGGCCAGACATCTCAACTTTCTTTTTCCATCAATTCCATCATTATTTGCCCATCCTTGCCTCAAAAACAGCACAGCATCTTTAAGCCCAGATGCTACTTCCAGGCCCATATGGTACTTTATGGATTCACAACTTATCAAAACTCCTCAGTCTTTTATGCCCATCATTTCTCTTCTATAACACAAAGTCTTCTTTGTGCTTCTTAATTAGCTGCCTGGTTAGATGCTTTCTTTGCTACCTTTTTTTCCTTTTATCTTTTCCCCTTTTTTCTAATCCATTGAGCTTTGTGCAGCATGCCTACAGATACTAGCAGCAAATTCATTGACCTGTGCTTTCAGTCAAACCCCGTGGAAGTTTGTGCCTCTCTTTTCATTAAGGTCCTCTGTAATGGCATGCCAGAGATTTTTTCCCCCTGATTCACCATTCTGCGTTTGGCTTTGCAGTGCAGTGATACCAGCACCAGGCTCCACATGCAGTTGTTTCGTGGTGTCTGCTGTCTCCAGAAATTCATGTCTCTCTATTAACGAGTCTGACATGCCGTCCACACCGGCTGTCAGCACACAGCGATATCTGAGTCCTCCACAGTCGGCAATCAGCAGCCTGCACATCACGGAGCAGACATTTCTGCCTGGCACTACAGCTGCCAAGTTGCTCCATACTGATATAATCAGCAAGAAGCAGTTCTTGATTGGTGGCTCCATCTAGGTCACTTTGTATTTTTCAGCACACTGGGACACTTTATTGCTATTGTAAGACTCCACTCAAACCTTTCATATGATGTTCTCAGACTTCAAAATTATGAACAATGTGTGCAAGTAAAATGTTCCAGTATGGAGAGCTTGGGATTTTGAATCAATGTAATAACATGGCTGAAAACAACTGGAACTGTTCCTTGACCTCTACTGGATCTGTCCCACTGAGCATATAAGCACAAACAGAGCTAATTTGGTGACCAACCCTATGGATATTATGAACATTCTTGAGACCACCAATTTGCCTGACTACAGCGCTGAGCACTTTTTGCCAGTGGGTTGTGTTTTGTGAGTCAACTCCATACATTTGTTAATCTTCTCGGTTAGTTAGTAGAAAACAGCCACCTTTTCAGATTTTCAACGCAAAATTTGCCTGTTAGTGATCAGTGAAGCTCACAAGCTGCAGTATTATAGCACTGCTTAACAGCAAAACCAAGTCTGAAATACCACAGATCACAGACTTCTCTGTTTAATGCCAAAACATCAGATCTCACCAAGGGTTTGGACAGGCTCCTGCAAAGTGCTGAGGAAAGCCAAAGGCCATGGTCTGTGCAAACACGAATAATGTGAGAAAGGGCCAAAGAAGATATGAAAGAAGAAGTCAAAGAAATGTAGTTTAAGAGAAATGCTAGGGTCATGGGAGACCTATAATTCTCCAGCAAACCAAAGAAATTTATTAAACTTAAGCAGGAAGGAAACGGCAAAGAAAAGGCAGAACAGACTCACTTTTTAAAAAGGTTGCAGAGGAACAATCCAATTAAAGTATACATGCTTCTATATGAAAGCCTAAGAAATAAGATAGAAGTATTACAATGCCTGATGCTAATAACATTATTTATATAGCAGTCATGCTGAAAGCTTGGTAGAAAGACAACCAGCACAAAAGCCTGTTCCAGAGAAGCAAATATACAGAAGACTGAGAGCCATACTTTCAGAGACACTGAAGAAAGGAAAGCATTATATAAAAAATATTAGCAAACTAGGAAAATCAATAACAGAGTCCCTCTGAATCAAAATAGCAGTGTGAACAGCAAAGACGTATCAAAACATATAGCCATATAAAGGAGCTCACTAAACCAGTTTGGAACTACCTATGACTATGAAATGCATGAATAAGGAAGGCTGCAAAGAAGAAAACACAACAGGTATTTTAGCAAGTCCCATCTGTGGTTAAGTACCACAATAGTACGTAATGCTGAGGCCAAACATTTAGACAGTTACATCTCTGTCTTGCAGGAGCTGTTAAAGGATCACATAGACAGAGGTGGGAAAGCGAGAAGATAAGAAATTACAGATTTCTTGTAGGTAGCCCCAAAACACTACAAATATAGGAGGCTCACACCAAAAGCTGTCTGAAGATTTGAAGGTGATAAATGTGACATCCATCTTTGCTGGGATCCTTTTCAAAGAACAAGGAAAGTACCAGTAAACCTGATATCTATTCTGGGCAACTTTGTTAAAATCTGTGCACATATAAATACTTAAATATGACTTTTGGTAAAGAGAATGAATGCATCAATAAGTGCAGTAAGTGTTGACCTTAAGTGGTCAATATGGAGCATCCGGTTGACAGTCTATTCCAAAAGGCCTTCAAGGGCATCTGTCACCTAAGAAATATAAACTAAGTTGCCATGGATTAAAGTTATCATATGGATAAGGAAATGGTTGAAAAAATACACACAAAACAGATTAAATAGGTAGGTGTATTGATTTGGAAAAGTGGGTGAATAATGATTGGACAAAGATGCAGGCCAGCTGTGAATATCTACAAAAGGACCACTTAATAGTTGCTACTGGTCAAGAAAAAATATCAGTTGAAATTCAATGGAAATAACATCAAGTGGTGTAGCTCAAACAAAACAATTCTATGTAGATGACAAGCTCTTGGCTGACTATTAACACCTAGAAATTGAGATACATGGTGTTTTTAATAGACAGTCCCATAAAAACATCACTTCAGTGTTCATTAGCTGACAAAAAATAACTCAAAAAACAGAATATCAGGAAAGTTACACAAAATAGGGCATCATAATGCTGTTGCCTAAACCCATCTTGACCAAAGTCACCTCAATGCATATTTAATACCCTAAGCAATTCCTGTTCTCCTTCCAGCATCACTTTGAAAATGATACAAAAGAGAAGGTTTGAAAGGGTGGTCAACATTGCACAACAGCAACTACATATGTATGAGGTAATGTTTACTTTTAAGGACTCTTTTCTTCCATTTCATATGCATGGAGAGAGCACAACTTTCCTTTGATTCTTGTATTTAAGTATACTGTTTATATAGATCAAGAGGGAGCGGCTATCATTTGATAAGTCTGCAAGTGAACACAAGAGCCAGTGACCATTTTGCCGCTATCATATGGCTTTGAAAGCTCAGGACAGAAAACAACTTTTATTCCCACAAAAAAACTTAATTATCAGAATCAGTATCTCTGTGTATACATGAAAATGCCCTGTGTAAACCCTGTGTACCCAGCCTAAACTCATTTAACCCCCACAATAATAGGCAGCTTCTCCTATTTATTTTTACAGCCACATTTGTCCCATAAGCAGCATTTCCCCTCCAGGTATTCCACTGACCTGTAACCCTACCTGTCATATAACACATTTAATAAAATCTGGCAGTGCATACAATTATGTAATAAATTGGGATTCAGAGGGCCTGCAGTGACTCAGGGAATATGAACCTGATTTTGGTGCCTTTCGGCACCTAGTACCCATCTGAATCTACTCTCAGCTAACCAAAGTTGTTTCCATCCAAAGGTATTCCATAGACTATGAAAAGCAAGTTGGTCCCATCCAGTTTCTAGAGGCTACAACACCTAATCAGCTGGTACACTTATAAAATTATCCTATCCAACAAACAGCTCTAGCCAAAAGCCACAGAAGATAAACCATGTCACAAGGGGCAATGACAATTAATTACATATTACTTCTGGAATTGCCTGCTTCAGAAGATGACTGAGAAAATAAGTAGTAAAGTGAGCAAAATCTTGTAATTTGATTGGATTTATTACTGCAGTATCCAGAGCTAATTAGTAATTACTCATATCACTTTAATTATTTGTCAACCAAATGTAGTGATCAGTATACTCTTCCACGCTTTATTCTAAAAGTGTCAGTTCTGAATCCCCCTTCTAAATGTTGTTTAATAATTTTAGTTAGATCTTTTCAGATGTTCTCAAAATTCTTCCTACAGTTATTGTCTATATAATCTTACAGAAACTCTAATAAATAAAACTGTTATTTTTACAAAATCACAAAATGTGGATACATTAAGTTAAATTTTGAATAAGATACTATGAAAATGTTTGCTTTCCAGTCAAGTATATTCAGACTGTGTCACATTTGAAAAAGCTGTATCAGTTAAACATTTATGGGACTTTATTTCATAAGGTTCAAAGATATGCTTTTCAGTTTAACTGAGCTGTCACACACATTGAAGGTGAAATTATGACCATTCTCATTTCCATGTAGATTCACATAAGTCAGAAACATGGAAGTACTGAGTCAGTTCTTTGAGCTATTCAAAAGTGACAGCTATACATTTTGAGTGTCACTTGCAAATCAAAGCTGAAAGGTAGCTCTTCCTCAACACTTTACTCCTGACATAACAGGTTCAGAATCTGGTTGTAATCAGAAAAAAATGTCAAGATGGAACTTGCTCAAGGAAGGATCACAAAATCTGAACAAGAGAATATATGAATTTCAACACAGTGGGAAACAGTGCTCATTCTGAAGGTATTTTCAGTGAAGAAAAAGAGATAAGCTTATTTCTCTGCCACATCTTTTAAAAGTATATTTTGCAAGGATATTCCAAGGGTTTAAAAACAGATTTAATAGAGAAAAGCCACTATCAACATCATGTAATTACTTTTGAACTTTTTTCATAAGGTTTTGCAACAGTTAAGACTAGTCTTAACTGTCTTAACTGTTAAGACAGTCTTATCACAGAAAAGGTTCCTAAAGTTTCCTCCCCTAAGTACACATTCCCCTCATATGCCTCTCAGTGTCAACTTAAAGAAAAAGATGTGTCTTATTTCAGTTTTGATTCCTAATTCTGCCATGGGTATCACCTCCATAAAGATAAAACCACAAATAAAAGAGACCAATGTGTTAATTTATATTTGAAATATAACTGAGCCAAATCACACCTCTGCAATAGGAGAAAAAAAAATCACATGTCTTCATAGCAAGTAGAGCATAGGAGATGTTACAAAGTATTTCTATTTATATTAGTGAGGGTCTTTGATCCTGCTGAAAAAAGTGCTCAAGGGAATTGAGTCTTCCTAGGATTTTCCTGAAGGGCTGACCAAGACATTAGCAAACTGGAGACATGGATAGGGAAATTTGACCTGAAATGGCATGAGAGTAATCCCAGTTCCCCAGTCAGTGGACAGGTCCACTGACATCCAGCATCTTTTGATGTCTTTAAGAGGTCTCACAGCCAAGTTCAACTGCCTGAGGACACATGGACAAACCTTGTTATAACTACTTCTGCCGACCCAAGTGAGCAAAAAGTGCTCTTTAGAAAATGATCAATCCACACTGGATCGCAGGGGACTACCCAGTCACCCAGTGCCAGTGATGACGGGACTCTGCTCTCCCTGCTTCTCCCAAGGGCACAGAACAACGTGGAACAGTGAGGGATTCTCATATCATGCAGGTACCACTGGGAATAAGAGAGCTTCATTGAGAGACAGGAGACGAGGGAAAATGTTTAGACAGTTTGGAAAATCAGGCAACTGATAGGAAGAGTACAGACTGCTGCCTTACACTCTTCTATGCGAATCAACAGTCCCTTGAATCTCCAGCATGATCCAAATAAAGTTTAGTTTCTGGAAGTTGCTTATTTAAGATCTAAGAATAAGAGACTTGGAGTGGAAAATGTGAGACTTTGGATTTTTTTTTCCTTCTGTGAGATAGGAGTGAATGCCCAGAGAAAGAGAGAAGGCAGAGCAAATTATGAAGAATTGTGCTACTTCACTTAATTCAAGGTCCAGAAAAGTAAAAGATTAACCCATTGCCATTTTCACTTGTTAACATATTGAGAAAGTTCAAGCAGACTCAGTTTTTTGAAACATGCAGAACTTCACTTTTGGGTAATCACAGCTTGCCCATTACTACGTATTTAGGCACAAGATGCAATACTACAGCTGTCCTGCTGCAATTTGGCATACCTAACCACTGATAGGGCAATCACTGCTTAATTTCCTTAATCTAGGACACTTCTTGAAGTCTTAAGACTTCAATAAACCTATTCACCATTTTTTACAAGAGCTTTCAGATCCTTTGAAAAGAATCAGTCCATGAGAAGAAAGTTGAAACAATTTAAAGAGCTCGAAGCAGGATAACCAGAGAGGTACTTGCAAGCTTAGTGACAGAACCACTGTGAAATAGCCAATATACAATTTGTGAATCCACCTGCCTGGCCTGATACTAATAAAGACAGCAGACAAACATAAACCCAATCCATCATCTTTCTTACTCCCATTGCACCTCAGTAAACAGCAGCTCTGTTCAATACACTATTTGCCATTTGTTTCAGCCACAGTAGTGATTACGAGCTGTAGATCAAAGGCCTGAGTCACAATCTGTGGCATTAAATCAGCCATTTAGGGACCACCAGAGCACCCACAAAACAATAATCTATCAAGATTACGGCTCAAGGCTCAGAATTTTTCCAGCATAGCCATACCTATCATTTGATCCACTTCTTATTCGGCATTCAGATTATTCAACACAAAGGATGAAACAAGTATGTGAAGTGCGGTTACTACACAGGTTGCTACACATGGTCTTGATGGCTCTCTTTTTGCAAGATGGTTAAGAACCAGCAAATGAGACAAGTCTTTTGTAGTATTCAAGGTAATCACAGATGTCCTGGGAGCATCATTACCAAATGAGACAAGGAAAAGATCTGACTGATTCTTGCCCAGGAGTAGAACAAGACAGAAAGGTAGGAAAAAGTGCAAACTCTTATGGGCCTGGTTCAGGAGGTAGTATTGGCTTGCTCAGACAGCTGAAGGTACTACTGAACCATTAGGCAGAGATGGTAATATCCCAAGACTGGGATATAACTATATATATATAACTATAGCTGTGAAATAAGGCAGCAATTATATACCTGGAAAAGTAAACTGTGATATGAAAAAATAGAACCACAGGATTCCCTTATGGAACAATTTAATAGGCAGGGGACTTGTGTAGCTGTATGCTCAATTATAACTGGAATTATGGAAATAAAATGCATTACAAGTACAATTTTTGTTGTTGTCGTTGTTTTCAAATCTTCCTCACCTTCATAGCACCAATAATTCAGCAGAATGAGTTTTAAAAGAGGTGGGATATCCCTTGGGCACAAAACCATCGAATCAAGCATGCAAACAGCCCTGTCTCAACTTGTCCTTCAGTTGGTGAGGGTTTTCCTGTTCCCATTAACTTTTTTGTGCCTTAGTATTCTTTCAGGGGGGATGCACTGGAGCTTGAAAACTGCCTAGCAGATGCTTTATCCTGTTTTCAGTCTTGCAGGATTAAAAGACTGCTTTTAAATCTTGGGTGCTCTTGGCCTTTGGAGAGATATTTTAGTGCTCTTGCACCAAAAGAGCTTAAAACTGCGCAGGTCTGACCTCTAGCGCACCCTGAAATTCCCTTGGTTATTACCCAAGTATCTCCCAAAGAGGGGCACACCACCGCCACGATGTCGATGTCGGTGTGATGTCCTTGAGCTGTGAGTGAATGGGTTTGTCAGCCCCGTAGGCACACAGCCATCGCTCATCTGCAGGTGCCTAGGCTGCTGAGACACTGCAAGGAACGATGGTGCAAGGCTGCCCATCAGCAATTCTAAGCTGTTTTTTCTACATGGGCATTTTTCCCTCCTTCTCCATTTCAGAATGAGGTCCTTGTCATGAAAATCTGGCAGAGCTCTAGGTGTGGATGATGTCCGGTTTTTAGCAGAAGCAGCAAGGATTTATTTTAGACAGCAATGCCAACCAGAGGGAAGAAAGATTCCTTCTCATACTGACCAAGGGCCCAACAAAACAACATTCCTCAGTTCAAATCCCAAGAGAAACCCTATAGAAACACTTGTCACCGAACACATGCTTTGTACGAGCAGCGGTACCACTGAAAGGCATATGGCTGTGCACCAACAAGCTTGAAAAAGAAACAACCACATCTTATGAGAGTAACCATAGCAAGAATTTTGCCAAACAGGAATAACTCACAGACCAATGTCAAAGGTAAGCACTGCATAGCAGGCTTTTGGTCTTTGAGCATGGAGCAAGAGCACTCCAAGAAAAAAAAACATGTATGTGCTGACACAGATGAGATAATTCAAGTATTTTCCTATAAGCTGCAATTACAATAGAGATGACCTGATCAGAAACAGAATCATTCTAGATATTACTAAAAAGGATGATAAGGTTTCAGTACTAAAAAGAGAAAAATAAATAAGGGGAAATTGTGAGGTCTTCCCACACATATTTTTCTGGGTTTAAATTCCTACCAGGTATGGTAAAAATAGAGAAGATACCTTGTCACGGGAAGTTCAAAAGGTTGGTACTATCTTTGAATTATTTAAAACTCCAAGCTTTGAATGGTCATCTTTGGAGCAGCCTCTGGAAATCTTGCAGTTAGAGTGTGAGAAAATACAGACTGGCTAAACACAAAGGTCAAAAACCACAGTATTCTTCTGAAACAAATGAAAATAAAACCTCCAAAGAAACCTATCCCAATCAAAATAAACAGTAGCACATTGCCTAGTTAACATATAAAGTATGTCTTGAAATCTGATTAAGTCATCTATTTTACTATAATTTTGTAACAGCTTTTCTAAGTTTCTCATGTGAAATCAGGAATATTACAGCTGATAAGCTGACAGGTTGAAATAGCTAAATAGGTGGAATAGACATCCCTGTGTGATTGGCTGTGTTTAAGAAGTATTTTAAAATACATTACCAAAAAGAAGAGATGGCATCGGGGACATATCATTACATCACAGTGATCTATTTTAACAAAGTAATAAAAATTTAGAATAGGAGGAAAGTCTCTCTTTTTTAAAAAAAAATAAAAGGATCATAAAAATATTTGCTATTTCATAAACTTCCATTTTGCTAACAGTGTCTGATTCCACATTTCAAGTCCCAAGCCATTCCTTGACATAAAACTGAGAAACATGAATCAAGTGTTACCGTGAGTCATTTTGGAATTTTGTTTCCACAATGGGCTTCAGTAATTTTCAGTAAAATCTTAATTGCTTTGTATGAAATCTAAAGGAAACAACTGTTAAGAAAGATTTCCTTTAACATTAAAACCATAACATGAAAATACTCTAACTCACAGAAATACTCTAATTCACTTCTATTGTGGCTCCTTCACATATTCCATGAAAACTGTCACATACTGGACGTACAAAATATTAATATTGGCTTTTACAGCTCAGTTTCTAATAACTGTTCAGACCTTTTCATATTATCAGCTATGTCTCCACAGCCCTATAAAAATCATATCTATTCTTAAATCACATGCAGGAGAAATCAGATTTAAACCTTTAGGAATATTTCCATCACAAATAAAAACAGGGTTGGACTGCAATAAAATGCTTTTAAGTGAACATCTGGGCAGAGATCCAAAGGATTTTGTCCAATGCGCTGTGGCTGAAAGTCTGTCAGGGCAAGCTTTCTCCCCGCCTGGAAATTACTTCTATCCGTTGATTGCAAACTTTGAGGACAACTACCACCTCCCTCCGCTTTCCAGTTGCCAGCCACAGGAAAAGAAAGGCTCAGGAAAAAGGTTCAAAAAGTATTTTTCCTTTTCCGGTATGTCTGGAATTCTCAAAGCAGACTGAATAGAAAATTCACTCTTTCACTCTGCTGTAACGCATGGCAAGACTCTGCCAGCACGCGGTTGTGTTTCCCTTGCAGCAGTGCTTTGGTTTGGACCCACTGCTATACCCTGGTTGCGGTTTTAAATAACTTCCCTTAAGAAACAGAGCTATGAAAACAAGCTTGTGAAACTTGTAATAACAAGCTCTAGATCATACCCCGGCTGAAAGGTGTGAGTTTTAGTGCAAAACCTTAAGAAGCTCAAGCTCTGCTACCTTGACCATAGGCTAATAGGAATGTTATGTGCATCTCCACAGCTCACCATGCCCCAGCCAGGCACGTGATGCTCTCCCTCCTCCAGCATCAGCCCGAAGCACAAACTGCCTGAACCACGATGTGAAGAAATGCTCATACCCGGGAAAGGGATGAGCACTTTAGCTTGTGTCACGCACGCGGAGTCCCAAAGCCAAAACAGTCGGCATTACGCGCCTGAAGCATTAGCCACCACCGTCATTTCTGGCTTCAGTTCAGTGCTTGTACACCTGGGCTGCACTTACACGAACGGCCGTTGGAACAAAAAAGGCATAAATACCAATACCCACACCAGCAGACACACACACACACACACACAAAAAAGTTACATTTATCTCAGCCTGCAACAGTTCGCTGCTGTTTTTAAGACAAAAGTTTCATCATCACAAGCAAGAAAGTAGAATTCTTGCAGGAGAGCACACCCTGTTACATGAGATGCCTCTAAAAGAGAATCCACTTGATTGTACTAACTGCTCATCTTTGTTTAGCCATTAGCAGCTGCATTCAGTAATTGTTAAGCTTTTCAGAAGACCAAAAGGTGCCTCCTACAAACACACCCCGAAAGCCGCCAGAGCCTCAAAACCGGCAGCTCCACAAGCCCCGATCCTTTCAACAGTCACGCGAACAGCCTGCCTTGCCTGACGAACTGCAGGAAAACTCGGTAAGGAGCAAGATTTTTACTGCCCTCTGCAGCTTTCCTTCGCGTTCGGCACAAGGGCAAAATGCCACTCGCTTCTGGGTGGGATAAACGGATCGCAGCCGTCAGCTGCTGCGCTGACATAATTTTCTTCCTGGAGGCTGGAAGCCCCGCAGTGGAGACGCAGGAAAAGGTATCTGCCAGCCGAAAGTTTTGCTCTCTGCGAAATGAAGGCAGCGCTGCCCCAAAGGCTCTCCGGAGAAAATGGGTCAAACGCCAGAAAAAGGCATTAAGGAGTGGGGGGAAATACACGTAAGGGAAGGAGACCCCTTTTATGTAAAAGCGGTGCCCTGAAATGCGCGGCTTCAGCTACTTGCACGAGATGTACTTATAAGCTTTGAATCCTGACACTTAAAAACAAACAAAAAAAGAAGTAAATTAAAAAAAAAAAAAAGATAATAAGAAAAAAAGGTCAGCCCGGCTAACGTGCGCGCGAGAAGGAAGCGGAGGCAGCGAGTTAGGGGAATCGAGCGCCGCGCGCGCCAGGCGCGGCTTGAGCATCCCCGGGGCGGCCGGAGCGGCGGGTCCCTTACCAGCCCCGAGGCGAAGAAGACGGCGAGCAGCGCCAGGCAGGCGCCCATGACGATGAGGAGCAGGAAGACGAGCAGCGGGTGCTGCTGGCTCATGCAGTAGTAGGACTCGTAGAGCCAGTCCCGCGAGGAGCGGCACTGCTCGCCGCCGCCGCCCGCTTGCTCCAGCAGGTAGCGGCGTCGCCTCCTCCTCATCATCGCCTCCTGCCACATCGCCGGCGCCGGGCGAGGCTCCGCAGCGCGGCGGAGCGGCGGCGGCGGCGGCGGCGGCGGAGGGAAATCTTGTTTGGTCAGAGTCTGAGCTGAACTATCCGGTGACTCCGGAGCTCGGATCAATACATGTCTGGCCCGGCTCGGAGCGCAGCACCGCGCGGCGCTCAGGGCACGGGGGCAGCGGCACATTCCGTGCAGCGGGGCAATCTCNCCCTCCCGCGGGGGCGCCGCTCCGAGCCCCGCGCTGCCCCCGCGGCTCTCCCAGCCCGGGCACCGCAGCGTCCTGCGGCTCGGAGGCCCCAGCGGGAGCCCTCCAGGCTTGGCAGCTCTCACGGGTATCCTTCCCGAAGGTTTTCCCTGGATGTGCCTGTTCAAAACGGTGCCCTCTTTTAAGTTGGGAAGTGTTTTCCCTGGATGTGCTTGTTCAAAACGGTACCCTCATTTGGATCAAAGACCAGGCGTTTAAGTTGGGAAGTGTTTTCCCCCAGCTTTTCAGTCCAACCTCTTTCCTTATTCTAAAGTTTACCTATTCCTAACAAAGCAGGCACTTGAAACAAACTGGAATATTGCTACTGAAGCTAGCTACTGGTCATACAGTTAATTTTTTTCAACCACACACAACATTCCTTCCCACAGGACAAACCACTTGCGCCTTACAGTCACAGAATCATTATGGTTGGAAAAGAGGAAAAGATCCTCTAGAGCATCAAGTCCAATATTAACGCATTCCCATCCTGCCTGCTTAACCATGTCCCCAAGTGCCTCATCTACGCATTTCTTGAGCACTGCCAGGGACGGTGACTCCACCACTTCCCTGGGCAGCCTGTTCCATCCAGTGCTTCACCATGTAGAATGTTTTCCTGATATCCAACCTGAACCTCCCCTAGTGCAACTTGAGGCCATTTCCTCTTGTCCTATCAGTAGTTATTTTGGAGAAGAGATAGAGCCCCATCTCACTATAACATCCTTTCGGGTCGTTGTAGAGAGTGATAAGGTCTCCCCTGAGCCTCTTCTTCTCCAGACTAAATCCTGTCTCTCAGCTGTTCCTTGTAAGATTTGCTCAGCCCTTCTCCAGCTCACTTTTCCTCTGCTATGTCCTAAGTCTCTCAAAGGATGCAAGGTCACATTAACACTCCAGGGAAAGGAAAAAAACAAAGCAATGCAAGTCTAAGCCAAAGCCTGAGTGTCCTGCAGGTGATTCCAGATGACTGGAGTCATGCAAGAAGTCAGAAGGCCTTGAGTGCTGCGATGTTACAGAACATGGAAGGTTGGGACTCCTTCCCATGGGTGGTCATGAGACATTTAGAGTGGAGGGCAAACCATTAGCTGTGGCGAAAGAGAAGACACATTACTAGAATGATATGAATTAAAATTTTCCCTTTAACACTCAGAGTGGCCTTCATTCTCAACTACCATTTTTATATACTTTTTTTATACAGAAGAACCAGTGTAAAAAAGGAGAGAAAACTTGCAATACTGTGGATTTTAGCTCTGAACCATGTCTGAACACTAACAGTTATTAGATGGAAAGAGTGTGAAATATTGAAATATGAATGAGGCCTTCTCTGTGCTCTGTTCCTCTTAGCCTGTTGAAAGGAGAAAAAAAAAAAAAGCAGCTCTTTGGCTTTCACTCTTCCTTCCCCTAAAACATGTGTCTTGGGCAGAAGGAACAGATGAGGAAGAAGTGGAAAGTTACAACTGCGCCCACTGTTCTGGGAGAGAGGAGGTGAGCAGCTCTCAAAGGCAGCAGCAAAAAGATTGAAGGATGATCACAAATTTATGTGGGGAGAACATTCTGGCAGAACTAATTGCTGGGAAGAAGTTTGTAGTGGTGGGTGTGAGAATTTTTGCAACATGAAAAAGCTTTACTTGCAGTCACTTAAATTGTAGACTTGGCCACCCTCACTGTCACACTACACTGAGATAGGCAAGGGGAACTTAAAAAAAAATGAGACAAACCAAAATCACAACATAAATCACAATATTTGGTATATGAAGGCATCTGGGTTTTGGTGCAGGGGGTTATTCCTCCCTGTGTGCTGGACTTAGCATTTCCCTTTGTTGAACTTTATGAGGCCTATGTTGGCCCCATGGATGGGAAGAGCAGTATCACACATTTTAGCTATTTAAATACAAAAAATAATGTCATGATTCTATTCAACTTACCAAAACATAAGAGATCTAGATAGACAAAATACGTTCTCTTCCATGTATACAATGACCATCCCCAAGAAAGATATTTTAAACTTTCACAGTATGTTAATAGATTACAGTACTGATTGTCCTTCTTCACCCAAATTATTTTGTTTTAATAGCCTTCGACGCGTTTCCACGCTCCAAACGTGAAGAGAAAAGACCATTTCACAAGAATTTACTATGATAATCATGTCTTTTGCTGGTTATTTCCAGCAAGATTTTATGCCTGTAACAACTAATTCATCATTATTTTAATCTCATGCAGTTTCTCAGGAAATAGAACTATAATTCCACAACAAAAATCTTGATTAACTCAAAGATTGCCCAGGAGTATCTTATGCCTTTCCAGAACAGTGAATTCAGCATAGCTCTCCCTTTGAAAAGGGCAAAATACACAGCACTTCAACAGCTGTACAAGGAAGCAGCAAGTTAAAATTCCCCTTTGAGAAAGAAAAAAAGCAACCACTTGAGATGGCCCAAACTATCCAGTGTTCACCTTTGGCACTCCAGCAACATTAAGCAATCTGCTCCTTGAGCAACTAGTATCGAGGATCCCTGTTATAGAAGCAAAACATACTACAGGGGTCTACAGCTGCTTGTCTAAGTGACCATGTGGTAGGTACATTACACCATAGCAGCAAATGGATTAACCCAGGGAATTTCCATCTGTTTAGGTTTTCCATTTGCTGTGTCCCAAAAGGTGACAGGGAACACACCAGAACACCTTTGACAGCAATCTAAAAAGTAGGATGCTTTCACAGATGCTTCACCTACATTCCTCAAATAGCTTCCAGGAGAACAGGATCTAAGTAGTGAAGCTAAGTAACTCAGCATTCAAACTCCTTTTCAAAGGAAAATGAATTATATACATGAATGTCTTCTCAGACACAAGGTAAAAAGACAGGACCTGACGAGATACGACCATGATTGCTGAAGGAGCTGGCTGATAGGCACTCACAATATCCTGTGAAAGGTCATGGTGGTTGCGGGAGGTTCCTGAGGACTGAAAGAAAGTAAATGTCATTCCCTTTTTCAAGAGGGAGAAGAAGAGGATCCAGGGAACTATAGGTCAGTCAATCCCACCACTGTTCCTAGCAAGGTGATAGAGAAGATCCTCTGAGAAACCTTTTCCAATATATAAGCAACCAGAGGCGTAGAATTAGTCAGCATGGATTTACGGACAGGAAATCATACCTGAACAATCTGAAAACTATCTACAATGAGATGACTGGCTTAATGAATGAGGGGAGAGCAGTAGGTGTTCATAGATGAAGTGATGAACTACAGACTAGATGAGGGGCAAGTGACTGATGGATGCAAAAGTGACTGAACTGCCAAGCTCAGAGGGTTGTGGTCAACAGTACAATTCCATCTCCAGTCACTAGCAGCATCCCCCAAGGGTTGATCCTGTGTCCAGTAGGGTTTAGCATCTTGATTAGGGACATGGACAATGCAACCAAGATGCTCCAAAACTGGTGTGAGTGGCTGAAAAAAACAGATGGTTGCACAGCAATTGCGCTGTAGCATGGGGCCAACAGAAGCCTCATGAAGTTCAACAAAGGGAATTGCTAAGTCCGGCACACAGGGAGGAATAACCCCCTGCACCAGCAGAGCCCGGGGGGTCAGCCATCTGGAAAGCAGCCCTGCAGAGAAGGACCTCCTGGTGGACATGTTGACCATGAGCCAGCAGCGAGGAAGCTCACAGGCTGAAAAGTAAGTAATGGCCAATGAGGAATTACCAATAACATTAATTTCTCCATCATAAATGAAGTTTCCTTTTTTGTTGCTTGTTTTTAAAATTGAAGGCTGCTATTTTTTACTGAGTTATTCTAGATTCATTATACTGAGTCTGGTTATCAGGACCTGCTCTCTCATGCCTCTGAGAATTTCATATTACTATTGCTCCCTCCAAAAATGATGCCATGATTTGCTACAGAAATATGATTTCATATACCTGAAGCTTGGTGAAAACCACTTTTGACTTAGACACATATTAATTTCAGACATTTAACATTATTAAGATACTTAATTGCAGCCCAACTGAACTACATTCCCTTTTCTTGGTCTCTTACCTTTCTTTCTCCCCATTTTTAAAGCTACTATTTAAAGTTGGCCCTAATTCATCCTCATAAACTCTCAAGACTAATTACTAGTAAATTCTAAGATTAGTGAAAGAATTGGCTGAGACCCAGATGATCTGAAAATACCTCTCTAGTCTCTGTTCTTCCCTTTTTGCTAAAGATTGAAGCAAAACAGAAGTTAATTTAGCTGGTTTAGTGTCATGTGTTAATAGCTGAATAGCAAGGGGGTCAACAATTCCTACAGTCTCCTTTCTACAATAAGCTTGGAATGAAGAGAAAATTACTTGTAAGTACATAAGCTTTATCTTATCCTGTGCCTTGTCCTTTCTGATTTTGCTTTCTGATCATACTGTACTTTTATACTTATCATTTTAAGTTGACCTAGTTTCCAAATTCTGTGCTACACTTCCCTTTTTCAGTTTCAATACAACACAGTGCTATTATAAACTTTATAACCTTTCATTTCTGTTGGAACAATTTGCAGTTGTGGCCTTAGTATTATTACTTAGGAAACCACCAGCTCTCCTAGATACCCTTTTGCCTTCAGGTATGAGATCTGAGAAAGGTGGGAAAAAGAAAAAAAAATGCTTAAAACTTAACTTTCAGACAGGTATCAAAATTGAATGAGCTCAAAAAAAGGGAAAAGTCACTATTATATGCAGTTCAGTAAAGAGCTGTTCAATATGCAAGTGCAGTCAGAAAAGCTTTTATGACATCAGAATACATAAAAGTAGAATAATGAATAACTCAATGAACCTTTTTATTGATCATAGAGCCTCATCTCATGCCATGCTACCCTACTTGTACAACTAGGAACAGATTCTTCAGAACAAATTAATAAAGACAAAAGAGTTTCTTTGGTTTAGAAAATATTTGACTGCTCTCCACAAAAATGAAACAGTAAGATGGAACACAGTAAATGTACATAGTATGAATAGATCAGAAAAGACCATCTGGAATCTTATGATGTCCTTTAATGAAGATATACTTAATTAAAAAAATGAAATGCAGATTTCGTAAGTGGGATATACCTTTTCCAAAGAGTCTGTAGTTAAACTGTGGAATTGTCACAAGAGGCTTCTGAAAACAATTTAACAGGATGATGAAATGGATTTGGTTTTTCATAATCTTGTCAAAAATACGTCTGAAAAATCACAACCAATAATATATGCCAGAAGGAATATTGACCCTATTGTTTCTTGATTACAGTCAATGCAAAGTGCTAGATACTGAGATAAAACAAAAATATGAAAGGCAGATTATGTTGGATTATGCATTTCTTGCATCTTGCACTGAATCATGCTGATTTTTTTGAAGAAATAGGATACTGGACTAGCTGATTCTTTAATCTCATTCAGCCAGACAAATCACATTCCTAACATTTTAATCGCTTAAAAAGAGATACTGACTTTCTTTCTGAAAAAGACTGACTCAAAGACCACTGACTCATACAATACGGTTCACTTATTCTCCCTGGAAAAACAAAGGCATCTAGGTAGTAAAATCATTGCTTATAAAATTTAAGAAACTTTGTTACATTTGAACAATCCACGGAAAGTAAAATAAGCTGCACCTAAAGCAAAACTGCAACAAGGTAACCTTCAAAAGTTATTGCAATGATCAAATTTGATATACATCTTTTATAAACCTATACAGGTTAATTGTGTTAAAGTACACTACAGATCAAACAAAAAAAAATCAGGTTACAAAAATAAATTCATATGAAAAAACAATACTCATTATCTCAAAAGATATTTTTGGAAAGTTCATTGTTTCATTTTTTTTCTTCAGTATCTTTCATAGTTATTTGAAAGGAAACTCCCTCTTCCAGCCACCACTGAGAAGGAGCTGACTGTCTTCTACCTCTCATCATACACGTATATCCATGGATAAGATCTTTTGGAGGCTTTTTTCCTCCAGACTGAACAGTCTCAGCTCTCAGCCTTTTCTTATGAGAGATGCTCCATTGCCTTCTTTGCTGAACTCACCCCAGGAGCTCCATGTCTCTGGTCCTGGGGAGCCCAGAACTGGACACAGTGCTCGAGGACAAGCTCCCACAACCTGCAAGCAACACTCTGCCTAACACAACCCAGGATCCTGC
This sequence comes from Crypturellus undulatus, assembly GCA_013389825.1. Lineage (NCBI taxonomy): Eukaryota > Metazoa > Chordata > Aves > Tinamiformes > Tinamidae > Crypturellus > Crypturellus undulatus. The sequence goes on from VWPW01023335.1 coordinate 204,661, forward strand.
TGGCGCTCTTTGCCAGAAAGACACACTCTAGCTCATGGCCAGCTTGTCATCCATGAGAAGGCCTTTCTCTGCAGGGCTGCTTTCCAGAGGCTGGCTCCCACTCTCTGCTAGTACATGGACTTGTTCCTCACCAGGAGTAACCCAGGAGTGCTTTGTATTTCCCTTTGTTGAACTTTATGAGAATCATGTTGGTCCAATTCTTAACAGGGTTTTTCAGCAAAAATAATTACATTTTTTTCTGGGCCAAACCCATATCCAGTATATAAATGCACAAGGTACTTCTGAACTGCACTAAAGCTTTTTTTTGTCATACGTAAGTGATCCTGGTTATCCAATAACTGAATTTTACTCTGTGCACATTTTTGTGAAATACTGCTCTCATAAGTATTAAAGACCATTGCTTTAATGGTCAACCATTTAGAACTTTCATGACTTTATTAAATGCTTTCTATGGTTTGTTAGAACACCGTACTACGTCTGTCTTCCATAAGAAACCATCCATTAAGTGAGTTTTCTAGTTTAAATACAGAATAACCTTGAATCTTCATTTTAAACCAATACTATCAGTCATGCTTATCAGATACATGTTTACTGCCTATGAGTTATTTACATTGTTGCTGAGAAACTACCTATGTTACTTTGAAATAATTACTTAAACGACTGTAGAAGCCATGGTAATTAACTGAACATTGGACTAATTTCCTTTTGCTTACTACATAAGTAATATATAATATCTGTCCTCACACTCTAGTCTGTTAGAATATTTGTGTAGTCTCTTCCATTTTTAGGAAAGAATCCATGATTTATCAGCTCTTCTGTATAAGACAATGCAAAATAATGCACCAAGGAAAACACTAACCTAGCTGTATAAATAATAGCTGACTTCAATCATTCAGAAAAAGACATCTTGATGACGCTAAATAATTCTGTCTAAGCAGCAGTGCCTTGACTGACAGTTAAAAAACACAACACCAGGAATTAAGAAAAAATGAAAACAAACTTAAATTTGCTTAATATGGAAGTTTGTGTATCCCTGCCTAGCATCTTGATCACTATATGCAGTTTCTCACTCCAAAAACATAAAGGAAAGTGTTCAACAGAAACGTATGGAAAAAAGGACAACCCACACCAGAGAAGACACTGAATGGAACAGAGCTGTTCAAAAGACATGTCCTTCTAATCTACGTAAGATTTATGAAAGTTAAAATGGTAGTAAATATGAAATAATGGTTCATTATTTTCTGTAATGCAAAAATTGATGGAACTGTCATGGTGCAGCCCTAAAACAAAATGTTGTTTTATTTTAAAAACAAAATGACACAAGATAATTAAATTGTGATATTCACTGCTAAGCAGTTTCATGGAGATCAAATGTATAAATATGCTAAAATGGACTAAAAACCTTTAAAGGTTAGTCAAATCACGTGCTATTAAACATGACAACCAGGATTTAACTGCTAGCTCAGGAAGACCCAATCCGGTTGATTTGTGGCAACTAAACAGTTACACCAGAAGGCGGTATTTCATTCTATGTATGTCCTGTTCTTATGCTCTTTCTCGAATTTGCATTGCTTTAGGCAGGAACTTGTGCAAGACAGTATGGACAGTGCTATAGTTTTTCTACCTATAAGATAAAAGAAGTCATAAGTAATTATAGCAGTTCTCATCTGTATTATGCTATTTTTATTATGAAGTCCTGTTTCATTTTAAGTGAGCTTCATACCTATGAGTTATGATACTTGCATATAAAAGAAGAGTTTTTATTTTGATTATGGACAAGTTGATGTGCATGCCTTAGCTATTGACATGATTTTCACTAATAACATGTTCACTTATAAAAGCATTAAGCAGTGTGCGGTTATATAATGGGGTTGCATATGGCCAAACTGGCCAGTACTGATTGATTCCAGGCAGTGCATCATCTAAAATTCTTATACAGCTAAGGGTAACAAAAATGAGATGTGATACAAAAGTAACTGCAGGATATAAAATAGATGGGACTACATCAAACACCAGTATAAAACAAGTTGAGGCTTGGGGAGGTAAATTGAGGAAATCAATATTTGAATTTTGAAATATAGGGTAGGAAGAAACATAAAATGGTTTAGAAGTAGACTCAGGAATAAAGAAAAAGCAATAGCTTGATGACAGCTACAGGAAATCAGTTCAGGGTCAATATGAAGCCTGGATCATTTGCCCTAAGACACATGTCAGTCTCCTGATGAACATTAAAGTCACAAGAGGGCAATAGACTGACAAAAAAATACAAGACACTGGATACAACTACATGCTGGAGGCATTACTTGGTGGAAGAAATTCAGAGATATCTGTGACAAAATAGTAAGTCTGTAAGAATATTTTAGAATTAATGTATATAGAAAAGGATATGACATAAGATAATCTAATAAAGAACAAAATTAGAAATCGTCTGGTTATAAAATAAACCAATTATAAAATAATTAATAAAGTACTTCAGGGATCCTTCTCATAGCAAGACAAATAAAAATGGCCACTTTCAGAGCAGCTGAACCATTTAGTGAAGAGTCAAATTTGCAAGCGTAAGTTGAAGTACAAGTGAAAATTTCAAAAGGCAATTAGGATCCCAAGGAGCAGCGCACAAAGTGTTCATAATGGTCATGCTGAATTATTAAATATTGAAGGGAAGAATATATTGCATATTCTTCATAAACTGATTATGTTGGTCTGCAGTTTTGAAAATATCCAAAGAAACAAAGATAACATACTTGATTTCAAAAAAAGAGGACTACATGAGAGTCAAGTTTTGTAATGATTTCTGACTCAGTCTGTGAAATAATATTTGTTACTGAATTGTGATTTTACATTTGAAAGGGAGGAGAAAAGTAGAACTAGTCAAGATCTTGAAAAAGTCATCTATTGTGAATTAAATGTATTGTGGGAAAAAATAAATTTATAAAAAGTACAAAGGTATCTTGATTAAAGGTTACAATAATCCATAATGATTTTTTTGGAGATCCATGTTTGTTTTGTCTGCTTTCAAAAGTTAAATTAGATAGGAAGCTTTTTCTGCCTTTGTCTCTAAAGTAGCTATACAAAATATATCCCTTTCATTTTCAAATTCACAGAACTGGAAGGAAATAATGACCTGCAACAAATCTTAAGACTAATTATCTTTATTGCTCTTAAAAGACAGAATATGATGTAACAAAATGTTTAAAGTTTTAAGAAAAGTAGAACTTAAGTTCAGACCAGTTCAAATATGGAGAGCTCTACAGGAGAAGAAAGCGTGTTTATTAAACCAACAGGATGTAGTGAGGAAAAACTGGAAAGCCTTTCAAAATTATATTCTTTACATCATTTCTCTGGTATGAAACAAAAGTAGCAGGCTATGTTAACACAGATTACCAAAAAAAAGTCCTAGGTTTTGGTTATGTTGATTAGATAATTTAAGGTAAAAGGATAATTAACAGCTAAGGTATTAGCAAAAGGTGGGGAAAACTGATAGCACAATCAAGACTGTGTTTGGAAATACTGATTGCCAATAACAACTTGTTAAAAATGAAATTAAGACAGATATTCAAAGTGGGCAAGCTTGTTTTAATTTCCCAAAATATTGGTTTAGGAAATTAGTAATGAAGTTTCAGCTGTACATGTATTCTAAAATCCATTGGCTTTCCTCTGAGAGAACCTGAAAACTTAAGAAATAATTCTAGAAATTAGAATTAGAATTAGCATTAGAAATTTATGTTGAGATGAATTTTAGGGACAGCTGAAAGGAAGAGATGCATAGAAAGATCTGAAGTGAACAACTGACCATAGTGTGTGCAGTAAAGTCTCCAACAACTTTAGCAGGCAGAAAGAAACCTGATTAGATGCATGACACACATCTGGAAAGAAATATCTATGCAGAGTAAAAATAAGTTGTATATGCCTTGTAAAATAAGCTTTTCCAATCAGCATGAAAATTGAAGGATAATATGGAAACACATCCTTGCTGAAAAGAAATAGAACATAATGTAACAAGTCAGATAGATTAACTAAAAAAATGGAAGAAATTAAGCAAATGGCCATTGGCTCATAGCTTTAGCTTCTTCAAATAGTTGTTTATATAATAAAGCCATCTTCAAAAAAGCCTCATTTATCCATATAAGAATTTCATAGCTAAGGCATGTAAGTACTACATAGATTAATAAGCAGCATGAAGTTGAACAGAAAAGGATTTCTCCACTGGCTTTTTCTGGTTTAAATGAAATACTCATATACGTACAACATAGTCTCTTGGAAAGGTGAGAACTCAAGGGGATAGATACTGTGTTGATTTATTTTATTGGATTACTAATGATCTTTGATAGAATTGAGATTTGAATAATAAATGGTATCACTATTATAACTGGACTGATAATGATTGTTACACTTTGATTAGATAGTTACAGGATTAGATTAGGGATAAATTACAATTCTTGGCTCCTCAGATAAGATGCAGTTTTCTAGTTGCCTACCATGAAATTCTGTGCTTAACACCATGCCTGCAGTATTGGCCACTGTTGGAGATGAGCTGCCAGGACAGCTAGACCTCTGTTCTCACCTATCCTGTAACTCCAATTCAAAACTGCAGTTTCACTGCTTCAGCGGTAATGAAATACAATGCTTGTATGCATCATTCCAAAAAGAGTTACAAAATCATTCCTTCTCATTGTCGTACTTTTACAAGACAGTTATCAACAAACCTGCTGTTGAATCAAAAAAATTTGTTCAACCAGGCTAAATCCAGTCAGAAGCTGGAAGCAAAGTTACTGTGAAGCTGACCAGACAGCTTCTTGCCATCTAGAAAAGCCCCATGCTGTTCAAGAAAGTTTAGTTCATCCTCCTCAGATTTCTATATTAAAATGACTTAACATAACAGTGATGAAAAACACAGAAAATCAGTCTTATATCAGCAACTTTTAAATGAAGAATGAGAGAACAAATAGAAAGAGCAACCTATGGAAAAAACATTAAAGGGAAAACAATATTTTTCAGCACTAGAAGACAAGAACAACCTTATTTTTAAGTCAGTATTGTTGGTCAATTCCTAAGATCATCTAAATACTAATAGTTCCTACTGAAAAAGTCTTGAAGCCCTCAAAGAAGCAGAGCACAAGCACCTGGATATAAGCTGTTTCTGTAGATGCTCAGCATTTCTGGGTATGTGACTTGCAGAACATATCAGATGATTGAGAAAAAAATGCTAGTGGTAAAACCAAAGAATTTTCTTTAATGTGAACAGTGCCTTCTTATTGCCTGAGGAAAACAAACATGGACAGTAAAAAAAAAAAATGCAACAAGGATGATCAAGCTGGAAGGTCCTTACACCCTTAAAGGCTGTCACCAGCTATACAAGACTGAATGAAAAATAGTTTTCAGCACAGGAAGACTACTGCCTCTTTCAGTTTTTGAGGGTACATACAAATCAAAACCCAAGGATTTAGTTCAGACTTAATACTCATTCTGACTCAAATCCCTTTTGTGTAAATATATTCTCCTTGATAGTATGGTCATTCCTAAAATAAAATATTTGCTACATTACATATATAGATATTTTAGAGATAGCCTTTTCTTCTCCTTTTACACAAAGAATTTCTTTACTTTGTTATAGCACTGAAAATATTGCTTCACTTTGCTTGAACAGGAGATGTGATTATCATAATATTGTTACTGTTATTATAAATAAGACAATAGCATAATGCAATAAAAAAGATGAAAAATCAAGTGCTGAACGTTCCAGAGCAAACACCGAAAGCTTTAACCATGTCTTTGGTATCTGTATTTAAAATACATTTTGGCTTTATAGCCCTAAAAACAGTAAAAGATTATAAAACAACCTAAAACATCCAATCCAGCATAAAAAACAATGTATGGAGTATGCATTTAAAAGTGTGTTGGTGTGGAGGATTTGTGTCCTCCACACATGCTCAAGAAAAGCTGGAAATTAGTATAATAGAAAAGGAATGGTTAAAAATCAGAAGAGAAATTAATAGCATAATTTCCCATGCTTCAAACTTTTATTTTGTACAAAAGAAATGAGAAAGATTTGTTGTGTGAATGGTTTGCTACTTGGAATGAAGAAAATAAAGAGCTAAACTAATTAAATAATGAAGCATTCAGCAAGCTGGTGCAGAGAGGAGTACCAGAAAGAAAAAGGAAAAAAAAATATGTCAGTGTATCCAGTCATATGGGTTATAGATAGGGTATAATGCCAACAACCAATCTATGAAAGAGGAAAACATGCAACTTAATATACAAATTCTGCCTGTAGGTCATTAACAAGGAGCATCATTCACTTCTTCAGCAAAGCACATTCACAGGTGCGGAGAACTACATACCTCATCGATCACAAATAGAGGTATAACGTAGAGGTTCTATCTTCTTGATAGCTTAATGTGTACATTACTTACAGGAAAAGGCAATAAGTATGAGCATTCCTGAGGATCAGAACAGCTAGCCTCAGGAAAAGCATTATCATTTCTCAGAAGAGATATCATGATGTTTGTGGTTAACATCTTCAGCTGCAACCCAAGACAAAGTGATGCAATTCTGAGTTTGCTATAAGTTTTTAAAATAGAGTAATTTCAGGGAAGTAATTTCTTCCCTGCTTCCCAAAACTGTCATGAAGATAGATAATATAAACATAATATTGGAGTATCTGTCATGTACTAATGGCCATATTACTAAGAACAGTGTAGAAAGCAATAGCTTTATAATGCTTAAACAGTCTCAGAAAAGGCCACAAAAAATTGCATACCTTTACAGTCTGGAAGATGTATGCATTCCTTATGCTACCTTTACAGTCTGGAAGATGTACGAAGCAAGGAAATTCGCCTGACTCCAGACAACCAAGAGAGGTGGAGACAAACACGTGTAGCAGGAACAATAGAGATTTGGGTACAAGAAAAAGCCATACTTCACCTTTTGCACCAAGAGTAAAACTATCCCCCCAAAAGAAGATGAGGTGGGAGCTCATAAAGCCCAGGTCAAACTTAAACAGAGTCCCTGATCAGCAGATGTAGGTGAGGGATTCAGGCGAGGTTCCTCAAGGCAGTTAAGACTTTGGGTTGTGACACTATTTTACTATATAAGGCCATACCATACAACTATTGCTCTTTACAGTAACGTGTATGAATTTAGAGTAATATTGCTCTAAGTAGGAATATGTGGTAACAAATTAACAGAATGTAAAAAAGAAGTATAAGAAATGCAATTGTAACCTCTGCTGCAAGAACTGATTTGATAAAGAGCTGTATTGCAAAGTCAAAGCTAGTAACTTGGTAGAAAATGAGCAAATGTTTATATGAAGGCCCTGTGGGGAGTGCTGTCAGTAAGTTATCTTTTTTTAAGGATCAGCTGCAATTAGGTGGTTACTGAAGTTAACATGATTAAGAAAAAACAGCAGGTAATAGAGAGGGAACATCTGGATAATCACTGTTTTACAGATCACTTCTATGTGATTTAATTGCATCCTAGGTTTTGCTGATGACATCTAATTTTAGCCCATGACAAGGTAACAAGCTCTGGACCAGGAAGAGGATTGAATAAAGTTTTTGATACCACCTCAAATGATATTATCATATGCAAATGCTATACCTGAGAAACTTCCACCAAAGGAGCATTATTGATAGCTGTCTGTCAAAAAGAATGGAACAAGCTAGTAAGATCCTGTGCAAGTCTGTCCTAAGTCTGTTTCTGCATTTTATTTTCATGACTGGCCTGAGGACGAGATAAGAGAACAGGTTTATTAAATCTGCAAGTGAGATGAGGCTGAAGGAGAAGTCAAGTATATTCAAATTGAAACAAAACTTAAGGAACTGGAGGCACGCTATAAAAAGCAGGCTGAAATTGGAGCTGAGTTTGGAGAAGGGCATGGTTTCAAATGTAGGTAGGAATAATCCCCATCATAGAGAAAAATGAAAAACATGCAGTTTGGTACAGCCTACAAGAATGGATCTAAAGGTTGTTGCAGAACATAAATCATGATATGTCTCCTCAAAAAGGGTACCTGTCTACTGGAGGTTATATACAGAAATATGGGCTGTAAATCCTAAACAGTGGTTCTGTGGCTCCACTCAGCACTAGCAGGGCAGCAGCTGGGACCTTAGGCCCAGGCCTTCTCTTCTAGTTCTGTGATTACTGCTCCAATGGCACCGCCATGAAATTCAAATAACTACAAGTTCAAGACAAAACAATTGGTTTTCTCACTTGAACTATTCAGCATAACTCCAAAAGATGCAATAAATTAGAAAAAAACATTTTTTTTTGTTAAAGCATCTCAAAACAGGCCTTTTAAAATATGTTTATTACAAAGTTAAGCTTTAAGTTACATTGTATCAAACAAAATTCTGGACACTATAATTCTGTATTTTAAATATATTTATATTTTCTTCTAAAGTTTCTCTTTTATAAAATAAGAAAACTAAAATATATCAATACAATCAATATTATTCATAATCAATATAAAAATAAATGCATACAAAATTTCATAAAGTATTAAGGAAGAGAAAACAAAGAATTATAATCTAGACTATAAGAAACCTACTGAGGACCTATAGAGTCCAAGTAGGTACAACCAACCCAAGTTGCTCAGGACCTAGTCCACATAAATATTAAGTATCTTTAGTCATGGGAGATACCATGTTGTTTTCTCTGGACAATACTTTTTAGTGCTCAGCAACCTACACGTAAAAATGCTTTACTTTACCAGGAATTTTCTGGGATGCAACTTGTGCAACGTTTCAACTATGCACTGAAGAGCTCCACTGTATGATAACAGTGCAGTCCTGTTTTCTCTATGCCCTCTTGTAAAGTATTAAAAAAAGGGCAAGAGAGCTCCTAGACCTTTTCTTCTTAAGGCTGAAGAAAGCAGTTATCATTTGTGCCCAGGCACTTCACAGGGGCTTCCGCGTGTGTTGATTTTCCAGAAGGGGTACAGCCACCGTCCAAGCAGCCTCCCACCTTTCTGCCAGGCCTTATGGTCACCATGTGCCGGAGGCGCTTGAACCTTGGCTTCTGCTACCCGCGTGTTTTAGAGTTGCCCGTGGGTGACTGTGGGGAAGCATGCTGCAACTTCCACACTGAGAGCATTCTTTGGTTGCAGCTCCTTCACCACGAGGCCCTGGTGGCATAGACTTGTGCACCCCTGAAAGTCCACATATCGATGAACGAGGCCTTTCTCCAGCCTTTGCCTTAGTACTGGAGTACTGGAGTAGAAGCCCTTGGACCAAATGGGAAGAGAATGAGAATGGAGACACTATCATGGTACTAGTTGTCTCCTGTGTTTTGGGTTGCGGTGGGCAGACACCATCTCCTCTAGATGCAGTGCATCTAGCATACCCTGTTCTTTATGCTTTTATAGATGTTAATTCATGACCAGATAAAACAATCAGAGTCTATTTTTAATGAAAGTTAAGCCCACCTAGAGAGGGCTGTAGATCCAGTATCACTTTTTCTTTGCTCAGTTTGATATCCAATAGTTCACATCTACCTCTAAAAAAGTTCCACAAAAACTTTCACTGCTTTTGTAGATTATTAACCAGAATGGATGAGGAATTTTCAAAATAGCTCTGAGATTAAACATAACATAAAATAGAAAGAGTAGACATACATTTTACTGTATGTAAAAAGGCAAAGGCACATGCCATACCTTAAGCTGAAAGCATTCTACAAATGTAGCTCTGCACTGAGAGACTCTATGTTAATGATATTTCAAATCTGAAGCTGATAGATGAAAGCACAACATCAAAGAAATCTGTAATAGCAATTCTCACTTGGTTTAGAGCTGACTTTAGTATATGCATTAGTTCCAGCAATAAACCTGTGGGAATTATCCAGCCATCAATTGCAAAATATGTGCAAACTCCTACTCAGATTCTCTTCTAGTTTAGGGAAGAATCTTGCCCTAAAAAACACATTGCTCTTAATTTGTTGTACAACTTAAATCACTACACTACCTGTGAAAGACAATCATGTGTCAAAATATGAGAACTGACTTGTTCTTCCTCAACCTCTCTTGGTCCAAGCTATTACAGGAACTTTCAGTATCACTGCACTGTTTTCGCACTTTCAGGTTTATTCCTTGGGAGGAGAAAGTTTTAAACTGAAGTTTGTTCAGTTGATTGTAGCACTTTTATGAAAGAGGAAGATATAATTTCCATGCTTTAAAGAGTATTTCCTCTAAGTTAGAAATTATCTACCATCTGCTTAGTTTATGAATGCTGTTTGTTGCCAAATGAATGCTGAAATTATGAATGCTGAATGTAGCTAATAAAATAAAGCAGTTTTGCTTTATTATTGTCTAAATAATAATGCTTTTAAAAAAAGTTACCTCCTTGGAGAAATAACATTATTTACTGCTTTCAGAAGTAAAGAGATGAGCAAATAAGGTATCAAACAAATACCATACACAGGTATGCAATAAAAAAAGCATTGTCAGCATCCAGTATTCTTGTGTTATTATATGTGTACTTCCATTAACATCTATTATTAATATTCACAACATCACCATTTAAAAATCATTTTTTCATTTACAAGTACCCCTTTTTCTAGTAAGGATGTGCAAGTCTTAGCTTTTAAACATTTCATCAATGTGGAAGTCCTCAAATCAACTGCTGAATGTGTTTAAGAAAAACTGAAAAAGGATAATTGCATTTTAAAACTAAAAACTTAAGATCTCAGATCTGCAAACATGCATTAATATCCTTTTATTTATTCATATGAGCAATTTCACTGAATTTATTAGGATTATTCATGGCAATGATGTTAAGAATGATGAGTAAGATATTCTCTTTATATCCATTTGCATTTTGTTTTCTTTCAAATCTCTGACCCTTTCAATATCCTTATTCAGCACTTTGCCTATGTGGGAAATATCTAATTGAGACAAAATTTACTGGTTGAGAAGCTGAAGTCTGAAAGCGGAATTACATCATTATTCTAAAATCGAAAAGAGGCCATCACGGGTGTTTAGCTATTACTATGTTTATCCCCTGTTAGCAAAACTTTCAGTTAGCTATGATTAACACTTTAGTATGAAAATTCATTGATGCAAGCCATCTTTAATCCATTCTTCACTTCTTCTACAGATTTGAAGATTTTCTTTTCAGCTGCCTTAGAAACAGTGAGAGAATATAATGAACAAGTAAATATCACTAATACTGATCCCATTAGCCTATAATGCCGAGAACATGGAATATAAGCAACAGTAAATGTCATCACAGACTTTGTCGAAAGTCACACAGGGTTTATCAATTCATTAATTCCAAGTAAAGTAAATTTTCTTTGTCCTTATTTATTTCTGCAGTGCCTTATTATGCTGTACTGACTGATACGTACTTCTGACACACATTTTTTTAGTGTAACAGAGTAACATGCACTTCACTTGCTTGCGTTGAGGCTGATGAACTTTTGGCTGAGTGGTGCTCTCTGATCCTCAGGAGCCAAAAGCTGATCAGCCTAGTGAAGCCAGTCATGGACTCTGAGGAGAAGCAGCTAACCACACAACAAATAGAACAGTAATGAACTAATGCATGTCACTACAGCCCGGTCAACAACCCCGTGCTCTTGATACCAAGAAATTTAAGGACATCTGGTTTCCTCCAAGGTCAGTGGAGACCAGAGGAAATATCAGAGGACATCTGGGGACTGAGTTTTAGAGTGCCCAGAAGCCCATGCACTTGCCAAAACCGAGGATACCCTCAGCTAGCCTCAAAGCTAAGTACCCCAAAGTACCCCTTCGAGGTACCCTCAAAGTAGCTCAAACTGTGACCTGATTACTCTGACAGGTGACCAACTCCTGAAAACTCCTTTTATGATTGCCGTTTAATGCAAGATTCATTAGAACCTAAGAGAATAACTATGAAATCTTCAAAATAATCATATATTCTTTCACCTTGCAAGACTGTTTCACTTATAACTTTCATATCCTTGTTGACCATTCTTTTTTTAAGCTAAGAAATTGAATTTTTTACAACTTTTCAGATCCTATTTTTTATACTTGTTCTTCTTTTCATTTTTCTGCTCAGCTTTATATCTTTCTTGAAAATGTCTTTCCCAGTAGACACAGTACTCCAGCCTTACGTTATTTTGAACTACACAGCAGAATTGCATAATATGTCTATTTATACATCCCTGAGTGATGTTTATCTCTTTTCACAGTATCATGACATTGTTTTTCTCAGAGTCATCTCACCATCCACTGTATCCTCCCATATACTTCTGCGTAACTGTTGGAAAGGCATTTCTACACACCCCATCCTCTCGTTATGTGGTTTATTATTCCTGTCTGTTTACTACTTTTCACTAGCTTCTGCTGAATTTCATCCTTTTTTTTGGATGTCTCAAAGTCATTTGGTATCCTTTACCTTTCAAAATCTTTTACCTTTCAAAAACTCCACTGAAGTCAAGGAAAGTCAAACCCATTGCTTTTCATCTGCCCAAACTGGACAAAAAGGAGTGGACCTCTGCAAAGGAGATTCTGATTAGATATTCACACAAGATTCCAACTGCTAAGAACAGCAGAAGAGTGGGACAGAGTGGGTGTGAATTCTTCATTGCTGGAGGTCTTTCAGATCAGGATAGACAGGCATCTGTCAGGAATGACATAAGTACAAGTACAAGAGTAGTTTAACCCTATAATGGAATAATACATCAGCTCCCTTCCAGTGATTCTCTGCACAGTGAAAACAAAGAATTCTATGTCTCAGAATGATTCTACCACAGAACAAATAAATAATGTTTCAATTAAAGGACAAAATGACATTTTAATTACATTTCCCTACATGGATCCTTCAAAATTACTTCCTAAGAATTTCCCAGAAAATTTGAGGCATCAAGTATTTAAACATGCATGTATGTCAGAAAACACTGCTTGAATTGTTTTGAAGAATTTTTACACAAAAGCCAGACATTAGAATGATCTTTCATTAAAGGTGAAATTTTAAACAGGAGATGCTAATGACTAGTTTAAATTCAATATTTAAAATCATTTAGGATTCTGAAGTTTGCTTCAGCTTTGAGTGTGTGTGAATACGCACAAGGGGACTTGCATGTATTCTCTTTCAAACTTAACCTTACAGTCTTATTTTTCACTTGAGCAGTAGTGGCAGCAAAGCTTCAAGACCCATTGGTTCAACAATGAGCTTTAGCAGTGATATTCTCTAGGGAACAAGAACAAAATAAGCTTCGGACTCTACATGGTAACTATCCTGCAGCATCTAAGAGGGAGGTCAAATTCAGTGAGGCAAAATTCGGGAGGAAGAGGGAAGCAGTCTTTCTTCTACACTTGGTAAGTGTACAAGTGTTGGACTTCATTATTATTCTCTGGTTTCTGTGAAATAGCCTCAGGCTTTTGAAAGCAATAATTTAGAATGTGCAAACCTAATGCAAGCAAAGCTTCCCCATATGGTGTTCAGAAGTCAGCCTGTATTTCATAATCACTTATTTTTCCTGCAAAACTCATCCTTTCACTCCAGCAAAAGGGAGCCTTTTATAAGGATTGTTTTTGCAACAATATGAAATGTGAAATCCAAGCAAGAAAGTGTTGTAAGAGTAACTGCATATAAGTAAAAACCACCTTATCTGGATCAGTCATGAAATAATCACAGCAAAAGTTGTATGTGAAATTAATGTGAATATCTATCAGAAATAAACCGCATTCCTTGTTCCTTATCCTGGGCACTCATATGCACAGAGATTATTCCCATTCAACTCTGGGGCAAGGAATAGATATCAATGATCAAATGAATATTGGATGTAAATTCATAAAATTTTGAATGCTCCGTTCAAACGTGAAGCTTTTCTTAAGCTACTAAGGTAAGCAAAGTAAAATAAAACACTAAAGTCTGAAATAATTGATAGATAACAATATATTTTCATGAGACATTTTCCAAATAAGGATGGTTTTCTTTTGCTAAAAATGATTGATTTGCAAACAAACATATGATAGAAATCAGCCACAAGAATTCTGTGTAACGTGGCTGTAGAAGATCCTGACTGCAAAACTGTAAAACTAGGCTGGAAATGGATATATACATGGAGTGAAGCAAGCTTCTAAAGCGAATCTACCAGGTTTTAAATTAGGTTCTCCTCAGGTTACTGAAGCTCTCAATGTAACTACCCTACCCGACTTGTACTTAAATTCCTAGGCCATTTTTCCTAAAATCCCTATGATTTTATTACACAGCATACATTATAAGTGCATTTCTATGAGCAACTTATTATAAAACCCAAGAATATTTCTTTTGGTTCTGAAGGAAAACTATAAGCAATTCCACGTGCTGCTTTTTTTCTCCTGCTTGCAGATAGTATTTGTAAGGTGTGCTCTAAAAGCCTGCTCTTCCTTATCAACTGGAGGAAGTGCTGCCGTGCTTGTGATCTGCGGTGGCAAGTCTTGGGGACATCTGTTAAGCTGACCTCAGCAAATGTTTTTAAACGCTAATGATGACAAGGATGACAAATGATGTTCCTCATCCCCTCCCCACCTTTTCTGCTTATGAAAAATCTGCAGGATCAGACTGCCTCCAAGAGATGATCATCTCTGCTCAGCTATTGTTTTGGATGGGAGAGGTTAATTTTAAAACAGTAAGATAAAGCTATGAAAGGAGATCTAGCAGAAGAGCAATGGCATACGATAAATGAGATTCTCAATGCAAACCAGGAGAGCTGAATAACTGAAGTGAACTTTGCATCAGAATAGCACCTCCTGAATCAAAGACGGTTGAGAGGTACAGGCAATTCAAAAAGGTAGGCATACAAAATACCTTCAATCATAAACATATTAAATATCTTAATAAAAATACCACAGAGGAGCATGAATTAAAAACAGTAAAACAAGAAGTGAATTACTTACAATCTTAACTGTAGCTAGTGTCGGGAGTACACAGAAGTATCCTGGTTAGATGTTTGTACCAAGACTGTTTTTTAATTTGGAGATAGATAGTGAATGAGCTTGTGTCTAAGTGTGAAGCTGTACATCGTGCTGCAGTTTCATCCTCCTTTCCTTGCTTAATCCCCTTTCTTGCCCCTCAACTCTTGAAGGGAATACCATGAATGTCCGCTTAGTACTAGGTCCAAATATTGTAAGTAAGTAAGAATAGATGAGCTAAGTAAGAATAAGTAAGATGAAGTAAGAATAGATGAGCTAAGACTGCATGATATAAAGTCTATGCTTTCCTCATCTTTAGAGAAACTTTTTCTTTATGCAGAGAGAAATAAATAAAAAAATTGGACAAATACCCCAATTTTATAAATGATGTGCAGAACTGTAGCAGGTGCGTAAACTGAAGTCAATGAAAAGCTGCAGGAAAACTACAGGTATTAAATACCAAAGTACTATACTGAGCTGTTGTTAAAGAAAAAGCTTAAGAGAGGTCCATCTTACTTTATTCTTACTGATCATAGTCTTTTAACTGCATCCCATGTTGTGGAGCAGTGTATAAGCCCGCTAAAGTGATCCTCATTCTAGGTCTGTATTTTTCCATGCTTCATACCTTTTTGCAACAGCATCACTTTTTCATTTACATCTCTTAAAATACTGTCTTAAGAGAGGGGGATATTTATACACATTAGAAATCATCATCTTCTGGTTCAGCTACCTACTTAGTAAAAAAAAAAGCTATCTGCTTAGTGAAAGGTAGCATAGCTGTTCCTGTTAAGATTTGAAACAACTTTCTTTTCCCTTAAAGGTCAGTCATCAGCTGAAGCCACAAGTCATGATTGTAGAAGGGTTCATAAAAGAGGAAAGATAGTGTGTCAGTCCTTAGCCTCTCACTTTTGATGAATTTTAACATCATAAGGTAGTAGTCCTGTGTTCCATGGCCTTTCTCCCCTGATATATTTTCCCCTCTGCAAGTATCTAAAAAAGCCACACATGAAAAATTAAATTTGCTATACAATATTGTTTTCAACTGTTTGCCCAGCTACTCCTTGAAGAGTGTTGAGGTATAGGAAGAAAGTATTTGTCTTTCTGTGTAAGTTTCAGAAGTTTATTTCTTTAATTCATTACTTTCTTTCTTAGAGGTTGCAGGAACACTATCAGAGAACACTATCAAATAGAAATGAAGGAATTCCACCAA
Source organism: Crypturellus undulatus (assembly GCA_013389825.1). Classification (NCBI taxonomy): domain Eukaryota; kingdom Metazoa; phylum Chordata; class Aves; order Tinamiformes; family Tinamidae; genus Crypturellus; species Crypturellus undulatus. The sequence goes on from VWPW01023335.1 coordinate 220,740, forward strand.
TGAATTTCACCTTAGAGGGAAACAGTATGATGGCAGAGTATTTATTTTTATATATAATTGTTACCTAACCATTATTTGTATCGTATTAAAATGAACAGTATATATTTGTATTCTGAAAAGATAAATGAGACTCTCTCAGAACTTCTACAAAGTCTACAAGAAGCTGACAAATTTTGCTCATTTTTCTTTTGTATATTTCCTGAGGGGGAGGAAAAAACTTGTTCTTCTGTCACATACACTAAAATAGCTGTCAAATTCAAGGCAGCATCACCACTTTGAAAATTTGCAGAGCACCATATAATATTTTGATTGGAAGAGTAAAGCTTCCAAAAAGCTATTTTACTCCTTTTCTTTTTTTTCCCCTGTAAATGAACTTCTTCAACATGAAAATTAAAAGAGTTATGTTTACTATGCAAATATGCAAGTATTCTGATGCAAGACACTAAGGTTCCCCACGTAGGGAATATTGACTCATTGTCTCAGTTTATTTTCTCATTACTTTGGGGACCCAGCTATTCATCTGAGTTACAGAAAGGTCAGAATTTAAACATTAAAGAATTTTTTAAAACTCTGGTATTTTAAAATAAAGTATTTATCAACACTTGTATCACAAGATAGAATCATAGAATCATTGTGGTTGGAAAAGACTTTTTAATCAAGTCCAACCGCAAGCCCATCACCACCTTACCTACTAGGTATTATTATCTAATTCTTAAAGCACCTCATTGTGCAATTAGGAAACTGTAAGAAGCAGAAGTAGAAATGATGTGATGTATTCATTCCTTCCTCTAAAAGCTTTTATTCTTGTATTGCTTTCTGTCTCATTTAAAACTTACTTGAAAACAAAACAACTCAAGTGTCATAAAGAAGCATCCCTTACCTACAAGACTAGTCTGAAAAGACCAAAGTGAAATGTCCCATTCTTGATAAATCTGAATATTAAACCACAGATCTGGGATCTATGAGAAAAGAGGAGATCTGAACTGAAGCAGGTCTAGCATTTAACAGTACTGGTTATTTGCATGCTTTTACTTCTGATTTGGAAAGAATCACGCCTTCCCTGAGCTTTCCACAGATACATTCAAGTCATGTACAAAACCGCAGAAAGGGTCCATAACCAAATGGGTTTGGATGATCTCATAGTTAAACAACTCAGACACCTACAGTTTTCACAAAAAAAAGTTTGAGGACATATGATGCCTATTTCCCAAATATTACCAACATTTTGCAAAAAAAAAATCTGAAACCATGATGAACTGTTGCTGCTGAAATTGATTACAACATACACAGGTTATGTGATATATGGGAAGTAGTAAAACAGATCCATTAGATCCAGTTAAGATGAGAATTTCAAAGGAAAGCTGCAAAGCAAGAGGAAATAGGAACAGGAATGGGAAGTGGTATAAGTTTAGGAAAAAAATAGTGTTCAACCATCATCTTGAAAAAAAAATTCAAATCTATAGGCTTCTACCAATATTCAATACCAATATTCAAGTTCAAGTTCAATTCCTTTTAAATAATGCCTCCCATTAAATATTCCTCCTCTCAAAAATCTGTTATTTTAAAATACCTAATTGATTTCTCATTTGATGCTGCAAATTGAATGAATGAACATAAATCACTTTGTTTTTAAATTCTACCAGGAAGCAACTTTGCTGATACATACCTTTACATTCATAGGAAATTATACAGGATTAGGCATGTCGAACCTTGTCTGGTATAAACTACATTGGTCATTCTCTGGTAAATCAGACGTTATTTTAAAGTCTGATCTTTTTTATGGCTTTAGTGAGGTTCTGTGATCACAACAAAGATCCTCAGCTATATTATTTCTGGAAATAGAAAATAGAGATGAAAGCTTTTACGAAGTATGCCCTTTGTGAAGAAAAACAAAACAGATGAAATCCCAAAACCATTAGGACATAGAATCTAAGTCAAATACGTCAGAACTGGTGATGAGCTCAGCTATTAACGGTAGGATTTCTGGCACCATTTTCTTGTAATGATATATATTGTGGGTTATCAATAAAGGGCAGTTATAAACCTGCAACTGCCTTTGCAGTTGGCAACACAATGTTGCACAACATTTTTTGGCATATTGCTGATCTACCATATCAGTATGTAAATAAAAATGTTTAACCCCACATAATGTTACCAAAGTGTGGAGCTAACTCACGTTTCTGATTTAAGTTTATTTTTCATTATCATTGCCACTGTGAGAAAATTTAAAAAAAAATGGAGGAAAAAAAGATACTCCCTCAATATGCAAAGCCATTTTTAATGGCCACTTTTAATAAGACTTCATAGATAAGAAATGATACCATTTTCTCCTGTTTATTATCATTTAACATGTGCACAAGTCTCTGACCAGAATTTGAAATCTTGAGGTGAGAACAGGATATATTAGTAAAGGGTTACTGACAGTCCCTTTCAACTGCCTCTTTTTTAAAGCCCTTTTCCGTTATCTCATTTCTTAAACTGATATCCCAATAAATCTTGTTTGAAACTTACCCCACATAAAACATGCTCCATGAGTTAGATGGAATAGCACAGATCAGGACCTTCCTTACAAAGTAATAATAATACTGCTTTTAACTACGCATCACTGTCAGCCTTACCCTGTTCAGAGGCAGTAAAATAATTCATTGAGTTCGATTTAAAGCCTTGCTGAGCATCACTATTTTTTCTGACTTAAATTCTCTATTAGTAGCAAAATAACACCAATGTAATAAGTTACTGGAAGCTGTGTATACCCAAGATGTTTTCTTTTTCCACTGGTTTGCAATTCCCAAGGAGCTCCTTTTTGCTTCTCTCCAAGGCCTGGCAGCTGGACCTCTTTTCAGGTATGAAGGTACCTCCAGCTCAGGACCAGGCACACCAGCAGGCTTCACCTAAGGCAGTTACCTTTCTAAAAGGTATATGATAAACAGATTAAGTGCCAAAAAAGAAAAATGTTATCACAACCTAAAACTTATATCTTCCATAGGAGACAGGTTTTCTTTCACAATGCGGAGCAGAATCTGATTAAGTTCGTAAAAATTGCTATTGAATGACATTTTCGATTACACGTTTCAAATGCTCAAACATCTATTTTGTAATAAGTTTCTAAACACAACCACCAAGATTGCAGTAAGTTGTCAATGTCTCTCTCTAACTCTTATTTGTCCAGAGGACTTTCTGAATGTCTAGTACCTCAGCAGCTTTGCCTCAGTGGCCACTTGCCTAGGAACATTTAAAACAACTGCAGGCAGCTACATATTGCACCATATAATTTGGCTCTGGTTTCTTTGGAAAATGTTTTGAGTGTTTTAGTTTATCATGCCATTCTGGCTGCTCTGTATCACATTCTGTCTTTGACAATTCATCATTCATGCCAGGCATTGCAATTTCCCAGTCTGGCATTTCAGGCCATTAATAAAAATATTTTTAAGAATACTGATACAAATAAACCTATGTTAATATACCACACTATAAAATAGCACTTGTGATATAGTTTAAAATCATAATCATTATAAAATTACAGTTAATATATAAACTTGTAACTGTAACAAAACAATGTTAGTAATAGTACTAGTAAAGATATTAATTAAATAGGCAATTAATTGGTGATATAACTGATAAGAATCAATGCTTGTCATAGCAATGTTGATCATATCTTTACCGTGCTAATACTCTGCTGTTCAATATCATCTGATTTTGGCTTTTATCTCTTAAAGTCTTCTATTAAGTCTGCTGTAGCCATAAGGCACATATTTTTCGACTCCTCCCTTCTGTATAATTAGGCCTGTTTTCAAATGACCCACTCCATGATAGGCTAATCTTTTTTCAAAGGCTATGACGGGCAGTAAGTGTCCATAAGCAGTAAGATAGACTCATAAAAATTGCCCATCCCATCCAAACTTGGTGGTGTATAATTTCAGAATTGCATATTCTTTTCAAGCGTCTCATGAACAGCTAAAGCAGACAAAGCAGTGAGATGTCATAAACTGTAAATAACAAATGCATAAAGAAAACTAAAGTGATACAATTACAATAAGAGACAAACACAACAAAACAGTACAGAGTAAGGTTCCAATTAATAGGTGAAAAAAGCTGGTTTAATCACAGACTAAGACCTCCCTAACTCTGCTTCAGGCTCTGGCTAGCATTAGACTCTTGATTCAGTATTCAAAAATCTATCCTTTTTGGCCAATTAAATAATAACAATACCTACCCTTAGTTGAAAGGTCATTTGTCTAAAGAACCTCAACCTGGATTCTCTCCTTTCATCTTTTCTTTCAAGCAGCTCTTCTTCCCAGGAGAGCAAACATTGAAAGAAAAAAAATGACTGAAATAGCAACTTGCCAAGCTACTTGAGAGTGTAACAGAGTTTATTATATATATAATGGAGAGTGTTTCATGACTAGAGAACTTTAGGAAAACGTGTTTTTTTCAGTTAGTGGATCTCTGCACCTTTTTTAAAAAAAATAAACAAAGTTGCCAAAATTTATGTTATTGCTCCCATATATAACACCCATATGGAACATTTTAAATTATAATTTTTCATGTATCATCAGCTATGTTTCCACATACGACAGTTTTAAACTGTACAGTTCATTAATCTTGCTTCCCAAAGGAAACAAAATAACAAGCCTTTTTCTTTTCCTTTTCATAGAATCATAGAATCACAGAATGCCCAAGGTTGGAAGGGACCTCTAGAGGTCATCTAGTCCAACCCCCCTGCACACGCAGGGCCACCTAGAGCATGTGGCACAGGGCTGCATCCCCCTTTCTTCCTCTTCCTCTTCCTCTTCCTCTTCCGTTCTCTTTGTCTTCTCTTTTTTCTTTCAGCTTTAGAGAGGATGTTGTATAGAAACTATAGAAATTTTGAATATTTTATGGTGAACACTTAAAGAATTGCCTTACAGAAATCTAATCCAAACCTGTCTCCTCAGACATACCATATTGAAAAATTGACCTGATACAGAATCCCAATAGAAAAAATATTTATTTGGTGTACACAAGTACAACGTACTTCACTTTTGAAACAGACACAGCATAGAAATTCCCTTTTTCTCATTCCCTAATGGGCTTCACATAGCTGATACTTATCTGCTTAGAGGTGGAGGCTTATACGGCCTCCAGGGGTCCCTTCCAACCTTCTTTCCATGACTGCGTATAGAAGCAGCTCTCTAGCATTAGAGTTCTCATGCGTTACAACAAAGCCCTCGCCTAAAATGCTAGAGTCAAAATCATTAGGCTTATATCTCTTACTTTAGACTAGCATCAACAGAAAGGATAATATCTAAGGATTTGTGGGGGGTTTTTTTTGTTTTTTTTTTTTTGCTTTGGTAACCGTAGTATGAAAGTATCATCTGAAAATCAGAATCATCTATAGCTTCTTCTGAAGCAACTGGGAACTGCAGATACTTAGCAGCTCTGAAAATAAGGTTTCTTCTTAGGACTCTTAACCCTGAGCATGCAAATTTAGAAATAATTATGTGACATTGTTTAGGTTTCCTCAGGAGCGTGTTCACAGATTGTCATAAACATTCAGAACTGCATTGCTCTTACTTCCAAAATTGCACCACAGAGCAATATCAACACAGAATGCATTTTGATAGCGGGCAGAAAAAAATAAGGAGTGCTTGCATCCAGTCTTGAAAACGCACTTTAAAACATCGTATGCACTCCTTGCTGTTAGAATGTCAGTAAGTTGTTTTTGCTGCAACTTTTGGGAAGATACGGCATTATACCTTTTAGCAAGAATCAGTCTTGCAAATATAATTTGATGGTCATAGAAGTGCTGGCTTTTTATTCAATGTTTAAACCTACCTCTAGACTCAGAAATCTCTCCCCCTAAAGCAAGTAAATGGCATTACTGTAAGAGGCAACTTGCCAGAAACTTACTGGCCATTACCATCAACCCCACTAAGAGAGGTAGAAGGTGCTATATTTACAAGCCTCAGGCCTTTCTTTATTATCCAATTGCTCCCTAAGCAGAAATAATTTTTCAGTCATCTATGGCAAATAATAATAAAAAAAATGAAGCAAGAGAGTCTCTAAACTTTGCTTTCTCTGTATCAACAAGCATTCTGTTTTCTTGCAGGTCGGACCAGTGCCCATGAACAGCCTTGTACAGTACAGTTAGACTAGAACTGTAGAGCTAGACTAGAACTAGACTTTTAGATATCTCAAAAAAAAACAGAATGGGAAATCTTGGGTATTTTTTTTTTAAGTGAGATGTGGAAGTGGAAATGCCAAAGCTTTTTGACATTAACTTGTGATTCTAACTGGATTTCATGACTCATTCATTTGGTAAGTGTGCAACCAGATTGTGACAGTAATGGATAACATGAACAGCTTATTCAAATTAAAATACATTTACTCAACAAACTGTTTCTTTTCTGATTGCAGTTGGAGGGTGGTCTTATAAATAAGATCAAAAACAAAGAGAGGAAAAGTGTAGATAAAGCAGAAAAAGCTCCATCATACTTCTGCCTAGTATAACAAGCCTAGAGCTACTGCCAGGTAGTGCTGGCAGTCCATTCAGTGGCTTACTATACCATAGTAAGGAATGTCTTCTATGAATAAAGGAGCTTTCACTGTCACGCTGAAGAGGCACACTCCTAAACTGTAAACTGCTAAGCACTTATGGTCGCCTTTGGAGAGCCAGTAAGACATGCTGTAGACTTTCCTTTGCTTAATATGCTATAGATGCAAGTTGTTGTAGATTCTTAAGTGACAGAGTGACAATAAGAGAGAGTTCAAGGAAGAACAAGCTTCCTCAGACTTCCCTTGAAATAAGGAATTTTACTCGAGGTAGTAAATAGGATAAAATCAGCCATGCTAAACATGGCTTAAATATAGTATTACTAAAGAAGGACTGTTCAAAAATAGATGCACCATCAGTGGGAAATTAGTGATGATAAATGAAAAGAATAATTAAAAAGAATAACAGTAACACTTGCTGTGGCAAATGTAAATTCTGTCACATCATAAAATGTACCTTTTAGAAGTGCCCACTGAATGCTTACAAATCCACAGCCTTTTGCAAAATTGTTCTCTAAATTCAATTTGATTCAGATACTTGACAATTATGTGGGTGATTAATCCAATTAAACAAGTAAGATGTCTCATTCAGACTCCGTTCCTTTGCAGAACAGACTGGACCTCCAGATGGCTTTGCTGTGCGCATCTGCAGCACGGTTGCCAACAGCTGCACACACACACGAAGCAGAACCACACAGTCACACAATGATCGAGGTTGGAAAGGACCTCTAGAGATCACCCAGTTCAAGCCCCTTGCTCAAGCAGGGTTACCTAGAGCATGTCGCACAGGATCACATTCAGGTGGACTTTGAATATCTCCAGAGAAGGAGACTCCACAACTTCTCTGTGGCTCTCTCAGCCTTTCTTCGTAGGAGGGGGTGCTCCAGTTCCCTCATCATCTTCATAGCCCTATGCTGGACAATCTGTTCTCAAGAACTGGACACAATACTCCAGATGTGGCCTCACCAGGATTGAGGAGAGAGGGAGGATCACCTCCCTCGCCCCGCTGACAGCACTCTTCCTAATGCACCCCAGGACGCCAGTGGCCTTCTTGGTCACAAAGGCACATTACGGGCTGATGGTCTCCTCGCCGTCCACCCGGACTCCCAGGTACCTCTCCACAGAGCTGCTCTCCAGCAGGCCAGGCCCCAGCCTGTACTGGTGCCTGCAATTACTCCTCCCTAGAGGCAGGACCTCAGTTGAAAGTTGAAAGCCTTGCTGAAGTCAAGGCAGACAAAATCCACTGCTTTCCTCTCATCTTCCCGGCCAGTCATTCCCTCACAGAAGGTTCTCACGTTGGTTAAGCGTGATTTCCCCTTCCTGAATCCATGCTGACTACTACTGATCACCTTCTTGTGAGAACTTCCGTTTTCACACATAGCCATGCATTTCTCTGTGCCAAGATGGGATCACACACTGATCCTGCATCCCCATTATGGGATGCATCCCCATTATGGGATGCAAGTTCCTGATCAATGGAGTTCCTGAATCCTGCCTTCTTCTCTACATGTTTTTTTATGGCTGTTAAGATGAACAATTTCCCACTTACTTTTTCCCTGAGGACTGAGGTGCACTGCTCGGATGAGGCAGCCGTACTGAACTGAGTCATGCTCTGCTTATACTTAATTTTCAGGTATTAAACTGACACTCTTAAAAATGGTAGAATTGCTGTGTTGTGCCCCACAGGGTTTCAGATGGGTGCTCTAATGCACATCCTCTCAGAATGTGGTAATTCAAGGCTTCTTTTCTATATTCCCCCAATTTTTCATTGTTACAAGTCTTATATGCAATTTTTTTCCTCGGAGTTTTTCTACTCCTCTTTATTTGCTCACTGAAGATTCCTGCATTTTCCCAAAGTAGTCTAATTCCCACAGGATCCAATAAGATTTTTAATATATCCCTACCTTTAAATTAAATCTATTTTCTATTTCTCTTTATCCATAATGACTAACGTAACATCACTCCATAACATGGAGATGACAGAGAGCCTAGCTGATGAAATTTTCAGCTGTAAAGGTGCTGCAGAAATCATGTCTTCTCTTTTAAAATTAAACTGTGTTTTTATATACGAGGCAGATTTTTGCCATACAGAAAACCATGCAAACTTTCACAGTGTTCGGTAAGCAACTCACAAATTCAGGTTACCTGCTGGTTACCGTTCAAGGAGGTGGCCCCAGTCTTTGGATGGAAAATAGAGCTGATTGATATGCTTTCAACACATAAACCAACGCATTTAATCTGTTTTGGGATGGAGCTTCCACTGACATAAAGCAACACAGCTGTTTTTTCATGGCTAATCATCTTATAATAATATTCTAAAATCAAGATGAGGATAAGCCTCCTGGGTTCTTCTTGCTGAGAGAGATATTTTTATTATACTTTTCACTGAGGCTCCAATCTTCTTTTCTGGAGTTAATCTCTGTTATTTATTAGAAGACTGGTGAGGGGCACCACTGGCTAAACTTGTGTGGAGCTAAAGAGCAGAATGCAGAAGCTTCAGGGTTGATACAAAACTTTATAATGAGAAGAAACAAGCTAACTGGGCGACACTGAATATAAATACATAAATGTTATTCTGTTATAGAAATTTTGTATGTTAAGCATAGAAATATTACTCTGGATTTGTGTACTATTGTATTCACTTAGCTTATGTAATCTTGCAAGAACTGATTCAAACATTAGAGTTGAAAATACCATATTTTTCCTCCTGAGAGAGAATGATTCTTCCCTGAGGGCTATTGAGGATTTATTTATACATACATCCAATCATGTTGTCAGGATTTTTTCCTCTTGCACACCAGATGCACCTTTTAGACACCATTTGTAATAATATAAATTTTAGCTCAAAATACATATAAGAGGGTGCTGGAAAATGTGTTAGCATAATCTCCAGCATACATACTACCACAGATGAAAAATCCTAATGAAGAATTATTTGCTTCTTTCATGACCTCCAAGCCCAATGAAAACACCCTCTACAACATACAAGTATATATACAATATATATACATACATATACATACATATATATATATATATAGATAGATATTTTTTTCTCTCTCTCTCAGTGGTATAATTGGAGAGAGATACTACCTAATAAGCAAATGAGAAAAGACTGCAAAACAAAATTATACTGGCAGAAACCTGCAAGCTTCTCCTTAGTAGAAAAGCTTTGCCAAAAAAATAAGCAATTAGAAGTTTTCTGAACAACTGCATTTTTGTATATTATTTGAAAGACAAAGCAATAAGACTTTAAAAAAATAGGCATTTTGGTTGCAATTTATATCAAATATGAATTTATTAATTGTATTATTTTTTCTGGCTCTAATAAAAGTGTAAGAAAGAGCAAAAAATTAATAAGTGTTCTCATTTGTTGTATTTTCTCACCATCTGCTGAACTGAGGAGTGTGTAGCATATTGTCACCCAAACAGGACAACAGGAAGAATGCAAGGATGTTATTATGCATTAGAATGTGAAAGAAAGAGATGCACAGCACTCTGAAACTATTTCACAGAAGAAAAGAACATTCTTTTCAATATTGGAAAGAGGATTTCCAGTGAGGGGCATATTTTTCACTGGCTGAGAATGTGAAAAAGAGCAGTAAGTTCTACAGGTTTTGTAGCCAAGCACCTTAAAGGCAGACAGAATATAATTTGTGCTTTTTTGACTTCAGTGTGACAATGCATACTTTTGCAATCAAGCGTTAAAATTCTGGTTTGGGATTAGGCTGAGGCTAAAATGTCTGGTTACAATTGTCATTTCATTTCCAGTTTGGAGCTTGCCAGATTCTTCTCAGAAGTGCAGAGTGGAAACACGAGAGGCATAGACAGCACAGGAAATTCCAATTAGATTTAAGGAAAAAAAATTTACTTTGAAGGTTGTTGAGCACTGAAATTTCCCACAGAGGCTGTGCAATCTTCATCTTGAAGTTACTTATATTTTCACTTGCTGAGATTCTCAATATACTGATTTAATGTAGACCTGATCCAGGTGGAAGGGTTGAATCAGAGCTCCAGATGGTCTTTCCAACATAAATTGTTCTGTAATTCTAGCAGCAGAACTATGCAAAATAACAGGTATAAATCACAACATCAGTTTGTGCCTTCTGCATGTCCAAACTATTAAGGGTGACCTTCCCTGGGAGGTAACCTGATTGTGTATTGAAATACAAAGCAGGGCAATGATATGTTCATTGGATTATCTTTGAATTCTTTCAATGCAAATACAAAACTGCAGTGACATCATCTTGCTTTTAATGCAGACTTTATCAGTTCCACTCCCTATCCAGTTTCCTTCCACTCATCTTTCAAACCACTATGAAGAAGCATATGTCTAATACCTCCATGGCCTCTTCACAGTGCGGGCATGTAAAGTCTACACTGACGAGTGAGTCTAGTTAGCTGTGTGGCTTGAGAAACCTTAAAACATTCTGCCTGAATGTAACTTATGTGTTTTTTCTTCTCCTTCTAGACTGGATGAGATGAGATTAGCAATAAATTGCTGTGTCACTGACATATTGAGAGAAAGGTGTCATATGCACTCTTACTGTTCCTCTGTTCATAGCAGGTTTACTGCAAGACAATTCATGTAAATTCATGTGAATAGAATTCTTATTATTTAATTACATTTATTTATTTAAAATTTATCAATTCTAAATTTATCACTTGGTTCTTGTGTTCATTCTAAATAATCCAAACAGTCCTTTTGCCTCCTCTCTATCCTCTAGCTCTTTCTTTAAATTATATTTGTCCCTGCTACCTAAATAGCTTGCTCTATTTTTACACTTGCCCCTCCATAGCATCTGGTCTCTAGTAATTTCTTCAGGTGAGATACTCTACTTTTGGATGCTCTTTTGATTCCAGTCTGTTCAAGTAAGGAAAAAATGGAATTGTGATGACAAGACTGGTAGTTCTTATCTTCACCTCTCTACAGACGACCTCTCCTCTGCTTCTTCTTTGGGCTCAGACAGCTGAAGGCATCAGAGACAAAAAAGCTACAAACATGCAGAAATTGCTCAGCCCTCATCCTGTGTGTTTCCTTAATCTGTCTCATATAACAAGGAACTTATGAGAAAGGGCCAAGTACAAGAGCTACTCCTTGCTTTATATTTATATGCTTTCCCAGACCTGGGATCCATACCATGAACAGCATGCGTCTTGGAGCAGGCTCTTTGCAAACGAAATAATAGAATTGAAATTCCTGATGGGAAGCTTGGTAAATGTCTTTAAAGCAATATATGTAACTCTGTGGTAATGCTTCTCCTCAAAACCAAAATGTTAGCAAACTCCATCTCTGTCACAAAACTGTCACTAAAACCCCAACATTTGTAGGGAAAAAAAATAGTTTAAAAGAAAACAATCCAAAACAAACAAAAAGACCTCTCTGCATTTAGTCCTCCAAGTTTTATGGAACAGAAAAAAGCTGGATAGAATCTTCTACAGGAAATGACATTTCCTATTTTCTCCCCAGAGACTTAAAACAGTAAGCCCTTGTACCATAGACAAATCTTGACAGCACAAGTGAGTCCTCAGTGTCAGCCAGGGTTGCTGAGAACACTGGAACAATTGTATCAGGTCAGCCCAGACATCCGTCTGGCCCTGCATCCTGTCTGGCAGCAACCTAGCGGATGCCTGGGGATGGGTAGGAGAATGGAGCAGGCATATAAGGATGCCTCCCACATCTGGTGATTTGTAGGATTTTTATCATCAAAGAAAGTCTCTTGGAAGTCAGTAAGTCAGTAAGTCTAGGTAGAGTTTTCTCCACTCCTTTTCTTCCTCTCCTTCGTGCCCCTCCTCGTTTTCATGCTAACACAAATTAACTTGCAGGATCCACCGCTTATTGGCAAGTATTTCCAAAGCTCAGTGCTCAATGACGTGTTGCGTCAAGAACCTTGTCCTCTTACTTCTTTTGAATCTGTCAGCACTATATTTACTTGAAGGTCTCCAGGTCCTTCACAGCTTACAGGTTTTGCATCACTCCCTTCCAGGCTGAAGAGTTCTTGCCTTTTCAGTTGTTTCCGCGATAGCTGCTCTTCCAGACCTTTGATCATTTGTACAATCCTTTTCCAATGCTACAGTACTTCTTGAGATGAGGAACAAAACTGATTTCACTGACTTTCATCTGCCCGCACCAAGAAATGTAGACTAATGCATAAGTGTACCCTTCCAAATGCAAAGCTCAACCCTAACTCGGCAGATGAAACAACAGGTTCCCTTATCAGAGGTCGCCAAGAGCGGGGCATGTGTTCCCCCACCAAAAGTAGGGAAGGAAGGAATAATAATAAGGAAACAAAATAATAAGGAATTCTTCCTTATTTTTCCGTGTTTGTCTATTCTGAATTTTCTTTCTACTCTGTTGCTTCCCAAATCAAAATGCCTTTTCATTCCAGGCTGCGGTTAACAGTGCTCTGATTTAAACACATATAGGAAGAATTAATACAAATGTGGGACAGCAGATTTTAAGAGACCACAGAACAACTTCAAAATTGAGAAACCCTGTTTGAAGTGGATTTGGAGGAAAACATTTAACATTTCTTAAATGTTAAGTCTTTAAAAATAAACAAGCGAAGCAGTGTGAATATTCCTTTCAGATATTTAGATCATTATCCCCTTAAAGTGAGTGCCAAATTCCAATAACCTCATTAAGAATTTAACATAGAAGAATACAACAGTGATAAAGGCAGACAGACAAGCTATTGAATACTTCTTTCGCCTGCCTATGTTGTTTGAGGTGTCCAAGACACTACCTCTATGTCTGTGTGGACTTATAAATATTCCAGGGTCTTATGAATGCAGTTTTAGACTACTTACTATGATCCATCAAAACAAGATCAATCATAAAGAAGAAATCAGGCTTGAGCTAAAAATGACATTTATAGAGTAATTTTTCACAGAAGTGTTGCTACAGATCAGATCTCAGAATTTTGTATATACTTCCTTGTAGCAATTCAACTGTGAACCTGTGAGTCATCACATGTCACTTAGCATTAGTTGCCAAAATGATATGAAAAGTGAACTTAGTGAAAAGTTATCCTCAGAGCTATGAGAAAATTATATCTTGCCGTAGAAAATGCTACAGAAAGCATTTGTTGTTGTTGGTTTTGTTTGCAGCCTCTTTAGGTACCTGTGGTTGAAATAAATAAAAAAAGATTCCAATCAAAACTGCTGGCCTGAAGGAATGTACAAAAATGTAACTTACTACCTACATATAAAGTTCCAGGAAATGACTTAGCACTGGCAGTAGTAAAAATTCCAAGGAATAGCTAATGCCAAGGTACAAAACTAGGTACATTTTGTTCTCTTTTATTACAATGTCTTATTTCCAAAAATTGAATGCAACAAAAGAAAATAGACTCAGTGTTTGTGCCATCCCTGTGGCACACAAAGAACCTCTTAAACAGATTGGGTCTGACTGGTATGATTAATTTGTATAGAATATCTTTCACAGAATAATAAATCAAAATGTTTCTTAGTTGGTGCTGCAAATTTACTAAACATATTTAAAATATGGATAAAGACAAATATTTTCAAAGCTCAATGTTCTCTTTTCTTTTACAGTCCTCTGGGTACCTCCTGAACTGGGAGTAACCTGGAGTTACCCAAGGTAATTTCAAGCTACTTCTATTCTCACAGCCCTGAAGATTCATTCCCATGGTATTTGCAAATCCAGTAGCTTTAGAATCTTAATTCTTCTTTCTCCAAATTATATTTAAACCTCATATTATTTTAGTAAAAGTAATGTGGGGGTCCTTTTATTTATAATTTACATGCCCTTTATAATTTACTCATTTTCATAGCTTTATTTATATATTTTCTTATCAAAACCTGGGAAATCAGACATTCAATTAGGAAAGTCAAGGGATTCCTTTCCTGCCTCCACCCCTGAATCTGATATTCTCAAGTAGTCATGTAACTCAGACTGAGAAAAATACCAGATATTACGAAGTTGGTAATAAACACACACACACACACACACACAAAACCACTCTTAAAATCTTTCATCTCAGTGATAGACAAAGGCAGTATAAATATGCAAACTTGTATGGTAAATTAATTGCAATATTTTCAGTTTTAAAATAAACACCATATGGAGCATAATACACAAGGGACAAAGATTTGTGTTTTCTTCGTAGTTATCTTTTTTTTAGTAAGCTTTGACTGAAAAGCCTCCTTATTCTGATTTTAAGGCAAGATCCTTTCTATGCTAGTAAGAACACCTAAAGTGTAGATTGTTATTTACGGACCAGCTGTGCCCTGACCCATTCTGCCCAAGTTTAACTGAAAATTCATAGATTATTTGGAAATGTGCTGACTGAAAAAGAAATGGACAAAATAAAATTTTAATATACATCTGTTCTGGAGGCATAATATCCATTTATAAATATACTTACCCATTATAGTATATACACAACAGCATATAATATAAAGAAGTTTATGACTTCTACACTGTCACTAGTCCCTGTTGCATTCATTGTGTCAACAGCATAGATTTGGTCAGGAAACATTAGTTCCCATCAGCATGTGCGCATGTCATTGGCAGCACAAGTGACAGTAAATAGCTGTCTTGGAAAGCCTGGGTCTGCTGAATCCCCAGGCTCCTCTTCCCTCCAGCCAGTACGTTACCATTCAAACCAAATGCAACCAAAGTACTCATTGCTGCTCAGTAAACGGCAGGTTTATTTTTCATTTTGCTACTTCTATTTTTGTGCTTGCATGACTTCATTTTGGAAGCTGATGCACTGTGATTTTTACAGTGCAGGAGATGACGGAGGTGATTTCATGCAGTTCCCCTCATCATTTCGCTCCCAGCTCATCGCTCCTATGACTTTGGAAAAGCTGGAAACAGCTTGTGCTAAATTAAATTCTATAGCCATTAATTAAACTTGGAGTGGTTTTGCTACTAGCAGTTCTTATTTTGGGTGTAACAATGATAATAGCTACACTGCAGAAATATGCTGCTGATATCATCATCTAATCTCTTCTGCATTTATTTTTGTCTCTGCTTCATTGGAATGTTTCTTATCGGTTTGTGTAGCCAGTAAGATGAACCCTTTCTAAAACATACTTCTGCTATTCTGAATACGAATGACCTGGCACTGGAGAGAGTTCCTACAGTCACATATGTGCGTTGCTTCTGTTAAAGCTGAACAAGAAAATGTACAGTTCAAACTCATGTGTTTTAGACTTGAAAAAGAGCTAAAGGAGACGAATACAGCCTCAGTCAGACATGAAAAAAGACCTTTTGCAAATGATACATTTTACATTTGACACACTTGGTTGTTGTATCTGAAGCTGTCCATCTACTTTTAAAGTAAATTTAGTACATGGCATATTTCCAAAACATTTCTCTAACCCTAGGTTACATGCAAATAGTTCTTTTAGAAACTTAAGTTTTAGAAAAAAACATGTTTTTTGAGGTTTTGTTAACTGTGACTCTGAATAGTCTACCCTGGAAGCTGAACATAGTAGCTGAACATACATGCAACACTACAATTATTTCTGTACCTGAAACTCTGATAAGAATTCTATGGATAATCCCTACTGATAAATAACATCAGTTCAATCTTGCACACTTGTGTCAGATCAGCAAGGCTAACAACTCTCAACTGTACTGGAAACATTTTCTTCAGCTTAATTAAAATAAAAATATATAAAAGTAGCAATATCTCTTATTTGCACTCACTTTTCAATAAAGTTCTGAAAGTTATGCACTTGCATTTGTTTAATGAATTTAACATGACTCATTATTTTACCAGTTACGAAAATGTAACTCTGAAATGGATGCTAGTAAACAACTGCTCACACTGACCAGAATATATTTTTTTTTTAAGTGAGGACTCTTTGGGATGAACAAAAAAGACAAATCTGATAAATAACATTTTAAAGAAACTCATGCCTTTGTAAAAGCTACTTGATGATCAGCCAGCATATGCTGAAAGTTGGATCCTGCACTAATGTACCTAGGCAGAGACTAGAGGGCTCAAATGTTTAACTACGACTTTTCAAAGATGTTGCTACTGATTTTCAAGGTTTCCTCCAAAATACCGAGGCAATTTGAGCACTCTCTGCTCTTCTGAAAGTAATTAATTCAGCTTATGTTTGAGGAAAATGAATAAATCTTGTACAGCAGATATAATTAAAGCTACTTGAGTTTTTCCATTGAAATGATTTACTGATAGATCAGTGCTTTGTATCAATTGCAGTTCACCCTGGGAATCAAGTCCTGATTTTCCATAGGAAAGCTCAAAGCAAAATGCTTCATTCTGGTTTGATTTGATCCTAATCAGAATATTTGTCATGTCTCCTTATGAGTGCTGTATTTCTACTCCCTGTTCTCTCCCAGGGGCAGACTATATGGCCCCTACAGAAACTTGAAGATCCCCAGAACGTTGCAGGATTTGTGAGATCCTTTGTGCTTAGAGAGCTGTAGTCCCTCCACACTGCCTGAAATACTGGAAATCTGCTACCTCTATTCTACTGTGCTTTATCGCTTAAGGGGAACACCATCAGGAAAGATACAGATTAATGCGATGTCATTTTACCAAACCAATGGGAGATTTTAAATTCCGAAGATTTTGACATGTCTTGCATTAAATTTTTCAGAAATTCCCATTACAAAGGGGAGAGGAAATAAACATTGTGGTTTTTAGAACTTCCCATGCACATTCTTAAGCTTTGGAGGTACAGGAGGATAATCTAATCTGAGAAGCTACTTTCCAAGCTTTTTCACTTGCTAGAGCAGGCAAATTTATTCTGCTACTGTAAAGAGCAAGCACATGTCATCTCTTCAAGAATGCAGAAATATCTGATCAGTGGAGAAGCATCAGCTGACCCTCTCCTATGAATCTTGCTCTTACTCAGTCCGTTTCCACAGCATTAGGTCTGGGTGGAGAAAGAGTGCGAAGATTTTTTGCGCATGTTGGGGGAACACACGTGCACCTGAGAGGGTAAATAGCTGCATAGGCAAGTGTAAACTGCAGGACAACAGAAAATTATTTGCAGAGAATTTGGAGATTTTGCAGGAGGCAATAGTTGCCTACATCAAACTGAACTCTTTCGATAGAATTGAAGTCATTCCCTGCTTGAAGTTCTTGGGTAGACTTTTCAAAAAGAAAAGAAAAAAAAAAAAGAATCCCTCAAACTTTTACAGCACATGAAAAGGATTACAATTACATAAATACTTAGTGCTTTCACCCCCACCCCCCTTGGGATTTTTCAGGCAAAACTTACAATTTATGCAGGATTGCTTCAGGATTTTTTTTACTTTTTTAACTTTTGTTGCTACATTTTACACCTGATCTGTTGGGCTGAGCCATTCCATCTGGAAATAACACCCACAGATAAATCGTGTCTAACTTGGCATAACAGAAAATGTGATGGAAAGTGAAATAATATAGCCCCATATTCTACTGGAATAGCTGAAATTTAAAAAGGCATTTCATAAAGTGAGTGGACTAATAGACTGATCTAACATCAGAGTGCAGCAGACCAGCTGGGACCTGAAGAAAATAAGAGACCTTATGTAACATACTCAAAAAGCTAAAGAAAAAGAAAGAGAAAAAGTCTTGCAGGCAGTTCCAATTACAAGCACAACGTTAGAATCAAGAATTTCTTTGATGTAATGCTGTTTATTTGCAAAGCATGTAAAAAACCCTGCTGCCTGAAGGCATTTCTCTACTTTCAAGTTCCTTTGCTTTAGCATTACTTAGCATTACTTCTTTATTCTCTAAACTTTTCTTGGTTTTCTGTTGTCCAAGTTTGTTTAAGGCATGTTCCTTTTGTACCTCTCTGAAATTAAGAATAACGATTTTGCCTACAGAACTCAGTATCTTATCAAAGAACATGTTCCTATAATGGTCATAAACATTTAAGACAAGCATTTATAATCAACAAGAGTGGCTACATGTCACTATTTGGAGTTCTAGGAAATATGCTTCTCTAAGAATCTATGAGAAATGAGGACTTTATTATTGGAGTGGCTGCTTGAAACAGAACTAACTACAGTGTCAGCCTGCTCATACATTAATGACCGGTCTGAATTGTAAGTTTGAAAATTTGCCTGATTTTTAGAAGTGACTACAGAATTTAAAAATCATTTTTATCTTTCCATTTAATAAGGAAAGGCAAGGGAAAAAATCTAATTAAATTATTTACATTATCTCTGTGAAATACACATAAATCCCCATATTAGCATATACAAAAGACAAAAAGTAATGTAAGCAAAATGCTCCTGTCATTGCAAAATGGCATTTTTATAGATCTGCTATCCTCTTTGCAGATTAGATTCCAGGGCTCCAGAATAATTTTTCAAAGCTCCTTCAGCACGACATAGGGAACACGTGGGTGAAAGCTTTCGTATGGACTGTCCCTGCAGCGCTGGTGGGGCCCTAGAAGTATACACACTGGTCTATGCTCCTTCTGTCTCATAAATCTAACTTTGGTTAAGGGCCAAAGGTATAGCCTTTGGCATGTGCAGGCATATACTTTCTCGGTGTTGCTCATTACTATCTATCGGGCCATTCCAGGTCAAGCAAGTGTGTTCTAAACTGAAAGATTCTACCTGGACTGCAAACTGCTCAAGGGAGAAGAAGCCTTAATGGAGCTAAGGGCATGAAAGTCTGTCAGGCTTCCTGCTCTGCTTGGAGTTTTCAGATACAAAGAAAGACATTGTGAAATATAGAACCATGATGTTGATTCATCCATGAAACAAAAGCCAACATGCAATAAAGAATCTTGGGTCAAGATTTCATAAAAAAAAACACTCTTTTCTCCTGAAGCAAACTAAAAATTCACATGCAAATACAGTTTATAAAGATTCAGGAGACAGGCCAAAATCTGTAATCTGGCACCGTTCTCATTTGCCTCTGTGCAGCAGAAGAAGCATCTTCTTCTAACTGCAGAGAGGAACCAGTGCCAATAAGACTCCCTATCATTTCTTTCTGCAGCAAAGGAACTGGCAGCACAGTTACATTAGTGCTGTGATACACAAGTGACAGACTTGTCCTGACTTAACAACATTCTTATAAGTTGGGCTGTAGAATTGCTTTCTGGCTTTTTTTTTTTCCTCATCCTCTCCCCACCCCCCCTGAAAACTGAAGATTTCCTCATGACTCTCAGCTGTGAAAGGGCACTGTGAAGCAACAACAGTCTCCATAAGGATGGCAGCAATCACAGTTGGGATTCAAAACCCATGCTCACCACCTCCAGGTTCTCACAAGCCCACCAGAATGCAGCACCCAGGCCTTCCAGCAGATTTTTCCAGTTCCCAAAGCACTCAGTTACTCAAAGTTATCTTCATCCTACAGCTACCAAAGAAGCCTAGCAAGGATTCCCTCCCACACACATACACATCCCACCCCTGTAAGCAAGTCATGATATCAACCACCTACCCATCTACTTCCCATATGTCTCCCCAGTTTTCCAAGGAAGGCAGCTACCAGCTTTCCTCTTCCATACATATGGTGATGCTCTGAGTCCTACAGGTTGAGTTGATTAAATGGAACTTAACATTTAAGTGTATCAATCTGCAATTTAACTCCATGAGCAATAAGAAAAGGTCTCCCATGTGGATCAACACAAAACTTGGTAGCTCTGTTGGCAAAAGAAAACAGATGGGTTTATTACATATACAAACATCCTAAAGAAAAAGCTCATGATGGAGGAATAGGATTTCATGAAGTATAAAAGCTATAGGGTAAGATTTTACATGAATTGTTTAAAAACCTAATGAAGACTTCAGCTAGGAAAAAAAGAAAAAAAAAAAAAAAAAAAAAAAGCTCCACCAGCTGAGCTGATGGTGCCAGCTCAGGCACTCACATCTTGTCCTGGGAGTTACTGGGCAGAGATTTGTCTTCTTTCCACAGCCCAGTTCCTCTGGCAAGAGGACATTAGGGTTTGCTTTCACTCTCTCTCTGCTTGTCTTTGGCTTTTGGCTTTTCTTTATCCTCCGGGAGTGGGACAATAAGAGAGAAGATGGGTGCTTTCCCCCTCTCCCTCTGCCTCCAGCATAATGCTTTGGTGCCTTTTGGACTGGGCAATCTTAAGGGGCTTCTTTCTTCCAGATGATTTTCTCTCCCAGTGTCATCTGGGGACTATTTGGCCTCAAACTGGCCGCCTCCTGCTGCCATTGCTGCGGCTGCTGAGGTTGCCCCAGGCTGCCAGGCTCGGAGAGCTGTCTGCATATGACTTGGCACAAGAAAGAAGCAGCAGAACTAGCTATTAGCTCAGCAAGAGGATGGATTATTCATGGCTTTGACAGATTTTGGATCTAGCCCAAAGTGCTGTCAATCACCCATAGTAAATAAGCCAAAAAATGAAAAATGAGCTTTCTTTAGTCTGTGTCAGCAGAATCAGTCAGAGCAGTATCCAAAAAAATTGGAAATGAATAGGCCACTTTTCTGGCTGATGATATTCAAGCAGATTGTATTTCAAATGGGCAAAAGAAAAAGAACATATAACGTCAGGTTATTTTCCTAAACGCATTTATTTCAGAAACTACAAAACAGCAAGTGCCTTGCTGAGAATGTATGAAGATGTATATGCAACATATATCTGTTATGCTGCAAGGCACTTTGGAAAGACAAGATGGGGGCACTCACTTATTTTAGCAACTTTTCACAGACCAATAGCAACTTTTTAGTTTTAAAAAGAAACAAAAAAAATATAATTACTGGAAGAGCTCAGCCTGTGTAAGGCACTTTAACAAATGCCTTTCTGGAAAAAAAGAGATGTTCTAAAGTAATGTGGAGGAGGGACCACTTTTCCAGGAAAGATCCAGAACAGACAGAAATCAATGGATCAGTGTGAATGTTCAGGCCATATTTGTTTGTTTTTCCTAGGAAGTGCAGGTACTGCAACTGTTTAACTTCTGAATCGCACCAGAACATTGGTGATAGCCCAGATCGAGATTTCCTGGGCTTACTGTTACAAAAGGAATAATAATGATAATATAAAATTAACTGTAGTGATACTAACATTTAAGAAAATGATCTTCCTCAAGTCCTTACTCAGGTCTTGGAGACACATTGGGGAAAATAGCACAAATTGGAAGAGTGAATATATTAATATATAATAGATACTAAGAATCCTATAAAGAACAGGCCTTTGGATATTACTTTAATATGTTTTGTGAGAAATTTTCACAATTTTCTGGTTGAGCTCCTTACATTTCCTCAGAAGGCTCTCCTTTTTTTTGATTCAATATCCCATAATGCCAACAGTATCACCGTGTCCTTTCTTCCAATATTAGCACTTGCCTTTACGGCACAACATATAATTCAAATATCTCTTTAATTATTTAATGTAAATCTTAGTCTCTTACTAGTTAGTCTCTTAATTGAACTTCAAAATATTTTACCTTTATATCCTTTATATTTCTTTTCAATAATCATCTGTTACTCTTCCCCTTAATGCATTATAAATTATTTACTTGCTAACCTCATGCTACTTTTTAAATGGAGGATTATTTAAGCAAACTCCTATTGTCAGTAATGAAGGGCTGTTTCCTGCAAAACTCTTGTACGTATAATACCTTTACAACTGAGCTCTTTCTTTGAACTGCTATGCTTTTAGCATCTTTTAAAAGCTCACACAAAAGAACTGTTCAAGTTTCAGTGAAGTGACTTCCTTCTTAAGCTCACCACATAGTTTCTTACTATGATTTCTATAGCCCTTGGCACAAATGTTTACTTACACACAGAAATAACTCTGTAATTCAAATGTCCTACCTTTTAAATCAGATATATGAAAATATGTAATATTAAAATTAAACTATGCATATATATATAAACCCAAGTAATAAAAATGGCTAAAAAAGCTATTACAGAATCACAAAATTATTACAAATCCTCCTTTAAAATAATACTGAGACCTCTATGGAATTTCATATGTAAATTAATGCGAACAATTAGACACATACTCTAGTCTCATTTTCGGCATTAAAAACCAATGGGCTTGGAAGGGAACCTTAGATATGGGACTGAAGTTGAGTACTGTGCTTGACAGATTAGTCATTGTTTAATTATATGTTGCTTATACCGGTGTGACTAGATTTTCATCTCAGGCCAAAATATGGTCTTCTTTATGGTTTAGGACATGATTAAATGTATTTAGGCATTAGTGAGAGGGCTAAGAATAATTCTTAGTTTATGCAGCTTGAGTATTAATTTGCTACCCATTGTTGTTTGTTTCCATTTGAAACAAACATGAATTCTCTTGTGAATCCATAGGGATTTAACTTGTGTAGCACATTTGTTATATACGTGCTGGCTTATGTACAAGCCAAGCAATGGGAAGCAAACCACACAGTGTGCTCTGGCACTGCCCATTCTAGATCAGCCCTGTGTCATTTCAGTTCTCTAGTCCCACCGGGCTGTGAAGCAATACCCACTTAACTCAGAGGTTGCACCACCCCAGCCAAGGCCCTGGTACGCTGTCACCCCATCAGTTTTCCCATGAGTCCCCTTCTCCTTTGCTGCAGTGGCTTCTTGCCCTTCCCTCTGTCCTATCCCTCAGGAGGAATGTGCTGTGCTACTGCTTCTCTCCTCCTCCTCTCCTCCCTCCCAGGCTAGGAAGTCTTATGTTCCCCATTCTTCTCCTGGGCTCTCTCCAGAGCCCATCCTTCTCTGCTATTGCCAAGGGCCATGTTGGCTTCAACATCTGCTTTCCTACCTTCTTGTCTCTTCCCATTATTGCAAGTTATAAATAACAAGGAAGACAAGGTAGATGTAAGAGAGAACTCAAGCTGAGCTGGAAAGTGTTATGGGATCCCCTTGAAACAGAGTTACAGAATCCCAGAAGAGCTGAGGTTGGAAGGAACTTCTGGAGATTATTCAGTCCGAGCACCCTGCTCAAGCAGGGCCAGCTGTAGCAGCCTGCCCAGGATCGTGGCCACTCGGGTTCTGAATTTCTCCAAGAATAGAGACTCCACAAGTCTTACCTGAGCAACCTCTTCCAGAGCGCAGTCACCCACGCAGCAAAGGAAGTCTTCTGGTCAGTTCAGATGGAATTTCCTGTGTTTTGGTTTGTGCCCATTGTCTGTGTCCTGTCACTGGGCACCAACAAGAAGAGTCTGCCTGCATTCTCTTTACACCCTCTCTTCAGGTATTCATAAACACTCATAAGATCTGCATTGCAATAACATCAGCCTGCTCCTTCCTAGTCTAGAAATCTCCTGGGGATATTACCTTCAATCCATGGTGAAGAAAACTTAAGCTGTTTAAAAGAAACTTATTTTTTCCTTAATGCTTGCCATTTAACAGTTGAGTAGAAACAGAATTTTCCTTTAAATTAATCATGCAGTTATGCATACCATAAGTGGACAAACACTATAAAAACTGAGGCTACAACTGTGTGTCTCTGATGATATATTTTATCCTTAATCTAATATTTGGTTGATAAGCATGAAGTCTAAAGAAATGCTAGTTAGGTGTATCTGTCTTATTAGATGGATAAGCAAATAATTAAACTACATTATTTCATATTGGGATATGTCTTTGCAGTTATATAAGCAAATAATTCAAAAAAGTTTTGTACTGTGTATGTCACATTTTCCCAAGACAAAATCAATATTCTGTCTTTTCCAAAGCCAATTAGTGCAGAAGAGAGTTACAGGGACTATCTTGGTCAGAACAGTAAAGTATGGTGATATTCTTCACCGCTGCAGAGAATCAGTTCAATTTCATTACCCTGTCTGCCTGTAGGGCAGCTTAATGCAGTTACATTAAAGACTCCATCTCTTACCTGTTTCTTAAAAACCTTGTTGTTTATTTCTTCAGGGTTTTATTCTAATTTTGGCAACAGAGAACACTCTAGAAGTGCCTTACTGTTCTTTTATCTCCTATTAAAAAAAAAAAGAAAAAAAGATTTGATGTAACAGCTTATTCAATGTGATAAGATGAAAATAACAGCTTTGCTTATCAATTTGTTTTTCGTATTGGATTGTTGTAATTTTTGATCAAGCCCCATTTTTTTTCCTAGTGTTTGTCTTAATGATTTGCAAAGGCCACTATGTGATCAACATTTCAAAAAGATGAAAACACATGACCAGCCCTGAGCTGCAGTAATATGACTGTTGCGGGAGGCAAAAATGAGAACCAATGTGGAAGGCAAGAGGAAGGATCAGGCTGCCAAAACTGACCTTACAGCTAAGGGAAATAGTCTCACATTCTTGTATAATGTAGCTTGTATAATCTATACATTTTTAGGTTGTAGTAGCTCAGCCCATACAAGACTAGTGATTATTGTTCACAGTCAGTGGAGATGTAAGAAGAGAAATTTTTTTTTCCTTTTTCAGTCATATAATTTGGAATCTGGTTTTACAAGATCTTCAATATCTGTCCTTGATCTTAGAACATTTCAACTAGATCTCTCTTTTAAAATGTATCATTTTATAACTTGCATTTTTTTGCGCCAGATTTAGTGCTCACACCAAAGTCAACTTGCAAACAGTGAGAACTGACATGCTCCATGAAGTCTTCATAAGACTCGGCAGCGCAGATTTCCACAGGCTGTTCTGTGCTATAATTCAACACTTAACAGGAAAACACGCTTCTCAAAGTAAAGTGGAGTTCAATTTTCAAACCGTTTTGCCTCTGTGAACTGTTGACAACTTTGCCAGTTAGGAGAACTGTAAGCACTTATTTTAACTAAAGTTGCCGAGGGCTCTCAAAATCCTTCAGCTTGCACAAAATACAGTAGTACTAGGTATAGTCTTGACTAAATTTTAGAGGAAACAGTACTAAAGTTGTTTTGGAGTGGAAGGATGGGTAGCACAGCAGTAATATTTTATAAGCAGAGTTACATCTTGGGTTTTAAGTTAAATCTGCTTTTCTAATTAATAAACAGCTGTCAGAGCTGGCATATCTGCTTCTTCTTTGAGGAGATACTAGTGATCCAGCTTTTTTTAAGTGTAAGTTAACACATCTAAGCCCAATCTTAGAACAGTTATCCACAGTCTATAAATGCTTTTCCCACACCCATTTCACACTGCTGCAATAACACAGCTAAAGAACAAGCACACAGAGTGGTGTGAACATGCTGGGCCCAATGTCAGTGAACAGTGAAGGGATTCCTCTCTGACATCGCTAGGTCTTTTCTGAAAGGAACACTGTTTTACCAGCAGTCTGACACAGCCATGATTTTGCTTTCTGGTCTCCTAGCAGCTCCTGCCACTGATCCACATGATCAGATATACTAAAAAAAAGTGGAAAATACATTAATGCTTCCTCTTGTTTTTCCCAAAGGTATTTGTTCTGACACTACAATAGTCACAAGCATTTTCATTATGGGAATCCTTTAGTTATATCTAAAGAAGAGATGGTTTCAACTTCACTCCTGATACGCTGACATGTGGCACAGGTCTTGTTTTTTCATATAAGTAGAGCAAGCAAAAATGAGCTGAAATGCTGGGAAATAATGAAATGCATGACCTAGAAAAAATGAATTAGAGTAAAATAAAAATATTTTAAAAACTGAAACATCTGTGCACTGATTTTAAAGCAATATGGATTTTTAAGTCCCAAGAAAGAGTTTAATTTCTGATTTAGGTCTAAAATGTCAGTCTTGTCATTGGTTTTAAAATTTAGAGGTTTAGTCACTCATATTATATGGGTTATCCTGAAGTGTGTGTTCAAGTGAGTAATCTTCACTTATTCACGTGACTATTGGCATCAGGACAGTCCACTAAGAAGCCAGTGATTCTGTTGTGGATTTGAAGATAGAAAAAAGTAGACTTAAGCTAAGAAGAAAAGGTCATGGGATAAAAAAAGGGTCTTCCCAGATGGCTTTATATCATATGAAGTGTTATGTTCATTATAGAAATATATTGTTGACTGTGGTGTTACTGAGTCTATACTGAAGGCTTCATTCAAGGCATAATCAAAGAAGCCTTGTCCAAACAAGAATGGAATAGACTGAGTGATGGATAAGCACTGGATAATGACCACTGGGTAACGATAACGATGGATAACAAGTAAAACATTACCTATTTCTTTTTTTTCTTTTTTTTTTTTTTACAGAGAGTGTAACTTTGTAATTGATATATCATCAGGTGCAATTCACACACTCACATTATGTTTATACTAACCACAATTCATCCATGTCATTCTCCACAGTCCCCAAATATGTATTTATTCAACCCTGCAATGAAGTAATGTCAAAAAGTTGGTAAGTGGGGCAGATGTAGTATTTCTTAAGTGTTTATTCGGTCCTCTATGCTGGATTTAATTTCAGAAAAATCTCCTTTTGATTTTAAAAAGCTGCATAATTTCTTTAATTTGATGTTATAGTCACAAGGAAAATATTCCAAGTATAAGTGAAATTATTTCATCACAGAGTTATCTATCTGATACAAAAAAAAAAAAGTTGCAGATATAATTACTGCATCTAGGTGGTGGGCATAAATGTAGTAAGGGAATACCAATTTCCTGATAGCATCCTGCATAGTTAATTCCTGCCTCTGTTAATTTGATACTTTGTTATTAATGATTAAATGGTGTGCCAGTACAGATTTGTGTAGGCCTCCACTTCTTAGCACTGTAAAGTTTGATGTGGGATGAGGATGCCTGCTTGTTCTACCAGGGTTTTTGGCTTGATCCACATGCCACATTAACGATGTAAACTTTGCACTGAAATGCTTTGCCATGTCTGATGCAAGAGCTCTCCGTAAGAGTAAATTATGCCTACATTCTGTCAAGTCATCAGAGTCAACAAATAGGAGAGCCGAGAATTATTTCTGGATTTCTTTCTGCATTTATATGGCATCACGGCAGGTTGTTTGGATTAGTGCAATAACATACCTGCCAATATGACCATGTGATAAGTAGCATTTATAGAACTGCACTTTGTGTTGTAGAATACCATATGGCTTGTTCCTCTAGGTTCTTTGGGCAAGCTCTGGTCTTCTGGTACTGTTCAGCATGTTAACACTCAAAATCAATTTATGTCACAAGCTTGACAAATGAAAAAAAAAGTTTTTATTCTCCATATATACCTAGATCATTAGTGGTGTTGCCCGGAGAGGAAATATATTTTGATTTGTAACAAACTGAAGAAGGAAGCCAGCTGTGATTGCTCGGTGCCTTAACCAAATCCATCTCTTCTATGCCAAAACATATATTTACATGTTGGAACTTGATCTTTTTTGCATGTTAAAACATTACCAGGGACACATCCAGTGACAGATGGGCATGATTTCTCTGCAGTATAAGGATTAAATATATACCAAGCTCTAAGAAGGAAAATATTTCCTACATCATGTAGCACCTTAATTTGTGTCAGCTGGAACAACAAACCAGCACGTCTACGGCTCATCTTTGTGTAAGTTATATATTAATCATGGAAATTTTGTGTGCTTAGCTAGGTTTGCCAACATATTCCAGTTCTGTCAAAAAAATTCTCTTCAGGTTCCAGATTTGAGATTGATTAGATTCATAACTATGGAAGATTCAGTGTTCAGATTTCTGCCTTCTATTCAGATTCTGAAAGTTGAACTAATGGAAAGATTGCTCTAGTATTCTCATTATTCTAGTAATTCTAATCAATTAAGATATCATGAGTTTAATTTTGATCGAAAACAATGCATTTTAAATGTGTATTGAATCACCAGGATTAAAGAACTTCTTTCACTTGCAACAGTTCTTAAAGAAAAAAAATCAGATACGCTTTCTCCTGATCATTCTCTAGCTACTGCTCAGGGTAAATCAGCATTCCTCTCTACTACATCAATTGAGCAGTTTCACTGATGCCAGTTGTTTTAATAAGCTTAAATTTCACATAATCACTTTCTTTCTGGTATTCTTCATAATCGTTATTCTGAAACATAATGTGTTATCTCATTCCGTCAATGGCCAATGTGATCAGTATGCTTCTTTTTGGGGTATACTTTAAGACTACTGTTTTTTTTTTGCATTCTGGAGCACGAGAAAAGAAGGAAATCCACAACACTGAGCTAGCAGATGTCTTTGAAAATTCCCTGGTACAGATCTGAATTACTTTAGCAAAACAATGGAAGCAAACATTGATCCCCCTCTGGAAGTGCAGATCACAGTTTGTCTGCAATCTGACTGAGGCAAGGACAGCTCTCATAAATTGCTCCTGTTACATTTTATTGATTAACTTTAAAAAGGTCATCAAAATGCCAGAAGTCGAGATGTTATAGTGAATAATGGGTTATCCTGAAATTATAATAATCAGAATCAATGAAACCTATACAATCACAAGCATTGAATCATATTATTGGGATGCAGTGCCATACTGCAGATTAACCCTCTTCCCACATATAAAAAAGTTGCAGGAACTTGATTATTTTTTAAATATTTTTTTCACCCACTCTAAGGCACATCTAGGTGAGATATGGCGAAATTCCTTTTTTTGCAACTACCTGGCTTGTCTAACTCTGTTCTGTCACTTTGTATCCCACGCTTATCAGGAAATGACAGATTTCTTTCACAGGCATACACAGGCCAAGAAAAACAACAATCACTAAAACAGAGGCAGAGGGAAGATTTACCAGATCACTCTGCAAGTAAGATTTAAAAGATTCTCTTCCTCCTATGAAACAATTTGTTCAGGGGCAATATAAATCAGGGTACAGTGTCAAAAACGTAACAATTATTCACATGTATGGGTCTGTTATATGCAAGTAGAATATAAAATTCATGAAGTCCAACCATTCTCTTTTTCCTCCCATTCCATAATCACACATAAATTTATAGAAGGCTGGACGAAATATGGTGGATTACTTAGCATTTTAAATATGAAATAGTGTGAAAAGAACACCACTGATTTTGCCAGCAAAAGGGCAAGGATGAAAACCAGCTAGTCCATAGATTTTTTTAAAGGAAAAGTACATATTTTAACCATATTAGTATGGATATCTATTGTATGGTTCAGTTCTACGTGATCTCCACAATAGAAGGACACAGTGAATATCCACAGTTGTTAATAAAAATTTTTAAATCTTCTCTTTTCCTTTATTCGTTTTTTCAATATGCAATATAGAATCATTCGAATGAGGTACTATTAGGGCATAACTACTGGTTATTAGGGCAACTTAGAGTAAAACTTAGAGTAAACAGAAGTAGACCTTAGTTTAATAAGTTAAGACTGCTTATTAAAGACTGAGAGAGACATTACTGTTACCTACACAAAGACAACATTTTCTACAGAATTTGGAGAAAAGAATAAAAGTTCCTTTACAAAAGATTCTTGACAGGTTTTCTTTCCCACCTGTATATCCTTACTCCCACTTACACTCTTACTCCCATATGCGCTCTCTGGACTGTAGAATTTCTAAATCTCTTTTTTAGCACACAGTTTCAAATCAACTACACCCTTTTTTTCTCTCTCTTTTTTTTCTATTTTCTTCTCTTTCTCTTTTCAGAAATTGATTTTTTTTTCTTTAGCCATGTCTGGCAACCTAAGGCAGCATAACCTGACCATAGAGGTTTTCTATCATATATTGTCGGACAAAACACTGAAATAAAAAGGTAGCTAACTAACTGGAATCCTTTGATGATGGAAGATGGAAGTTGAAATATATATTATTATATATGTAGATTATATATATCACATGGTCAGAATCAGTCTTCATTTATACAGTTTTTAGTATGTGTCTTTCTCTTAAGGAGAATTAGAATTAGTAGAATCAAGTACTTCTATTTAATTCAGTAAATACAGTTTTATATTCTTCAACCATTTTAAAATAAAAAAGTATTTTGACAGTGATTTTTTCACAAAAACTGTGATCTCAGATAAATTATATGGCACATACCACTGGGATTATGAATCACTTACATTTAGTAATGCTGTACAGAAGCATAACACAATAAAGCTTGCTCCTTATTAAATAATAATACACAATAAATTCACAGGAACTATCATAGAAACCCTTGATCTTTAAATATAAATCTGACAATGCTAGGCATCTAGAGAAGATACACAGTTTGAGTGAGAAATGAAAAATCTTGAGATGATGGAAATCATCCCTGTGAAAGAGCAACATATGCTACATTGTACTTGAGTCAACATGCCGGTACTTGTGATATGATAAATGAATAATTCCTACCATGTCTACCAAAGGTCTACAGAGCTTTAGAGCATGTAAATATTTTTGTAACCTGATTTGAAATCAAGAACTGGGAGTACTAAAATTAAAATTAAAGCAGTATAGCAAAGATGATTTTTCAGTAGTACTAAGCATGCATTTCTATGTAATAATATATATACCACTGCTAGCTGATTCCCTACCAGAACTCCTATTTCCTGATATATGGTGGCATGTATATATATATATCCGATATATTGACATATTGCAGTGTATTTGTAGCATGTTCCGGATAATCTGTCTCATTTTCTTCCTGAGATTTCCAAATTATTTTGTCCAGATTTTTTGTGTTTCCTTCCTACAAAACAAGTTGGCAGAGTCACTGGCTTCAGATTTCTGAAGAAATTATGGAAATCTTCCAAAACAAACTGAAGTATTTTTTATTGTTTTTTTTTCTTTTTTTTTTTCTTTTTTTCCTTTTTTTTTTTAAGTGTCAGAATAGCTCCAGGTTTAAATTCCATTAATACTAAGACAGATACATTCTCTTCTCTCCAATGTTAGCAAGTTCTCCCGTTTTGAGACCAGGACACTCTATATAACATGCTAATGTCATTTTTGTGTCACTGTTTCATGAGTAAGCACTCCTGGACTTGAGTAGATACAATATTGGTAAACAGGATATGTAAAATACACATTCAAAGCAAGAGAAAAAATGTTTGTTTTGTACAATTTCTACGAGAAATGATGCTATGATATTTTCATCAACACTTTTCTTTTGGGAAAGATGGGTTAAGTTTTATTGACCTGACAACTCTGTGTGAAAATGAAAAGGACTTTTGAGCAAGAGAGCAAACACATTCATCGATAACATAACTTCATTTAAGTCAGCAAAGCTATCCTAGCAAGAAAGTCAGTAGTTCATGCAAGAATTAAATTCTCACCTGATTGGATTTTCTGAAGTGTAGAACACCTAACAGCTTTTGTTATTACTGCTAAATAAGATGTCTGCACCTGGATTTATGACAATCCTGTGCACTACTGCTAGTGTTCTTAGAGTCTCTGCTAAAACTTGAGGAAACTGGATTATCCAAATATATTAAGGATAGATGACCAAAGTTATTGTCAAGTGCTTGATCTCATTCTAACATGAGATCTCTTTTTGATTAAATAGGTATTACTGGAGTTCAGGAAGAATGTTACTATAATCATTTATTACCTCTGAAGAATAAGACCACTGAAAAAATAGATTTAGCGTTAATCTTGATTTTAGTTTTTATGTAATATAGTTCTTACACTAGTGAAATAAACATGATCCTTTACTGCTGTATCTCACAGTACTATTATGTGGCCAAATTGATGAATCCTCATAAGAAAATTTGAAATTCTCTGGAAAATTTTACTTAATAGCAAATAATTATTTATATAATGAAATCAGATGTAATGATTTGGACTCATGAGTTGGATGGGCAATGGCCATGCTGAAATGAAGAGATTTGATTTGATTATGCAAAAAGACATTTAAATAGGCACTCCAATGAACACACTTGGTCAGGTATGACTTGATGACTAACTTTTCTGAAGTTATACATTACCATATGTTTTTGAACTCGATAAGGTGGTCTTTGATATTAAGAAGATGCAAGGCAAAGGGCATGTTAGTGTCAGGAACATGCTAGCTTATATATTAACAGTCAGGGTGCAGGTTAATTAAAAGATGGTTATTGCACATGTATCTTAAAGTTATCTGTGTAACAACTCCTCACCTCCTACTTCCTCCAGCCTTGAAGCAGTGCCTAACTAACTTAACTGTGACAGTAAATGCAGTAACTCTTACATAATGGAAACCGTTTGACACATAAAAAATAAACTTTCCTGGAGTAATTTAGACCTTAAGTTTTGTCAGTGTTAAATATTTTCTCAACCCATTTTCAAGAATAACTTTACAGTTCCTGCAATGTTAAGCTTCATGCAAAATTAAATATTAAGAACCTCAATAACTGTTTGCTTGAAATGTTACTTCTACTAAAAGGGTGTTGGTACACATGTAAAAATACACATGTCCTCTTGCCTACAGGGCCCATGTCTCTAAAGCATCATTAGCCTGTGGTTTAATCCAAGTCCATGCCAGAATTCTTGCAGGACTTTCAAAATGTCACGACTCTTTCCATGGGCAAAGAGCTCAGATGCTCTGAGATTGGCCGTTTTAAAAGGATGGATGCCATGAAATGCACAATTTGGAGTGACCCAGGTGCTGTGACCGTTTAAGAGCTTCAGGCCACAAACAGAAATTTTGGCTGCATTTATAGTGCTAAATGCAATTTCAGAGGCACATTATGGACTCTGGCCAAGTGTGATCTACTATTCTTATCTTCTAGAGCAAACTAGATGTAACCATCCTATGTGGCTCCTACTTCTTTCAGCCTACATGATGTCCATGGGCTTGTGATGTAATTACCATTCTGTATTTTTTTCAATTCACAGTTTAGTAATATTATGAGATTGTACTGCAATCCTCATAAGGTGTCCCAGAATTCTAGCTGGGTTTTGTTCTGGAGGGAAGAAACTGAAGATGAGATCCTGGGGCTCTATTAAAATTTGTACATGTGAATAAAAAGGAGATGAGAACCCAGGAGGGAACCATGAGGCTATATTGTCACTGTGGACATGTCCGTTGTGCTCAAGAGCTTTTGGAACTGAGGAAGGGAGCTCACAGGAGCCTACAGAGTGTCCAAGCTTCAAATATTGTTTTAGGGAACCTAAAAGTTATGGTATCTCCACTTGACTGGAGATTTTCAGGCACGTAGCCAAGTAAAGTCTTGGGAATGGCAAATGTGAAAATCTTGGATAGAAGAGGGCCTCCCGCACTTTCAGGTTTGCC
This sequence comes from Crypturellus undulatus, assembly GCA_013389825.1. Classification (NCBI taxonomy): domain Eukaryota; kingdom Metazoa; phylum Chordata; class Aves; order Tinamiformes; family Tinamidae; genus Crypturellus; species Crypturellus undulatus. The sequence goes on from VWPW01023335.1 coordinate 254,192, forward strand.
AAAATCAAAACTTGATCTGCACGCCTTCCCTGAATTCACAGAATCTCCTTGCCCTGTTTCTTCAGAAGTCACCTAGGAAACCACACAGTGTAGGAGATTCAAGGAAATCTGCTTGTGATTTAATGAATTTGTCAGACTTGCAGCATTTTCATGAATGCTTTTGGAAGTGGTGAATTAGTGTTTTCTACTGCAAAGTTCCTTGTCTTGATAAATACTATTTCACATACCAGGAAGCATGCATCTGTTATGTCACCATAAAGGATGATCTAGGTTTGGAACTAGAATGTCAAAACTTTAGTAAGCCAGCAATGTAAATCACCTGGAATTTTCTCCCTTGATGAATATATTCAAAATGAAACTTTTTATTGAAATCAGAGCATTTAGCAAAAGATTTCAAAGTGCGTGGGAGGAGTTGAAAGTAAATTGAGCATGAAAGGTGCATTAAACATAGCTGTAGTATATTAACTATATGTAACTATAGGAGTAAAGGAAAAATTTAAATCAGAAAGTAGCTATTACTGGAGCCTTCTTTTTCTATTTTTAATGTAGCTCTAACTTTGCCAGCTGGCATTCCCACTGCTTACAGTTTTCCCTTGATTGTTTGTTTGCCTTGCAAGAAGAATATTTAGGTCCTTTGGAATAAAACAGTTCTTGTATTTTAGGGAGTGAAGGTGTGTTCAAATGCAGAAAAATTAATAGATTCGTTTAAATGCTAGAGGTGAAACTAGAATTCTTATATTACAACTGCTGTTGCTAGTATATTTGCACTTTGAAGTTCTGAACATCTAAAATAAGATGAAAGCAAATCTTTCTATAAGCAAGCGTGCTGGGTTTTTTCTCTCTTTTTTCGTCTTTCAGTTTACCTGCTTATTAGTTTGCAGCCACTGCTGAATTCTTACTTCTCAAAAGGTAACCAGAACATAGAAGATGAAAGTCTAGTACAGACACCATGAAAGTGCAGAACATAATAAATACACATTATTTTGCCATTATCTTTTTTTCTGCTATTTCAGCTGTTCAGACTAAAGCACAATATTAATCTTAATAATAATCCATGAATTATGATGTACAGAAGTCCTCACACTTATAGTGATCCATCTAACTTGCAAAATATGGCCCTCTTGTTCTTTCAGTTTGGTTGTTACCATACAAATAAACTCCCAGGAGCTGCTCAAAGAGCAAAGGGATTCCTGCAGCTTAATGCAGAGTAATTGCCCTGGGAAAAATGGCAAATTCTCCCCACATTCAGGGGCTCATTCCAAGGTAAACATGCTCCTTCAATCTCCTTTTTGAATGCTCAGGCACACATAGTGCATTTAGAGGTCATGCAGGACTCATCATATCGAGCATTCCATATTCCACAGTTCTTGCCTCATGACTCAAGAGTTTCCAAAAGGCTTTGCAAGCAGTCCCTTTCTTTAATCCTGAGGATGGCATGAGCTCCAGCAAGCAGTAATGACAGCCAGTACAGACATCAAGCAATTCCCCCTATGTGAAACTGCTGAAAAGTTTCCTATCCCACTAAAGTGCCATTTGGGATCATTATGCAGTTCCACTGCATACACTTCAATATTAAACAAGATAATAATGTTCAGCTGAATGGCAAGTTATGTATTGTTGAGCTGACTGTCACCATAAAGACACACAATCACACACAGGGAAGGAACAGGCACAGGACAAGACTAAATAGGGAACAGGCAGGAAAAATGAGCAGAAACCTAGCTAGTCAATGAGGTTCTGAAACCTCAGAAAGGACCAAATGATTGCCAAGAGAGGGCAATGTCTCTATCTTCTAGTATTCCACAGCAAGCTTTTTTTTCTCTAAAACAGAAGACCATATTGCTCATCCAGTCAGAGAGGTTCTTTAGAAAATAGTTGTCATCCTAGGTGCACACTGAAAGAGTTTAAGAGTTTAAAATCTGTAATGAAACATTTCTATACAGAGACAAAAAAAGTATATAGTAAAATCTCTCCTAGCTTTACATAACTGATAGTTTCATTCTTCTAGTTCCACAACAAGACACAGCCACAATCGATGCTTGGCCCACATCACGGGTAGGTACAGATTGGTCTCTGCCACCCACACTTCAGCCACACACTTCGCCCATCTATGGTTCCTCTCCATGTGTATTTCCAAAATACAGACATGCTTCTACTGTTCTAAACCACTGATTATATCCCTTGGACAAAAGTTTTCTCTTATAACATGGGGAAGATGACATTCTCATCTGTTAGAACGACTCTTCAATCTAGACTCGGCATTCCAAGCATCCTCCAGTCCATATAGATTCTACCATGGGAGTGGTACCGCTCAGTTTTTCCCACAACAGCTGAAATTTTTGCTCTGCACTTAGGTGTGCAGGACAGAAAAAGATGGCTTTTCTCAGCTCTGTCACACCCTGGTAAGGCATTATCGAGGTCCCTTGAATGACAGCACACTCCTTCCGGGTTTGGATCATCAGCAAAATTGCTAAGGGTGCACTCTAGCCTTTCATCAAGGTCATTGCTGAATGAATTGAACATGACTGGACTCAGGCTTGAATTCTAGCTACAGGCTTAAAATATGACTGTGAGCTGCTGATCACAACCTTCTGAGGTTGGTCAATTAGACAGTTCCCAATCCACCTCACTGTTTGCTCTAGCTCGCACTTCTCAGCTTGCTTTTGTGGGTGTTATGGGAGATAGTGTCAAAAGCAAGACAAGCATCAAGACAAGCATGAAGTCAAATGAAACAGCATCCACTGCCCTCTCCTCATCTTGCCATCCAGTCATGCCATCCAAGAAGGCTCTAGAGTTGGTTAAACAAGATTTCCCCTTGGTGAATTCATGCTGACTGCACCTGACCACCTCTTTATACTTGAGGTGACTGAAAGTGGTGTTTAGAATGAGCTGTGCCATCTATCCAGCCAAGGCTCTCCCTCCATGCTATCACATTGCTGGGCCCAGGTGGAGTCCAAGAGCACCAGCAAAGCGACACACCAAAGGAGCATGAGGCCTGCAACATCAAAGCTCCATTGTCTTCAAATTTGGTCAAAGGAGATATTGTGTTGGGCAACCAACTTGGGGTTGTGATTTCCCCTCCAAGGTCAGCATATCTAGAGGTATGGCTATGCAACTTTTCAGCAGAAAAGTAGCCAAATTGCATCTGAACAAGCCAGAGAAGCAAGTTGCAAAAATGGTAATGGATCATGAATTTAAATAAAAAGGAGAAAACCTTGCAACTGAGACTTCTTTTTCTAGAATAAACTAATTAGCAAAAAAGTAAAAGACTATAAAATTCTTGAGACTGAGGGTTCCCTGAAGCTCATGATGTACATACTGTTGCCATTAAAAAAACTGCCCTATAGCCCCAAATCCATTCTATTTAATTTAATAGGAGAACTTGAGGCAGAACAACAAGCAATCCAGTCAGCTTTAGTGAAATACTAACCTAACTGGCACAGCACTGCTCACAACTAGAGACTAAGCCAGGCTGTTGATTTTACAAATGTTCAAAAAAAATTTTAAGACAGCTTCTGTTTACCGAAGAGTCGCCCTCAGCATACATTTTATCTTGGCTTGTTTAAAAAGCATCTTCCATTTCTTTGGTACTTATAGCTGCAAGATGTAAGCAAAAATAAAAAAATATAGGTTTTCCTGAGTGTACAGCAGAAAATAAAGTTCTAGGAAAAAATGAAATAATCTTAGCTCAGTTTGCTCATGACTTTAGCTAGTTTCTGATCTATAATCCTTTTATTTTTCTGTCTCAGTAAAAAAAAAAATAAAGAGATGACAACTTTTCTGATTTCACCCTTAAAATTGAAGAGTCAGGCTTTTTTTTTCCTTATCATATCAATATCATAATGCTTTTTTATTTATTCATTTTACCCAGAAACTAAGCTGCAGGACTCTTTCCCTCATGTAACTCTCTTCCTGCAGCACAACTACCCACAGAAGACCTTTTCCGATACTAATCCAGCAAGTCCGACAAATTCTTTTTAGATGTAAGGAATACTAATTCAAATGTTTGTCTTTTTTATAGTCTCCTCAACTTTTTTGAGGAGAGCACCTACATATACTTGCATCTGCAGAACTGCATATCCATAATAAAAAAAAAAGTGGTCAAGCAAGACCCAAAGATCCAAAGTGATGACTGACAAAAAATTGGGGTATTCAATCAGACCATACAGCAGATTTTAGGTAAAACTCAGAGAGGATTTCTGAACTTTTGCATTCATCATTGCTTATAAGATCAATTAATCAACATTATTAATATACATTTTAAACAACTCTACTGAGGTTTGTAGAACTTGATTTTGATTTCTTTAGAACTCTGATGAGAAGTGAACTGTGAATATGTCTTAATGCTTGTAAGTATCTATCTTGCTGTGTGCTCACATGGAATGACATTGCCTTTAAAACTAAAGTAGAAAATACACTATTGCATACAAAGAACAAGGTATTATCCTAAAAGAGCAGAAATAGCTGAGCACAATTTCTAGGATATAGGCTTAGCATAAGCAAAGCAATTTTAGAGTATATTAAAACAGACATTGAGTCAGTCTTAAAAACTGTAAGGTGCTTTAAAAGATAAGATATCCAGAAGGGGATAAATTCTTTCCTTCAGGTCTGGTTGAGTGTTTTCTCTGAGCATATCAGCAAGGTAATATAAAGACAGCATGCCAGTTCATATCTTGTGGCAAAAGTGGCATGCCAAAGAGTCCAGCAGAGCAATATAAAACGCTGCAGAGATACTCAGCAGAATACAGGAATGTCAGGGATTTCTATTATTTCTAACCTCCGTATGAATTGGTCAAACTTCTGACATGATCCTACCTGCACCTTTTCCCTCATGTGTGTACCCAAAGTCCCTGTGAGTACTAAGCTAGTGCAAAAGATCTTTTGAAATAAGAGAAAGCTTAGCTCTGTTGCAGATGACCAAACCGAAAGACCTGTAAACAAATCTCTCTGCCTAGCATGGCCTTTCACAATAGACCCCCTCCAGTCCTGCTGTCAGCCCAGCAGGTTCTCAGATTTTTGGTTTCAACAAATATGGTGCTATCCCTGTAGGTCTGTAAGAAACTCCATGTTTGGGTCAAACCTCTATCCTACACAGGACTTTCTTGGTTTAGAATGCTGTAGGCTTCTGATTTTACATTGCTGTCTGACTCACTCCCACAAAAATTTGTTCTAAATCTGCATGCTGACTTTCTGACAAGCACAGATATTCTTCTGCATTGCCAGACCCCCAAGCATAGCAATCAGAGCAGAGACTGCCTTTCTCCCTGCTGTCCTCTCGCTGCCTTTTTGCAGGAACATAGTACGCAGCCTCTATGAATGCCAGCTAAATGGCTACTACTCAGTACACTGCTATACAACTAGTGTTCAAGTGGCAGCCTGTCAATTTTTACCAGCTCTAAGACGAACGTGCCTTCGCTGTTCTTGTGTTTATATAAAAGAAAGAAAAAGATTCTATATACATTTTTAGGAAATTATTCAAGATAGCAATATTAAAGGAATATTGCTTTTTTTAAAATGGGAATAATTTTTGCCTCAAACATTCAGGGTTCTAGTATCTTCCTATCTCTGAGTATATTTTTATCCCCACTTTGTTTTAATATTATCTGCTTTAGAGAAGCAATATGTTTCCTTGCATTAAGCAACTGTTGTACTCTAGGGACCAGCCTAGGGAAATGGCTTCAAAGCTTAAACTTTTTTTTGTATTTCCTTAGGCATTTTTCACCGGTGCTCAAAATAATTTGACAAAAACCATATTACTTACTTCAGTGTTCATAAACTTGAAAATATTTCTGAATGCCACAGATGGCGTTCTCAGCTGAAATTAATAAGTGTATCAATAATGACTGCAGGTTGTCTAAACTCCAGAAGTGTCCTGTAGACCTAGGAGCTCTGAGAACATTTTACACATAGATGGGAAGTGCTGAGAAAACAGATTCTGCGAATTGCTGTGCAGGGAGTCTCTGCTTGATGCAAGGAGGGTCTGTTAATGTCTATATCACTACTGAAGAGTTGGCTACTTCACCTTGTGCTAGGAGTAGCAACTTTATGAAAATAAGTTTCCAAGTACTGGGTTATGGGTTAATTTTGTAATGCAAAGCAAGAACCCCCCAGAAGGATATGGACCTGGCTCTGTTCTGCCTCACCTGCGCACTAGCATCATATGAAATGAAAATTGGCCTAAACAGTCAGCAGCTGCTTCCTCAACAGAAAGAACATCTTGATCTCTTGTATGTGAGGTTCTGCTGGCTCTGAAGCATCAACCTTTAGCTTCATTTGGCTCCTGAACATTTCAGAGAAGGCATGGAGTGGTGAAGGAGGACAGGAATTACAGCTGAAGAGCACTGTGCTTCCATGGTCCTGACAGTGAGAGTGGCACTGCCCCTGGGAAATGGAAAAGCTCCAAGACTATTTCAGCTCTTTGCTGTATTGAACCAATTTCCCTAGTGAAGCATGAAAAACAATGGCTAAACCAAATCAGGCTCTGATTGCAGCTCGTAATTGCTGTCACAACAACCCCATGCAACACTACAGGCGTGGGGCAGCGTGGCTGGAGAGGTGTGCGGCAGAAAAGGATCTGGGAGTGTGATCGACAGCCGGCTGAACATGACCCAGCAGTGTGCCCAGGGGGCCAACAAGGCCAACGGCCTCCTGGATTGCATCAGGAACCGCGTAGCCAGCAGGACTGGGGAAGTGGTCATCCCTCTGTACTCCTCACTGTGAGACTGCACCTCGAATCCTGTGCTCAGTTTTGTTCCCCTCACTACAAGAAAGAGGAACATGACCAGAGCTAAGCTGGTGAAGGTGCTGGAGCACCAATCTTACGAGGAGCGGCTGAGGGAGCTGCGGTTATTTAGTCTGGAGAAGACTGAGCTCTGGGGAGGCCTCATTGCTCTCTACAACTCCCAGAAAGGAGACTGTAGTGAGGCGGGGGCAATCTCTTCTCCAGGGTAACTACTGATATGACAACTCAAATTGCACTAGGGAAGGTTCAGGTTGAATATTAGGAAAAATTTCTACATGGAAAGAGTGGTGAACCCTTTATAGAAACCAATACCTTACAGAAAGAAGGTTTGCAGGGATTACTAGAATAATAGAAAATACCAGAGTCCAAGATCAAGTATGTGTCTTGAGAAATCTGCAAGTTTTAATTTTTAAATATTCATACATACATCTACATATATATTCACACATTATATATATGTCTCTATATATTTTTTAGATTATGCACTAATTTGCCTAAGAAATTCGTCCTATTGAGTTGTCTTGTTTGCATTTTTTTCACTGTGAATTGGGGTTTTCAGAAAAAAAAATCTATCATATTGATATATCTTACATAAACTTTGTTTTCTTCCTTGAGGAGGAATCAGGATTTTTATAGTCTAATAAAAGGTAAATTGGGTATGGCAAACATCATTAAAATTCTGTGAAACTGAGTACTTGTGAACTTTTTCAGATTTTTTAAATCAATTTGAAAATTGCTTATAATAGTTAAAATGCATATTTGAAAAATATATTAGGAAAATGGAATCTCAACAGATCTGATCAATGCTTATTCAGAGTCTTTCCAGTCACTTCATCAATGTAAAGAGAGCATTTCATTTTTTGAGTTAAAAGAAAAATGTCTCTAAGTTGATGATAACTAATAGATATCGGATAATTTTGTACCTTTTCCCCTTGGAATTCAGCACTTGTTTCAGCATTGAACCATTATTGTAAAATATGCAAGAACCAGCAATAATTACCAAGCAAAAATACTGAATTTTCTCCATATGGTGCAATGTAAATAACAACCCTGACACAATTCAGAATGCCTGTTTGACATCAGGATTTCTGCCAGAATGTAGGTGGTCGGCACATCATTTCTGTCTTCATCTAAAATTATAAAACTTGATTGTAATTTCAAAATTTAAAGGAAAAGTTGATGTAGTTTTTAAAATCTGATGTGTTAGCAGAATCTGAATATTCATAATCTAAATGTTGACAAGTTCCAAGAAAAGAAATAGCTCTTGCAGGATCAAGAATGGAATGATAAATAGACAAGATAGAGATACCATATGAAGATTAATTAGGTGTCTGAAGATAAAGTACATGCATCAGTAGCGACTGTTAACTAAACAGGGTGCAAAAGTCCATAAATAGAAAGAATAATTTGTTCTTAAATCCAAGAAATGAGAACAAATGGACCTCAGAGGACACATATATTTTACATGTCATACAGATATAGGTACAAAAAGCCACAATCTTCGGTATATTAGTAGGAAGTGCAATGCTCTTCGGAGTCAGGTGAAAAACAATGAGAACTACTAGCTTCAACAACATCTATTTCCACACAGCTTTTTCATTAATGGCCTGTCATCTTTACTGACTTACTTAATTTTCTCTTTCAAATATGTATCTTTCCAACTAATACTTTTTTTTTCCTTGTCTTTTTTTTTTGTCGGGGTGGGATCGCTGAGAGCTGAGATCTGTGATGGAGGGTATTTGACTTTCTTTGACACCACCTAGCCAGGCCCATCTCTTACATGCAGCTGAAGAAGAACGTGGCTATACTAGCTTTGTATTTTTAGAACTGCCTTGGGTCTGTACTCCATCTCGCTATTTGCAGTAATTCTCTTAAACGTTTCCCTTAGGTGCCTGCAGCTGACAATTCTGAGGCCCTTTAAAACCCTCACAGCAGAAAAGATGTTCTGACATCCTGTTGACCCTCTTGGCTTTTGGGGAAACTGCGCATAGATTTTGCAAGAGAACTTGCAGGTGCAAGTCTCCAAAGCAGGAGGGCAAATGTCCTGGTTTCTCTCTGGGAGGCGGCCACATAGGAAAGGTGAATCTTTCAAATTATTGCAATGCTATCTTGCATGGTTCATAGATACGAAGCAAAGAAAAAGCTCTACAGCAAGAAAAAACTATATTAAAGTGAGAATTTGCTGCCAAGCAAAGTTCCCTCAGAGTGAGAAAAGTCAAGGAAAGGAAAGTAAGTGGGAGAATTCTGTAACGAGAACCCCCAGGCACTGTCCCAGATGGCAAGGAAAGATGGGAACATATAAAATGTTCAGGAGAAATAAAATATTATAAAAATATTTTAAGAGCAGTGAAAAGAAAGAAAAATATGAACTGAAACAAGATACACTGGCTAAGAAATACAGATGTTCTCTGTGAAGGAGAATCATTTCTGATAAAGGAGCTTCATCTCTGGCTTCATCTCTTGCAGTTGATAGAAGGTGGCGTGGCAGCAGCATGTCCTTTACTCTGTGCAAATAAAAGAATGCTCTGCCACTACGACTAAGGCTGAAAAAGTCACAGGCATCAAGCACCAGAAGCAGGTCCCCAGAACGAATGTATTTGTAGGCTACCACTTAAAGCAAGAACAAATTAAACCTCTCTTCAAGTGTTGCATTTGAATCTCTTTAAATAGAGAGGTCAGAAAGTCCCTAGGACATGCTGTATTCTCACCACTGTGTCTGCTATCAACAAATAATATTCCTACAAAATAAATGCAGGCGAGCAAACTGTAGGAAAAGATAAAAATTATTCATAGGGGGGAAAAAAGATTTTTGAGAAAATCAGGTCTTCATGGAGAAATGAGGAAGCATTTTATTGTTAGGTTGGGAGTAGAAATTGACTGGTGGCCTTATCGTTTGCCAGGAAACAGCTGAAGACTGGGAGATTGCACATGGACATAAGGATCTGACAAACATACCTAGCTTGTTGGCAAGATGAAGAACTGACTAGTTCACTAAAAAGAAAAGAAGTAAGCAAGCAGAGTTCAAGAAGTGCCTATTTGTTGTTGGACCTACGCTGCTATATGGAAAATTCACTTTCAACCAGAGCTGGACACTTATGAAAGGCAAAGCTTTTTCAAGAACAACAACTGTTTTTTAGGTTTCAGTCTATTAGGATTGTTATCCTAACCCTAATAATATCAGGCTTAGTTACATAAATTATAAGAATCAGACCATTCATCTGGGTCAGGTTCTGAGTACCTTGATGTAGTTTTGAAGTCAGTCCATCCTGGAGCAAGCAGCTTTATTTATTAATAAATAAGAAACTGTTTTTATTTATGAACGTCTATCATATATCTAGAGAATGAAAGAAAAGAGAAAAACTGTGCAGAACTGACCAAAAATTCATTCACCCAGTGGTGAGGCTGGGCCTTCTTTGTCAATTCCCCTAAATCAATTCCCCTCTGATGCCAAATATTAAACTGAAAATTTTCAGGTGCTTCTTCATAAGGGAGAAAAGGAACTTGAATATTCGGTAGTCTATCTTAGCATTAATACAGCTAGAAAGAGGATGTCTTGGACTTTGGAGAAAGAGGTCAAGTATTACATTTTTGGCATAAAAATTGTGTCAAAAGTAAGATTTGAGTCCCTTTAGTTAGCAAAAAATAGTGGTTACTGCAGTTTCCATAGATTATTTATTATTGTCCTGTCAGATCACAGTTTGCTTCATGTTTTCAGAGGAGGAGGATGAACAGGACTTACCTTTTTTGTCCCTTTATGTGCTCATATGTGATTCAGATGATGAGAATCTGAATAATAATGTTGAATATTTCTCTTTGCTCTCAGAAGTCATAGCAAAACATATCTTTGGCACACAGCATGGGGGAAGATGCTTGAAAAGGTAAGCTTTTTTGTTATGTTGCTTCAGATATGGTGAGCTATTGCAGTGATTTGCTTCCTGTAGGCTCTAGAAGCATCCTGTTGGAGGAACCATCACCAAAATGCAATAGTTTGCTGTAATCATCTCCGTGTCACTCCTCCACTACTCACACAACCTATTTGCAAGCGTGCAGGTCCAAATAAGTGTGTATACAAGCCTCTTCCTACCCATGCATGGGTACATGCATAAAATCTCTGTCACCATCCCCCCTTCTCCTGCTGTCTGCCACTGCTGCCTTCCCTTTATCCTGACTTATTTAGGCTGCCTTTCCTTTCTGCCATCCACAGGAGTTCGGTTCTCAGAGGCAGAGCTTTTTTGTCATGGTTTTGAGGCAAAAAATAGGGGAAAACGTGCTTATTGTATTTTTCAGAACAAATCCATTACAGATTTATTTTGTATTATGTATTCATATATAGTGTTTCTTGAGAAAATTCATTTGACAGGTGTAACTGGCCAGGCACAAAACAACGCCAGCAGTGCATCAAACCTTTCCAGTTCTGTCCTTATTTTCATTGGCATGTTACATACATAACATGAAAAACATGCTTGGTTTTCAAGTCTACTGAATCCTTTGACTTTATTCAGCTGACAAGTAAAGTCTCCTATGATCATATTTTTCGTAGTGCAAATTCAGTTTCATGAAAATGTGTACCAACAGGAGAAAATAACTACCATTAAGGAGTACCAAGTCATGGCAGAAACACTCTCCTAAAGGAGCTAACACAAAGTTATATTCCTCTGAACTCTAAAATCAGATTTTCTAAGCAAACAAAGCTATGAAGTCTCTCTCCTTTCTTCTAGAGGCCTCTACTTCATCTAGAGTACAGTGGTCCCCAAGAGGCAAAGAGAAACCTTCTTGGCTTGAAGCCTATTAATAATGCACGGCATGCCTACAGTAAATTATGAGCAAACTCATCAAGCTGTTCTACCATCTTCCACAACAATATAGACCACCAACTAGGCATTAGATAAACTTATTATGAAACAAGAAAGGATCTGAAACCATGAACAGAGAGTTTCTGGGTGTTAAACCAATTTAAGCTTTAAACACCAAATATTTTAAATATTTCTTCAGTATTTTGTCAAATTCTTTAAAAGATTCACTTTACCGACGTATCTTTCTTTCTTTTTTTTTTTTTCCTGCTATGTAATATATTGGACTCTGACTACTGAAATCCACACTCAAACATTTCTCCCTTATGACATCCTGAATCACAGTTTACGGAGTTGAAGGAGCTATGTGAAAGGCCATGAGACTGCTTCGACTGATAAATAAAAATCCACTCTCCAGTTTACCTCTTCACATTTGAACGGAATATTTTTAATTTCTCATCATAAAAAAAATGCAATAGTGAAAAACAGACAAGATAGTTTAGTAGTGATCCTGCCAAATTTCTCCAACGCAGCTTCTGATCCGAGTGTCACCTACAAGGGGTGGGAACCTCTAATAGCCAGTGGGATGATTCTTGTAATGAGCATAGCACTTCTACCTGCGAAGAGTTAGAAATCTCCTGCTTACAAGGCAGGATAGCAGAGAGATAGGAATATGTCCAGAATGCACGGCATCAGCCTCAGGCTGCAAGAAATCCCCCAAAGCATCAATACACAGGGTTTATTTTAACAAGTATTACACTAGCAAAGCACACTATTATGGTGGTGGATGATACATAATGGATGCCTTCTATTCCTGAGCTATGTTGGTATTCCCAAGAGCCCTAGACAGCTGCTTTACAGCTTGCTGCTCTGATCACCATGCCAGGAGGTCTGCAGCTCTGGGGTATCCATATTATGATAATAAGACCCGGAAGTCTGAGACTGGAAAGAATTAGAGGCCTCTGTGTTCTGCATTTTCTCATTTCAAGGGTAATCTCATGCACAAAATAGGAGTAACAGGTAGCGAATCCTCAGAAATGGCTCATATCATTGCTAAGGCACAAAGAGGGTTCTGCACTCTGAGTGCCTTAACTATTCTGCAGAGAAGTTGAAACATACAATTTTGAAATTATCAACATGTTTGGTGATGCTAAAATGCATGAGACTACAGTGATTGGAAATTATTTACTTCTGTCCAACAATCATATTTTCTATTTTAAAAAATAGAGTGTAGGTGAAGAAGAGAAAGTTAAAGTACTTGCTGTCTCTAATAATAACAACATTAAATCTAGGGAGCTGACAGGCTTTCCAGCTGGAAAGCTCAGTCCACATCCATGCTATTAAGTTAAACAATACCTACGAACATGGAAAGGATTTATACATCAAAAAAAGTGATCAGAAAAATAATCTCACCACCCTACTGATTTCAGACCATTCAAACCCTCAAACTAATTTGCTTTCAGAATTATTTTATTTATGTCAAGCAGACAAAATTAGCTTTATTGGTAATAGATCTCATTTCAGCAGAGTTCACATTAAGCAATAAGCATAAAAGCAAGGCAGTGTAGCCATTTTTAAGGTCAATCTAAAAGTAAATATAGAAATGAATAAATTAAGATGTTGAAAATAAACTTTATTTTCAAACGAAGGAGCTAGTCCTTTATAAAATTAATCTCCTTTTTTTCTTTTTTTTCATTGACTGCAGAAAGAAAGCTAAACATGTTCATTTCTGTTTGGTCTCTTATTTCTGGAGTTAAGCTTTTATCTTTCTGCATCAGACTTCAATCTCTGTATTACTTTCTCAACTCTGATGAGCCTTTCCAAGCTCTATTCTTAACCTCTTCTTCATCCACCTATCATCCATGGCTGTTTTTACCTCCTTTCCTGGATTCAGTCACCACATATGCCTGCCAACAGTCATTTATACTTGTCTACTACAAGAATATCTAATATCTTTTTTGTGTGTTTTTTCATTTTTCTTTCTTCCTACCCTGAAGGTTTGGAAGGAACTTGGTTAGAAGGAAACTTGCCCACTAGTTCCTCTCCAACACTCCATTCTCCATTTTGTTTTCTGCATTTCCTGAACTTGAATGAGAAAAGAAAAATACAGAAAGGTAGAGACTCAAACAACCCATTTCATTATTTAATGTAAAATTCACCCATAATCTTGTGATTTGGCAGCATTGATCTGTGAAACTTTCTGTTTTCCTGTGGATTTTCCTTTGCTTTTTTATCCTCAGCATTTTTGTGCCCACCATTTTGTGTTTAACAGAATTCGATGGAAAAAAAAAAAAAAAAAACACCTCTTTTTTAATCAAAACCATATGCAACGGTTTGAAATCTGTTTTTTAAACTTCAGAGCCAACAGACTCAGAAGAGATTATTTTCCTCTGGAAAAGCATCCTGTTTTCAAACTGAAATGGAAGTAACATACCAACTCAATGAATAGAATAATGAATTGAATCTGTATTTTTTTGGAGTACATAATGCAACTGAAGAGTCTTAAATTTGGGAGTATTTTGGCTGTCCTTTGTGAATGCTTTGATTTCATCCTAAATTTTGTATTCTTGGGCAGATTGAAAATTGCAAGAAGAAGAGAGAAAGGCTTATTTGGCAAAGTGGCAGGTAACACGGTATATCTGTGTTCCCCATTTCAGAGATTGACAGGATTTTCTTCATACTGAGATGAAAGCTAGTTAAAAATACTGCAGTGTGTCCCTCTCTTGCCCAAGTGCATTAGTCCTTACCTGTGGGAATAGCAAAAGAAATGAAATTACATTGACTCTCCAAGTGCTTTGAACTTTCTGTTGGCACTCATTTTTAATTGAAAATCTTCCAGTCAGTTTTGTACAGATTCTGCTTTGATCACAGTAATTATTAGCTCACAAGACATGCATAGTTGTATAATACAGGTTATTGTACATCTTTTTTTTTTTTTTTCCAAAAAACCCATCTTTTTCTTGCCTCCGCATACCTTCAGGCATTTTTTTGATAGCAGCAGGCTGGAGATGCCTTTTCTTCTTTGTGCAGAAGTTCAGGTAAAGGGGTGGAATCAATGACAAATGCATGCTGGAGTGTAATCTCAGACCAGGCTGTGGGAGGAAAGAAGAATTACCAGCAGTTTTAAAAATAGAAAGAAAGGAAATTGCAGAGCAACGGTAGACAGTAGACAATGTGGGTTGAGGATGGGAGTTGGGAGCGAAGAGGTAAAGATGGGAGCAAAAGCTGAAGTGGGGAAAATATGGGAACTGTGGTGAGGAAGAGATAGCAGCTTCAAGGTGAGTTGAGTTAAAAGGTCCCAAGAAAAGCAGGATGTTAGTGAAGGTTAGTGAAGGTTAGTGAAGTTCATGGTATGGCAGGTCAGTTCAGGTTGTGGACAGGAGCAGCACTGAGCTCTGACAAGCATGAGTGAGAAGATGGAGCTCAAGAAGTGAAAACTTAAAACTAGGGATTCTGACTGGGAAAGAAGAAAACATGCAGTCCCCGCTCCCTCAGTCACATACTGCAGGGTTTTATTTTTTTTTTTTTAAGGCACTAAAAGGAAGGTTAAAATAATGTTTTTTGTACTGACTTCAACACAACAGCTTTAACAACCATAAATTGCTCTTGCTGTTGGTCGTGGCATATTTTGAAAGCTTGTTTCAGATAAATCTGACAGACAAATCCCTATTTTTTTATTATTATTTATTTTTACCATTACATGGGATGGGTCTTGACTTGTTATCCTTGGTGGCGTTTTTAAAGTTTTGACTTGGTTTCCGTTTTAAAATAAGAGGGATGGATGTATAGAATGCAATCCTGGTTAGACAAAATCATTGAGTCAATCCTATCCCTCAGGTTTCAATTCCTGGGATGAGTGGGTTGCAGGAAAATTCTAGTATTTTTAACAGCAGCTTTTTCCCTTGAAGTTGTTAAAGAAATCCATGGAAGGTCTGAAGCCATGTAAGGAAGGTAACTCAAAAGAATGCTCTGCCCTGCCTAAAACAACCTTCTACAGAGCTTGGTGATGTGTGTGACACAAAATGGAGAAAGCCTAATTTGCAGGAGGGAAGAAGCACCAAGAAATGAATCAAAGTAAGTTCTTGTGTGGAGGGCACATAATAGCTGCAATTGCAACACTGTTCGGATAAGTTTTCCTAAAATGAATCCAGCCTACACTGTTCTTTCAAAGTTGGCCTCCTTGGGTGAAGGTGGAGGCACAGAATCCTGATAGGATCCCGCTTACCTGTTCCCAACACACAGGTAAGGTAAATGATGGAAAAAGTAAAATGTTGACATTTGGAGATATTCAAAATTCAACTGGAGATGACCCTGAACAATCAAATATAACACTGAAGTTTGATCTAAATTTGAAGATATCCTGAATGCTTTTTTAGTACTTTTTCTTGATATAAGTATAAACTAAGAATTTCACATGCCCTTACTTATGAAAAAAAAAAAAAAAAGAAAGAACAAAAAGAAAAACTTTTGGGGGGATTTGAAATCGCTAAAAATCAGTACTGAGACCAGTTTCTATACTTAATAGTTCACATTTAAAACAAATGGGACAGTGTAGGACCTGCAGCAAGAAAGAACTGACATACAAAAGCTTACGTTTTTGTTGCATCCATAGATATAAGGTGAAACAGAAAAAGTGCCCAGGGGAAATCGCAAAGACTGGAACAAGCACAAGCCTGGTAATTCTAGTCTATTCTAGAGGAGTCTATCTGTTCTGAGGCTTATGGGGATGTCATTCAAAGGCAGTGTGGTGAGGAATCACTACACGTAGTGAAATGGGACAGTAGCCAAAATCTGGACCCAAATAGCATGATGATTTTGCAATCCCAAAATAGCAAGGAATCTCATGATACAGCCAATTCAAAGTCAAATCACCAGCTCAACCATGGTTAGGAAGACCTAATCATTAACAATAGGAGGTATTGTTATTAACATTTTGAGTTATTCATATAATTTCCACACATGCAGCCCAGCTGTGATTTGTTTTCACTATTTTAACTATTTTGTTTGGGAAGAAAGCACACTTAATGTTCTGCAGGTATTTATCTTTGCGGCCCTGGTAGTTTGTCATACATGCATGTCTTTGCATATAAAAATATATACCTTTTTAGAAAATAATACTGAAATTCACTGGATAATTAATTCACATTGTTTCTTGTAATTAGGATAAGACACAGCTTAAGGTTACTTAAATCAACAATTACTTAGGTCGAAAAAGGTGTTTTAATTTAGTAGTAGGGCTAGCAGTAACTTGATTTTATGCAAAAAAAATATTTGGGGCATTTATTTCATAAAAAATGACAATGTTTACCCTTCAGGTGTCAAGAGCAATGCTAACTCCTCACCAGAAGCTGTGGTTGGAGAAAGAAACCAAAGTAATGACATTATTTAAGAATTTACACTGTCTGATTTTTGATTTTTCTTGCTAGCTTATTTCTGATTTTTTACTGGCTTTTATTATTTGATTAAAATATTTGCTGGACCAGAAAGAGATTGAAACAATAATTAAATGACTTCTTTGTTTGGAATCTAAGAAGCCACTGGAGCACATAATGACAGAAAATACTTCATTAAAAATATATTAATTTTCCCAGTCAATATCTTAGCACTAATTTCAACCTAACAGAAACATGAAATTACCAACTGTGATAAGTGAGAATGACTTGAGTATGAAAAATGGAAAGTGTGACCAAACAACTTTCAGTTGAGAATTAAAAATAGTTGTTAATGTCATGAACACCAGAAACTCTTCTGCCCAAAATATTTATTATTTTGAGTATGTTACTATTCCTAATGCTATAGAAACAGCTCATATGGACATCTGCTTATCTATATGGACAAACTTCCGATTATTTAACTTATATATAGTCTTTCATATTCATGAACACAAAGAGTTTAATAGTTCAGGCATACAGATGCAATCAAAATCTCCATTTGGTTTTTGAGGAAGACAGAGGGAGTTCTGCTAAACATTTTTAACTGGCAAAACCTGTCTCTCACATTATAATTGGCTCTAATTGATACTGCCAGGAGCTACAGCTATAAAAATCTTTACCAAACACTGAGTCAAACTTAAGCAGGTGCAAAATCCTTCTCTTTCCCAAGCACACATTAAAGAAATCTTCCGATTTGTTCCCCAAAACTGAAAGCTGATTGATGATTACAAGAGAAGACAAATATATGAGCATAAACGAAGCTTTTCTTTGAAATGTAGGATTTTATTTATTTTCATAAAAGATCAGGACAGATATGGAAATCAGTAAATTCTATTACATACATAAAATACATGTGTTTAGCTATCGTGAAAAAGGGAAGCACTGCCTTTTTGAAGATGGAAAGGTAGAATATGATGAAGTGTGCTTACCTAATACGTCTATGTTACACGCTATAAAAAGCAGAGAGCTGCAACAGTGAACTGTGGGAGGTCATGAACTGCATGCTAGCTAAAACTGCTCCTAGCTTTCCCTGAGGAATGTGAAAATAACAACAGAAAAAGTCAATTATCTTTAAAAACTTAACCACTGCACACCAAAACTTGATCTAGTCAGAACTGTGCATGGTGCCCCATGCGATTACAAAAACCCATTAAAGTTTCATAGTTCAGAAAGAAATTGGCAGGGGTCAAGACATACTCTTGGCTCAGTGAAGGAGACTCTTAGTCATAATTTAGTGGTGCTGAACTGGACAGACTAAAAACCATGTAAGAAGCTCTCAGAGCTACTATGGAAACAATCAGTGAACTTAACCTGTCAGCCAGGAAACCTCGTGTTCGGGACACTGATGACAAATTACAACTAGAGGCCTATCAAAGAGTCCCAGTTACTGTAACTAAATAGACCTATGGAAACAGGAGTCTTATTCCTTGGAATGTGAATGCTCAGTAGTCTTCACTCAGAGCAAGATTAATGGTTATGCAGGAATCTCACAGCTTGCACCTTTGGGAAATCCTTTGCGGTGCCTATGGAGGTGCTGAGAAACCGGAGGGATGGAATACAGTCCATCTTGTAGGATAGGTTGTTTGTAAAAGCAGAGCTTTTTGGAGCTTTGGACCTAAGCCACTTGTAAATATTGCGCTACGTAAGAGTGATACAACCCATCAGAAGTCTAGCGCTGTAACTCAAGGAGTTAAGAGTGCAAGGAAAACGTCAGAGTTAAGTTAAACCATTGATGACATCTCGCCCCAACCACATGGACACATAAAATGCCAGTAGCTGATTTGAACATATTGCATTAGTGGGGCCCTGCTGCAGGTCTGGCAGCAGATAAGGGTAAAGGTGACCCCTCAGGTTACCAGAACCGTCTCTCTCGAGCACTGTAGAGGGACTAACATGCCTCATATATTAGTGATCCAAGGTTTTGGCTCTTTGGAGTGGGCAGTGCATCTCGCACAGGAGATAAGCTACAGGGGTCTCCAGGACTCTCTACTGACCCCAGCATTGTTGTATATTTAGAGATGGACTTAGCTGTCACTGCACGTGGACCAAACCAATTAGCAGTATCAAGTCAATCAAGGGGTCAGCAATAAAATGAAAAAAAAAAACGTTCTCTAAAAATATGAGGTTCTTTCCAAAATGCATTCACCTCACAACAGTCCTATTTGTCCTGCGCAGGAGCACATTACAGAGTGGTGACTAACACTGGACTTTACAAGTCAGGATTAAGTCCACCCCCATTAGCTGCTATAATTCTCGACATGATACAACTACTTGAGCTAGAAGCTAAAGAATATACCTGGTATGCTACAACTGATGTTGCAAATAGCCTTTTAAAAAATTCCTCTGGTAAAAGAAATGAGATTCTAATTTGTCCTCCTCCAGAAAATTGTGCACCAGGAATTAGATGTCCCTGAGGTGGAAACAGTCCTGCCATTTGCCGTCATCGTCCAAGAAAACTTAGAGCAACAGATCTCTGGAGTACTTCTTCACTGCACTGATGAGGAACTGTGTGTAGGAGCAACCCAAGAAGAGGAAATAAATGAAGGACAACAGGTAATCACTGACATCTTCAAGTAAAATTACTTGCTTTAGACTATTTTGCTCACAGAAACCCCAAAACACGTTTTAGATGATTAAAGATTAGAAGTGGTCAATTCAGTAAACTATCTAAATATTTAATAATATTAGTACTCTTACCTATCATTTCTGTCTCTTCCTTTATTCAGTCCACCATATACATCTTTCCTTATACACTAAAAGAAAACTTAGATACAGTGCACTGAAAAAAATGGATTTCTTAGTGACCTCTGTTGCACTTGCAGTGACTCTTCATTATCAGTTGCAATGCAGTGGGTTTTCATCCCTTTCAAAGAACATATTGCAATGGTGGAGTCCTTTCTACCACCTCTGGTCACAGAAAAGGCAAAACTGGCATTCTTTATCCTGGGAGTGACAAGAGAATAATCCAAAATTGCATCTAGCTGTACAGACCACTTGGCACTATTCATTCTCATTTTATATATAGAAAGTGATAGAGGACTATCAAATTTATTTTTGGTGGCAAAGGCATAGGCTTGGGGGAGACAGCAATATATTTCTGTTAAAATACTCTATTTTAACACTTTGGTAGAATTGTCAACTTCTTAGAGCCACAAGGGAAAGAAACACACATTTTTGCAATTTGAAAGCAAGTTTGCTGTCAGGAGTCATGTGATTGGGGGCTAGAGAGTCAGTGGTAAATCTCTAACGACTTAGTTTT
Source organism: Crypturellus undulatus (assembly GCA_013389825.1). Classification (NCBI taxonomy): domain Eukaryota; kingdom Metazoa; phylum Chordata; class Aves; order Tinamiformes; family Tinamidae; genus Crypturellus; species Crypturellus undulatus. The sequence goes on from VWPW01023335.1 coordinate 274,415, forward strand.
AACTCGAGCTTGTTCCAGCCCAGGCAGCATTTTTTGTTCCTCCACAAAATATATAAATTCATATTTTATTTCTTTTTCCAGAAGTCTACATGTGACTGGAAATAGTCAATATTTTTTACACTATTTGTTTGTTAAGGGCAGGTTTTAGATCCTGACACTTCTTTGCTTACAGTCTGCTTGAGCTATGGCATGGGTGATTCATATCACAGTCATTTCTCTGGAGTGTCTGGCAATTTGTAATGGGTCAGTGCAGTTAGTTTTATCTCCAGAATATGCATACTCTTGAGCTGCTCTGATGCAACACATACGATGGAAAAGGCTAATGGGAATAGGTAAAAATAGAAAATGTTTGACGAGCTCATACTGTAGTTATTACCACTCTGACTGAAGCTAAGCTGAATGGAGGACCTTCAGGGAACTCTGTTTCACTTACTGTATAGGTGCTTTTCCTTCTTAACAGGACATGAAGTGTACCCTTCCTCTCTTGTGAGTTTAATGTCCACAGTTTTTAACTCTAGATCTGGAGGATGACAAGACATGGGTTTCTCTTTCCAAAATTTCCGGGCAGTAGAAGACATGCTGGATTAAATCAAGCTGATAGCCTCTTCATCCGTCTGGGACATGTGGAGAAGGGGCAAGGGGAGGGAAGGAGGGACAGCCTTGTATCCAGAACAGTAAGACCTCTGTCGGTGATGATGGAGCAGGGGAAAGTGAAGTATTCAGCCATCTTCAGCTCCTGGTTTGACTGCAAAGGGTAACGTAGTAAGACGCCTTGTCTGGTTTATCAACGCTCGCAGAAGCAAGCATCATCCTGCAGCAACAGTCAGCTAAAAATACCCTTAGGTAAAATGAATACAGTAATACTGGTCCATAACTTCTCTAGGTGCATAGGCAGGAGCAAAGGCATTTTAAAAACAGCCAGTCTCCAAAACTGTGCTTGAAGAAAGTTCTGAAGTTCTAAATTTCTGAACAGTTCTAAAGTTCTGAGTTCTAAAGTCTAAAGTTCTGAAGTTCTGAAGTTCTAAAGTTCTAAGCAGAACTTTAGAAAGTTCTGCGGACACACAGTTATCTCCAGGCTTCTGTTCAGCAGTGGCAAAACATATCAAACAACGAGGTTTTAAAATACTACATAGTGATAGTTTCATGCCAAGTTAGTCAGCATTATTGTAACATGCAATTAAAATGTCAGGATGAAACCTGATAGCAGCAGGATGTTCAGTGCAATGAAAACAATGCAGTTTTTGCAGTGAATTGAATGTTCCAAATGTGTTTAACTAAGCTTTCCTGAGCGCAAGCAGTGCTGGGGGAAAGATGCTGGGGGGAACAAGTGCAAATGCAAATATGTAGGCAACTTTAAATCGGTTTTATACTAAATAGCCCAATTTCATTTCTAGAGTATTTAAAAACTAAGCAGAGTAATACAGACATGACCATTTAAAAAAAAGAACTGAGACCTAAAGGTAGAAAAGTAATTTGATAAGGAACTGTGTGCAAGTGTGTGTGTGTAAATATAGCATATTTTATACATAACTCTGTGCGTGTGTGTGTCTGTGTGTGCGAGCACATTTGTAGGCTACCAACCTTGGAGATTAATTAAACTTAATGGAGAATCAGGGATATGAAAATAATTAGTATAGCATGAATTAATTCATGAGCTCTGTAGCTCCCTTGAAGCCTAGGAACTAGAGCAGCCTGATGTCAGCAATCCCTATTGCAAGGTAAATGTTAAATATAAATTACAGACATAATAAGAAGCCCATGCAAATTCTAATGGCCCATTATTATCCTACAGGGGATACCATACACAATGAAAGAGACCTAACTGGTGGCCCAAAATGCTAATGAGAAAAGCTGGCCTCACCTAAAGCTTCTCTAGCCTGACATGCTAATCGCCCTAGCACACCTTCTGAAATGCATAGTCTTCATTTTCCTTCCTTGATCTTACCGTAGCATGACTGATAGTACTGGTAGCTACTCCGTGATGTGACACCTGCCCTGAAAAAACCTATTTGTTAGCTTTTATTAAGAAGGAATGTGTAGTTTTCTCAGTATTTTTCTCTTTTATTTTCCTTTCTCTTTTCCTTTCTCTTTTCCTTTCTCTGCTCTGCTCTTCTGTCCTCTATTCTATTCTTTTAACAACTAATACAATTACAGGAGTGAGACTTGAGTTTGCTGATAAGAACTCCCTGAAATGGGAACTTCAGATTAAAAAGCAGAGTATAATTTCTGGATGCTGAAAGGACTTCAGCAGCAACTAGGTACCTTAAAGTCTATGCGCCATGAACAGTGTCCAAGCTCCCGAGATTTTCCTACCTCCTTTTGTATTTCTAGCTTACAGCTCCACATTCCCAGTGGGAGTGTCCAGACAAGACTCTGTCTTCTGCGTTTCCTCAGAAGTCTGGGAACAGACCAGGATGACTCTCAAGAGATTTTATTTGCTTACTTGCAAGTAGTCACATGGGAGAGCAGTCTTCAAAATATTGCCATTGGAAATACAATCAATCATCAATATATGTAGTTTGATAATAACAAGAAATAAAATAAAATAAAATGGGCAATATATTTTCCTAGTAATTTTCATGAATATACTTTGTTTCCTACTAAGCCACAATCTTGAAACCTGTTAACGAAATAGATGTCTAATATAGAGACTTTTGCTAAAAAATTCTTAGATTTATTGAGTTAACAGTTATTCATAGGATTCAGATGCCAATTGCTATGCTTTATACAATTTATAATGCTTTCCGATCTGTCAATACTATTTAGAATATTTAACTAAAAAAATCTATAGAAAACTCTCTCTCTGAACTTGAGTTACAACACCGATTTATATGTAATATTACATGCAATTTCCTTGAGGTTTAAATTTCAGTGTAATGCTAAATAAAATTAGATACGAAGCCCTTGCTTCAAAGAAGTAAGCTGAAATTTAGTAAAAAGAATGTAATAAAACATTGTTTTAGTATTTCCTAACTCCTTGTCATACATAGACATTTTAAATGAAACTAATTATACAAAGCTGTTAATACAAACAGATTTAAACACCAGGAGTTTCATGAATTCTATCTTATTCCTTTTTGATTCACTAGTACTAGGAAATAGGAGCTAAATCACCAGCAAGAAGAGACCATGTGTGTAAGAATTTGAAAGCCTTCATTTTCACCCTGTAGCCATCTGGGTGTTTTGCAAACACTGGTGTGCTTTGTCATGCGCCTGTAGATCTCCAGCAGACCTCATGTCTAACTCTTCTGAAATTATCTAACTATCTTGAAATTCAACTTTGTAAGAAAGGCAACTAGCACAGAATGTGACAGAATATGATCTCGCTTATATCGGGGAACGGAAGTAGAAGACCTTGGATACAGTTAGGAGCATCTATAACATTGTGGGTCAGTGGAACTGGTCTGGTTCCTGGTCAGGGCAGCAGCCCTGGTGCTTATGTGAATGAGGAGGAAGTGGTCGGGGAAGCCTCTGTTTATTTGTTTGTTTATTTTAAACCACAGCATGATTTTATATATATGTAGTAAAAGTTGCTGTTTCACAGGGAGATTATTTAATAGAAAATTAACCACCTGCTTCCAGAAATCTGCTTGTTGATTCTTGTTGAATCTCCACAGAGAAAGTCATGGCTACAGAACAGACTGACATTCTAATTACTGGCATTCGTTGTGTTCGAGCTCAGCAAGAATACTTACTAAAAGCCATAACAACTTTGATATTAGCAATAGCTAAGGATTGCTTCATATTGACAGTTGCTTCAAGGTAGAAGATGCTCTAGGTGGCTGTTAAAGGCATATAGATGTTGCTAATTGCCAGACATATGTAAACACATTTTAGGGGAAAACTAATTGTCTGGTAGCTATATAAGAAATCTGTAGCAAGTCAGTGCTGGAAGACAGGTTGAAATTGAACACCAAGTTCTTCAAAAGGTTAAAAGATGGCACACATTTTAGTCTGTGAATAACTTAAAGATTATTTGAAATTAATAGCAAATTTAATCTCTGTTCTTCTCATGGTATTTTAACCATAAAATACCAGAACATTTTTTTTTAATGAATAAAGAAATTACATCACACCTAATTTCTTCTATCAGTTTCTTCTCCTGTACTGGACTGAGAGATGTAACACACCTCTTTTAGGGCTATGATATTTGTAAAAACACTTCATTCTTAAAGGACCCTGTCAAATAACTACTGCAGCAGCAGAATATCTTAACTATCCTGTCACCAGTAAGATGCACTTGATCTCTGAGTGTTCCTAATTCAATGTTGCTATCTGCAAAAATAGGCATGTATTGAATTGTCGAAGTTTTGGACTCAGGATCTCTGAGATGTTAAGTAAGAAGGTCAAGACAGCAAACGGGTGTTACACAGAAAGTGCTATTAATTGTACGATGCTGGCTTTGTGGATTTCACTCTTAAGGGCACTACTGCTGCCTGATCTTTTATACAGTACGTGTTTGGGCAGCTGCACTTAAAACAGTTGGCTGGGTATAGAGCTGAGTATTTACATTCTTGTATCAAAGTTTTGTGTCCGGCTGGAAAATAGAAAGGGTTAGTCCATTGATGGCAATGTACAGTTTCTCAAAATGAACGGACCGGAAAGACTGCTTTATAAGGGATGTATGAAAAATACACCTCCCTACTATGAGAAAATACTTGCAACGGTCTTATTATTTGAGAAAATGTTAAAAAAAAAAAGAGTCCAATAAATGTTAGAAAAATATTTGACACAAATAAAAAAGAAGTTATATGGTTCTATTAAGAGACAGATTAATTTAATCTCTGTTATAAGGGGACATGTTATATTCTGGGAAAAAAAAAAAAAAAAGCTTTTAACTATTACTGAAAAGAAAGACGATCATATCCTGCTCACAGATTCTACTGAAATGGACTCAAATCAGTATCATTACAGTAAATGAGAACAGAATCAGAAATCCAGATCTCAGCTTAGACCCAAAGGGAAAGGGAAGGAGATGATAATATTGTGTCAAATGTGAGAATATAAGAGGGTTTTTAAAATGTGAGGGTCATGAACAACTGAAAAGCCACCAAAGAATGCTGGATTATATGCATCTTCTTCCAGGAAGATAACAATTTGCTTCAAAACAGTTGACTGAACTCAGTACAGGAGTCCCTGAGCATACAACTGCATAACTTGTGAAGACTACGCAGCAAGCAGTCAGATCTTAAGCTCTCTTTTTACTGTAAGATTTATGAAAAAAAAACGCATTTTCAAATAGGACCAATGCGAAGTCTAGAAGAATAAGAGGAATTTCTTTAAGGCGGTCATTTAAAACTCCCTGAGAACTTTTATAGGATGAGAAGTGCTTCCAGGGGCGAACTATGTTACATCAGTTGGGGAATATGACGTGATTTAGTCATATATAAAATCAGTTCTTGCTGTGGCATATATGCATTGCCTTTATAAATGGACACACACACTCATCCAATAAAAGCATGAAGAATTACCGAAATCTTCAATTCCACCATGGTTAGATGTTGTAGTTATGTGTACGTGGGGTTCAGAGGTTGGTAAAATCCATCGTATTGATACAGCCTGTTCTGCTGTATCGGCATTACACTGAAAACTCCAAATTAACAGAACTAGATTTTAGTCGTGTAAAGCAACAGCGGTGAACTTTTCAGCTTGAGTGTACAGCATGGCCTCTGATTGAACTGGCAATGGTCACGTCTTCACCTACTACCCACGTTACGAGGAATTACCACAATTACGCATAGTTCCAGCAGTCCCCATCACGTCTGCCCGCGCAACAAGCAGCTGCAGATTAGTCATGGGAAGGTTTATATTGAGTCATATGATTTGCCATGAGCATTGCCACGGGCTGAAACAATCAAGCAATTCCTACATTATGATGGAATGGCCTCCTGCCTTTCAGCAAAGGAAGCTGAACGTATTCTATTTTTCTGTCGTGTTTTGCATCTATGAATCTTTTGGAGAAAAAACATCTTTTATTTTCCTCTTCTCTATTCAGGGCATTGCTGCACTTTAATAGGCCTGAAACAATTATAACTCCTCTGACCTACTTCATCACTTGTGCAGCTGGATCTTGTTTGCTTTCTTGTTTCTGCAGCTGAAGAAAACAGATAGGAGTCTTTTCAGCTGACAAAGCACAGCTATGGAACGATGGGGGCAGCACATATTTCTAATGATTCCTACATAAATTCTAGCAGCACAATATAGGCTCTTGGCATTAGGGAAACTGGAAGCACTTCTTATATTTCTGCCCAAATTTATCAGCTGTCTGATCTTGAAGTCTATGGAGTACCAGTGAGTACTCAATATTAGCCGCTTGAGTCTTAAAGACTACTTGATACTTTCTCCTCCGTCTCAGTAACAGCACTTCTGTACTTTGTTTGCCCTTCAATTTTATTTTGGTCAACATGCTTTATTTCTTATTCTTTTCTCATTTCTTATTCCTATTCTCATAAGTGCGGAAACGCAAGCTTACTACTGCAGAAGAAGCTGTGTTTTTTTTTTTGTTTGTCTGTTTCATAGAAAATTACTTCAACTTTCAGAACAGAATGAGAAATATAACAAGCATATTGAAAGGTCCATCTAAATTTCAGAAGCTGTATACATATGTCCTTACAGTAGACGTCATATGTTAAACTTTTTGTTTAAATGACTCATTTTAGAGAAATATATGTAAAAAATCAACAACCAATCAGTATCAAATCTTATAAAAGATAACACATCAGATTTAAGAACAAGCAAAAAAAAATTAAAAATATTTAAAATAAGACCTATGTAGCACCTAGGTCCAAAAATGTGGTCATGAAATTTCTGTTTCTTTGCATTGCTGCAATGAAAAGACTTGTATTCTGTAGCTGTTTGTTTTTCCTTTAATATTTTCCAGTTCTCAACATTTCTGCTTCTGAGCATGACCTGAAGAAGCTGAGAACCTCCTCAGCATTAGCATATCTGAGCAGTTCAAAATGTAGCTAAAATAAATAATAATAATAATAAAAGGATTAACCTCCATGTAAACATTTGAGGACTTGCTGAAGCAGATGCCTTCTGAGAGCTGCCAAAGCACATTAGCAAGAGAGGGCCTTTCACATAGTACTCATATAAAAAGAGGACCCAGTCTCCAGTTTGTGTTCCCAACGAAGTATTTTATTCTGTGACAGTATTGCATAAGCTGTCATTATTATGAAAACTGTCCTATCATTTTCCTAGGTTCCTAAATCCCTAACTGGCTTCAGTCCTGCACAGGGGATAGACTAGTGGCAACAGAAGGGGAGGACCATCATCCTTATCAACCATCCCCCAGCCATTCCTGTATGACTTCATCTTTGGAGATGAACAGGAGTAGAGACAGGAACAATGTTCACAAGTCCAAATAAGTTCTTATCTCCGACTTGCCCCAAAATATTCATACTTCTCTATGGAAATACATCCTCTGTGGTGACATTTTCTTTTTCAGGCTGGGAAGGTGGCTACATGGTATTTACTCCTCCTAGTCCTACTGTGGTAGGTGGTCATTTCCAGCCTGCAGCTGAAGGATCTACACTTAATCCCAAGCAGATGAACTTGTACTTCATAATACTGAATTTTCTTCCTTTTTCTATTATACCAGTGTCCAGTGTCATCCAGTGATGATCTTTTCTGTATTGGCAATATGCTTCTTAACATACTGTCAGTAAATGTTGACAATACATATATACGTGCATATAATGTTTTATGAAAGTGTGATTGAATCCACACTAGGCTATTAGGTAATTTAGGTCCTTGAGTCCCGATATTTTCCTTTTCAAAACCATAAATTGTCCAGTGCCTTACACACATTATAATTCCTCTCCTAATCCTCTTTTCTCTAGTTAAATACAAACTTTCCAAACAGGGCCACATAAAGTAGCTTAGAGACATAAGAATTGCTCCTTTTTGTTTTGTTTAGAAAATTTGTCATCTTTGTAGATGTCATCATATTTAGCAGATGGCTAAATCCTTTTTTGGATTACTCTCTCAGCCCCTGTTCTATGTAGGTAACATATTCATTATAAGCTTCTGTTCTTCAGCTGATAGACTTAGTTTCGGGTCTTGAATTTTTAAACGGAATAAAAAAAAACATAAAATCATCTCAATAGAACTAGGGAGGGATTCCATACACAGCTATGCTCACAGACTCAAGAAGATGATAATTTTTGATAAAGGATCAGGTTAATCTGATAATACAAGATTTTTGAGAAAAAAATGAAGCAATTTGATCACAATTGACACAAGGTCTAGGGATATCCAAAGGCTGGGAGAGGGCTAACATTGTACCACTCATAGGATGAAGAAAGGCAAGAAGGAAAATTGATGTAACTATTGGTTAGTTAAATGGTAAAAATACCAGAAAAAAAAAAAATAGAGTACAACAGCGGAAGAATTAAAGAACTATATAATAAAATTAATAAATTAATGCTGGTAATAGACTATGATAGAAGGCAAGTTTTATCAAATACTTTAGATTTATTCATTGAGACTACCCATGCAGCTGAAAAACTATTCAAAGTCTGATTTTTATTTGCATTAGGTGGTCCAGTTCAGGGTCTGCAAGAAAGCAATGGTTCCGTCATTTCTTAAAATTCAGCAATTTCTGCCAACCCCTAGTCTCTAAGAACTGGTGTTCGGATAACTCCTCCAATTGTTTTAAAGGGCATTACTCAACAACGGGTTTTTTCTTTTTATTATCCTGTATTTGACCTTACGTTTTTCATTTTCTCCTAGAAACTTAAATGTCACACTAGCTTGTTAGTCTTTCAGCTTCTATAATATGTCTAGTGTGCAAGTACAAAATTAGATAAAAATAGACATTTTGCTAGCCCATTTGTTAAGTGCTGACCAAACCTTTGTATTCAACTTTAATAATACTCCTATATTTTTTCCCACTGATTTTACTCCATTTTTCTCTTTTTTACAATATTCCTTTATCTTGTTTCCTTATTTCTGGTTTCATCTCTTTTTTTGTTGTTGTTGTTGGCTTGTTTTTTGTAGTTCACTTTTCCCTTGCTCTTCCTCCATCTTTCTTTTGTTTCTCCTGTGCTCCTTTTTCCACTCAGGACAGCTACTATTACTATCATACAGTACAAAAAATTGCAGCACTCACGACGCACTAGGCACAACTTTTTTAAGAGTTCATCTTCCTGAAGTACGGTGTCCTACACAGCAGATTGAAATTGTAATTCCCTGTTTCACTTTAACAAGGTCAGGTAACATGGAATAGCTTTCCTTCACTCCTCACACTGAATGCAAAGTTGATCTTAGTAATTCTGGAACCTCACAGTGCAGGTAGTTCACACAGGGTCTTGGATTTCCTATTTCTATTTACTGTGTGCAAAAACGCACAGCAAAAGAGAATTATTACCTTTCGGAAGTCAGGCAGGATACAGCAAGGGGCAGCCCTAAGGAAAAGTGAGAAATTAAGTCCAGCTGGGAGTTCAGATTGCCAGAGATGTGAGCAGGGACGAAGCAAGTCTAAGATCAAACCGTGAATTCATGTCAGAAAGTCAGTTAGGACCAGGTATGGATATAGTAACCAAGGTTAGCCACAGTACAGTGATTGCCAGTCAAGCCTGGGAATCAAGTCTTCAGGGCAGGATCAGGGTACATATTGACAAGATACAGGGGAATTATATGCTGTTTGTGAAGCTCTTTATGAATGACTCCATCTAGTAGGTATTTGCAAGAAAAGATTTGTATTTATATCCCCAGAAGATATTTCAGGAGCAGATCACAAGGACATGAAATCTCAATATTTAAAGAGCTAATTTATGTCAGTGGTGTAGTTGTCAAATAACCATGCACTATGAAATGAGGCTGGTACTTTTTTATTAGTATGAGAAACCAATGAAAAAGAAATTCTCAGTTAAGCAACCACTCTGACATTGGATTTTTGTCTCAATGAATTGCCATTCGAGTCTAATCATTAGAGGAAACATTATTGATACTGCCAAGATTTGGCTCTTTGATCTGAATTCACATCTAAATTAACTAAAGAACCCAGGTAATTACATAGATTGCTGGAGACTGAGTAGACAGAAATCCACTGTGGAAAACAAACAAACAAACAAACCAAGTCTCTAAGAAATAGTAAGCACTAGAAAAAGCAATATGCAGGAGCCTGATAACCTGTTGCATATGATGGCTGACCTAATTTCATCTTCACTATGTTTTTTTTTTCTCATCCTTTTTCCTGCTGATTCTGGAAAGTACAATGTATGAAGCAGAGCAGTGAGCCCTACCAATGAAAAAAATGTGAATCTTACTGGAAGTGCTCCTAGAATAAATCATGTGCATATCCAGTGTTGTACAAATGAGAAATCAGTATCTCACCCTCGATGCAAAGCTATTGAGAACCGTGGTGCAAAAGAATGTCCTGAAGTGGATGTTTTACTTTTGTGGAAGGTTACTGTTTGCTTAATGCAGATTCACAGAACCACAGAAGGACTTAGATTGAAACTCAAAGCCCTGCACAAGGCAGGACAGCCTCCTAAGGTAAATCAGGTTGCCTAAGGTCTTGCCTACTTGGGTCTTGAAAACCTTAAAGGGCAGAGATTCCACCAGTTGTCTGATCAATGTTCTCCAGTGCTTCACAACCCTCATTATGGTTTCTCCTTCTGTCGTTTAATTTCTGTATAATTTAGACACCTCTTTTTTTTTGCCTATGTTTCCCTTTTCTCTGCCCTGTCAGAAGTTTCTGCCACCCATTTATGCTAAATGCGTGTCAATGTATTGGCCAAGCACTAACTGAAGAAAGGAACTCTGCAGGAGCAGGTAACAAGGGATATCTATTGCCTCTTCTGCTAACAGCCCTGGTTCTTTCCTATCAATGAGCAAGAACTTTGTAAGCCAGGAATATCTGATTGCTTAAAGAAAAGTGCCAATGTGTATATTAAGAACCAAAAATCCATGCTTGCCTTTTCTTATCTTTCACCCCAAAAGCCCTCTAGAAGTCACTTAAAATACTGTTGTGCACTGACTGGTTTGCTTGCCTGAAAAACCACAGCAGACCTATGCAGCGGCCAAGACTCTGTATATACACTTTCTTGGGTAAAAGGTCAATTAAAACGTGAGCTTCTTGGCATGTTGATAAAGGACTGCACCTCCAGTTTCAACGGTGTGGGAAGACACTTTCTTTTTGGCTGGCCACTCAGAGGTAGACTTATTTTGACTGGTCAGCCATCTAAGGGCCATTCAGCGGCTTCTCTATTGGTAGTGAGTCAAATGGAAAAAGAAAATCTATATTCCTTATCTATATTACCTATAGTGAGCTACATTCTGCCAATAGACTATATACAATACAAAAATGACTAAGTCTGGCATGATGCAAATTATAGCATTCTCCTGACTCCATTCTTGTTTGAAATAGAACATTTATGTTTGAGAGATATTAGGCTTGTGTTTAGGGTTTTTTTTCAGATAAATACAAAATAGAAATTCCTCCACAGCTAGAAGCAGATTGATGCCCTAAAAATTGTACAAGATTAGTTTAAGGGTATCTATATGATAATCACTGCAGTAATTGCCAACCTTGCAGAGATATGCAGACAATATTTTTACAGGAACTTCTCCCTAAGGACCTACTACTGTCACTGGAATAATAATGCATTAACTTCTGCATACAAGAAACATACGGCCAAGTTTTGGGTACATTACTTCTAATGAGCACCTTCTCTTCCTTTGTTTACTAGACTGGGAGATCTGATATTAGCTTGCTCTAGGGGAGGGAATACTTTGGGAAACAGAGGTTTTGCATGCAGGAATAAGGTGCTTTGCCATTACTCCCAGCTCATTCAAACTGGATTGCTTCCGATTTGGAAATGTCTTGTGTCTAGCCAAATCAAAATGCACTCGGAGTAAGATCACATGAGGTCACACACATTTACAACTGACTGAGCCAAGTCTCCTAAAGCCTTCTGGGCTAACATAAATTGTACTTTGGTGTCCCTTGTTATGCCATTCTTGACTAAATGTCACAAATTAAATACAAGAAGCAGATGGTGTTTCCAGCCAGTTTCAGGTACTTTTGAATATATGCAAATTAATATTTCCATGGATGGTTCCTAAACATCCAAAATGTTTGCATATGAACAAACAAACAAACAAAAAGGTAAAATGGGGCAGAATATTTTAGTCCATCGATCACATTTTAGTTGGCTGTTTGAATTATTTCAAAAGGTTTCTTAGTCAATTCATGAATGCAGGTATTTTAATTAAAGAGTACCTGTCAGGACCGAGTTCACTAGTAGGCTGGAAATGCCTTGAACAGGTTCACCCAAGCTCTCCATCCACACATCCTCTGCCTGTTGGTCTAGGAGCTCCATCTGAATTCAGGCCTTGGCCTTCAGTCCTAGTCTGAACCATGTTACTTTGCAGAGAGAAAAAAAAAAGGAAAAAAAAGGTTAAATTGTTAATGCGAACAGGAAGCATATGATTTGGTATGGATGAACATCTGAAACTGAATTTTTGAACTTTCAAGCAGAAGCTTGCTACTTCTTAACTGTCACAGCTACAGGATGGTTGTAAATTTTGGTGACACCAGAATGGCACATCCTGAATCCTCTCATTAATAAAGACATGAGACAAAAACTCCAGTTAAGGGGATGATCACTCATTATGCTTCTGCACATAGAATATTCAGGTCTCTCAAAATGGTGATTTGATGTTCCAGAAAGAAGTCTAGAGTAAAAAGAAGTGGTGTTAAGGAGAAGAGGGAACTTGGAAAGAAGAAGGTAAAGATCCTGACAGAAGGAAAGATCCTGGAAGTGAGGGAAGATCCTGGAGATCAGCATCCACCTTTGGCAATTTTGATTTTATTTTATTTCCCTAGAGAATCAGACTGTGTCTTTTTGAAAGTAAGTGAAATATGGTAGTGAAATGCCTGAGTCTTAACTGTGGTGAACAAGATATAGATGAGTGTAATGTTTTTCAAACTTAGGCCCAAATACCTCAAGGCATTGTGGTTGGGTGCAAAGTAAAACCAAGGGTATAAAGGACTGTTAAGTAGAAATGTACATACACATTCTCTGTTTAAGATGTTCTTCAGCTTCTTTTTTCATGGAATGGGATACTGGAAGAATGAAGGTTCTTGTACCCTTTCTGCAGGTACCCAACACTGATCATTGGCCTTATTTAGTTCCTCAACTGGAGGATAGGTCTTGTCCTGTATCCAGGAAGCACCTCAAGGCTGAGGATGAAGGAGAAAGGGGAAGAACTACTAAGTCTGCCAAAGGGAGTAAACAAAGGGACCAAAAATGCCAGCACCAAGCAGAGCATTCAGGGCTGCCTGCCAGCTCTCAAGAGACTCAGCAGTTCTCGTGTTGATGTACCAGGATAGCAGAAGATTCACTGGGAACATTCTGTCAAAGCAGAATAGAAAGAAAAAACAAACCAAAAAAAAAAAAAGGAAGAAAAGAAGAAAACAAACCAGAAGAATATGACAGATGGAGCAAAAGACGTGTGATGATATGCAAAAGTACAAGAAGGGTACAAAAGTTCCCCTGTCATTCATTGTGGAACTAACACTAAGAATCTCAATTAAACCAGCTGTAATACAAGTGATACAAGTGAAGAAAAAAGTGTCCATGATTAGTTAGACTGATTGTAAACCACCAGTTTGATTGGGATATAGAAAAGACAATGCTAAGATATGTGAGCAAGGTATTTCCAGTTTTCCACTTTTAATGCTATTACATAAGATCTCATCCAGCACACTGCCTGAAGTTCTGGCCACCCACTTCAAATTCATCTATTTTTAATCAGATATAATTGGTAGAATAACATTCCTTTATCTTTTTTTTTTTTTTTTTGAGAAAATTTGAGAAAAGTCATTTAAATATAGTTCAATGTAACAGGCTGATGGAATCTTAGAATGTACAAGGATAGTAAACAATAGAAGGAAGAAAAGATATTTGTATCAGGATTTCATTCTGTTTGTACCAGATCAGTTAGTTTATCAACAACTGACATGAGTAAGTTGAATTGAATAGTTAGAGAACCCTTTTTTATTATAGAACTAATGGAAGAGCACACAAAGACTAAAGGACAGCCACATACCGTGGAAACATCATACTCCTCAATGCATCACAGGGTTATTTTTCCTCATTTCACAGTTCCTGTGTAGCAACTTTCTGCAATATGTCCAAATCTTTTTAAGGCATGAAAACATTCCTTTCCTTGTGCATTAGAGAGAAATAGATGTAACAAATACCTCATGTTTCAGACTCTGAGAAATGCAGAATTTGAAAATGGAATAACTGTCCATTTCCTAATATAGAATCTGAATCATTGTTTTACATTGTACCAAATTTCTCAGGCAATATTCCTTAGAAACACAATCCATTTCAAACCTCTAGTCAACATAAGTATCTTTTCATCACCTCCATCTTCATTTTTAGTATTAAAAAATGGAAAACTAATATAGGAAAAAAAAGTTGTAATGCACTGTTCACTGCAAAATGTGGAGAGAACCACTTGAGAAGAAATGCCTTAAATTTCTGTGCATTTGAGCCTGATATAAAACAAAATGCCCTCAGAAAATTTGAAAATCATTAGGACAAGTGATTGAACATCTTTATCTTCTGTTTAATGTCTCAATCAACAAATCTGTGTGATGGGACAGTGCAAGTTGAACAAGTTTGTAAATTGAATGGTCTTGTGTGGAATACAGAACTTATGCAACCCAGTTCCTAATCTTTGACAAATTCTATGCTGCCATCCTATTCCATCTTAAGCAAACTATGAAAATTATAACCTTCTCTTCCGTTGCCTGCATATTCACTCAAAGGAAATCCAGGCACATGTCCTGTGTGTGCTTCAAGAGGCATCTATTATTGAAAATCAAAGCAGGAAGAGGCCAAGGAAGAATGCAACATGCAAGTAAAGATTAATTCCAATGCAGTTGGAGTACTCTGACCCTCACTTCGAAATCAAACCCTCATTCAGTACTTTGAAAACCTGGTGAAATGTGTTGCGACTCACTGCTATGAAATGGGAAAAATAATAGCATATATGTTTCCCTTGATCTTTCCATTTCCACTGTGTTTGTAATACCTAGCATAATAGGAACACATCATCATTTGAAGTTTGTAATGTTAGCACTAGTTTTATTTCTACTATTATTAGACTGAAACTTTTAGAAATCATAACTTAGAGTTATGCAGCAGAGAAGGAGGCTATAATTTAGTTCAGACAATTATTTCCCAAAAAGTTCCTATTCAGTGTAACAAATGCAAACTATTTTTCAACTTCATTTTTCTTTTAATTCTCACTATCCAAACTGAAAAAAATGCAAGTTTAATGTCTATACAAGTGTAATTATTTTTATAAAGACAGAAATAGTGATGCTAAAAAGCATTTTGGACTCCTTTTATAGTACATTTATCCTAATCTTCCATTAAAAAGTATTTAATTTGTCAAGGTAAGTTTTTGCTATCCTTCTTCAGGACAATACTACAGTTCAGGAGATGAAATTACTGCATTCTCTTTCAGTATGTATTCCACATTTAACACTAAGAAAGAATTAGATTGTATTTGGAAAGTTTCCCATTTTTTTTGAATCATCACATAGTTAAAAGTAAAGACTAATATTTTTAAGATGAGCCCATGAAGCTTTTAAAGGAAGATATGAAAACATATGCGTTAAGAAAAAAGGGCATTATAAAACTAAATGTTCATCTTGCAGATGCAAGGGAGGGCAGTAAATAGCAATTTTTAAGAAAATGGGTTTTTAAAAAATCTGTCCACCACCTTATTTTAATTTAGGTATATCTAGATTTTCATTAAATTGAAGGAACTCTGGATCTATAAAGAAATAAGAAGAGCTGGAACAGGCTAGGAGAAGTGAATTTCATTGTGACTAACATATCACAATGACAGTAAATCACAAGGCTAAGTGTTTCTTACCATTATTAAATCATTATTATGTTGCCCCAATATTTTCCACCAAAGATTTTACCATTGCTTAATTATCTGCTATTAATATAAGAGGTAAATCTACTAGTACACACAAGGTCTTTGATCACTTAGGTAATTCTATATATTTCTTCCTCAAAATCAAACTTTGTCTGATATTAAGTTCCAGCAGCATAAAAGATAAATCTCACACTGGAAAAGGCATTTAGCATTTTTAAGGTAGTGAATTTCTTGATCACTTCTGTGAAACCTGAAGACCTTGGATTCAATTATTTCTTTTCAAATAAAAAAAAATCACCCTTGTAAAGAAGATACCATAAAATGACCAAAGATAACAATGCAGTTAGAGTACTCAAAAAAGTCCTCTAACTCATAAAAGTATTGTACCTGAGAATCTACCAGAAATCAAGAAAAAATATCCCCCTTCAAAAACATACAGTACTACCATCAGCTCTCAGCAACACCAGAAGCCTTCACATCTTTTAGTGCATCATTACAGCTAGCCCTGCCATGTTTAATTACCTTTTTTGGTATTTTTTTTTCATGAGAGACTAGACCTGAGCCACTTGCAATCTTTCCTCCCAAGGAAAGAGATAGAAGAAAGAGGTATCCAAACACTTCATTTTCTGTCCATTTTGAAACTGTCCTAAAGTATGAGATTGTTCTCTAAGTAAGGATGAAGTTCTAAGGGCAGAATTACTTTAGGATTGTTATAATGTCACAAGGACCTTAATGATAACTGGAGCCAACTGCTCTTTGTTTTATAAGAAAATAGTTTTCAAATAACATTCACTTGAAGTTCCTTTTCTTCATGCTCCTCAAGTCCCTTTGGAGTCCCTTTGGAGTACTAATTAACTGCAGTAATTCAGAACTACCCCACTTTTCCCTTGCATTTTATTATCAAAACTGTTAAAATACAATCTAAAAAACACTCAAAATATGAAATACTCTCTACCCATCCAGAATAAGCCATAACTCCAGAACTGTCTTCCCTTCAGGGAAGCAATATCACAGGGAAGCAATAGACACTTCTAATCTGTGCAACTCACTGATTTACTTCATAAAATGATAGTACAACATATCTCAATATCCATTTGGATTCTGGAGTGACTTTGGGGTGCCTAAAGATGAATCAAGGGAAATATTCAAGCTTTAAGAATTAAATTGAATTTTCCCATTTTAGAAATTGCTTATGTCATTTTTTAACTGATGATCCTCAAAAGAAGTCAAAATTTTCAAAATCTCACCCTTGAATTGGTATTCTCCCACAAAATGCAACACTTAAGTTCTTCTGTATAATTTTCTCTCTTATAAAGGGGTCATTTTTATCAAAACTGGATGTTGAAAGTATTTTTTCCTTTTTATGTCCAGTCTCCATATTCTGTTTGTATAACGTTAAAGGCTCCATGACAGGTTATAAACATACAAGTATATATCTGCCATACTCAAGCATTTGCATAATTTTTGACTGGGCATCAAGCAGCAGAGATCAATGTGCAGCAAACCCTGACCCTACTTCTCCTTTCCAGGGATTAATACGTCCACCAAGCCAGAATCAAAATTCCATGGAATGCAGTGAAATTTAGGTGCAACCTGATCTACATGCAAGTTAACTGTGCTTTCTGTAAGAAGTTGGAAGGTCCTCCTGACATCCCTTCCAACACCTTTTGTTTCCTTCGCTTCCCACCAGACTGATTCCTGACTAAAGGCTTGATCCCATGCTCCAAAATCTTCTCCAACTATCTATTCCCCACTGTGTTCATCTAACACTTTATCTCTGTTCTTCTCTAAACCCAAGCCAAGATTTCCGGTTTTTCCTCATCTAGCACACACACCTCACCAGTTTCATTTTGCCACTATTACGCTACCTCTATCCCCTTGCTGAACACTGAACCGTGAGTAGGGAAGTTCCTGAAGTCTGGATAGGCAGGGCTTGCAGGGTTTTCCCTGGCTTGCAGGGAAACACATCAAAACAGATTCAACAGCTAATAGCTAAGAACACCAAGTACCTGCTAATCCACTATTAACGCCTCCTGCACAAGATACCTGCTTGCACAGAAGCACTTACTCCTGTAAGATGAGAGACCATGCAAGTAACCAAGATACCTGTGGTAGTCACAGACTAAAAGACTATTACTGTTATAGTGAGAATCCTAAACCATCTTCAGGATAATAAATCTCCCCATGGAAATCTCATTATTGTCCTTGCTTTGATTTATTCTGGTATATTTTATTGTTACAGCGTTCTAAATCTAAGACATTACCATTAAGATATTGCCACAGTTTTTTCATCTTCTTTAACATTCTTAGTTCAGCATGATCAATATTTCCCCTCACTGATGCTTACCAGGCACGTACATGTGGGAAAAACTACTGCCTGATGCTGACAAAATCATGCATAACATTCACGTGATTACCGACAAGGCTGGACCTTATCAAACTTCAGCCACACAGACCCTTGTGGAAAATTCCCTTAGAAATTATACACAAACTGGGACAATAATCTCCTCTGAACAGATTTTTTCATCATTTATATGTCTGTGATACAAGGTCAGATATGGCTCTTAATCTTCAGGCAGTTTGACTTAACTCATGGGATTCCAGAACTGTGAGTCCTTTCTCTCCACTGCATCACTTTCATATTTGAAGCGTAAAATCCTTTTGAAGTTAGGATGCTTTTAGTTCTGCCTTTGCTTATCAAGGGACCTCATTAGTGTCAGTCTTCTAACTTAACAGGCAAAGAGAAGCTCTGCATGACTGTACTGTATTTTTCAGTATGATGCATTGTACATAAGTTATATAACCAAGATACTTCTTAGCTGGAAGTAGTATGGTTACAGAATCTTTACTTCAGTACAGCTGTATTAAAACCAGAACTCTAAGACTATTCTTCAAGAATGTTTTAAAAATCTCAGCACTGAAAAAAATGTTGTTCCCTCTGTGCTCTCACATGAGAGAGGGTCTGTCATACAAAATGAACAGTAAATGTACAGCATAGCCAAATGGAGGTGAGTTAGCACCACGGCCTTTTCTCGACTCTCTGTTTTGGGAATAAGGGTGTCCACACTGGTGACAAGGTCAGTGAGGTAGTGTTACTGCAGTCTAACACTGCCCAGTTAGATCAGAGACTTGAGAAATAACTTATCTAAGCTAAGACATTTATTGATTAATGAATAGAATATGAACAGATTGGCAAAGAACAGAAAAATTTTAGTAACTTCCTTTTCAGATTTCTGTCCTGCACTCTGACGATTCCCTATTAAGGCCTTAGCTACCATGAGGACTTGTGTTCCAGCGGGACCTCTTACTCATAAGCTGTCCCTGGTCTGACTGATCTCCTGCAAAGATGCTTAGACCTCTCCTGGTTGTCCATAACTTCGGCCCCTTCCAGCTTGTGTCTCTCACAATTCTCTAGGTACAAGAGTATGAAAGATGTTCAGCTGGACATGTAAGTAGATTCCTTTCATTCAAACCAAACATAACATATACAAAAGGATAACAAAAATATTATTTGTATCATAAATAACCAAATTACAGGATGTAGTATTAGATGTAGTATAGCAGTTGATGTTGGGGAACAACCCATGAGTATTTCATACCAGTGATGTGCATTTAAGAACTCACTATTAATCCCCAGTTTTCACAGATTCTTATTTTCTAAAATAATCATCAGGATTGTGCCTCTTCGTCAGCTCTGCAATTTCTCAGCTTCTTTCTCTACGTTGTCATGTTAAATGAAGATATCATCCCATTAGGGCCAGTCAGTTCCTAGATTGATGTCACTAGCCTATTGAACTGGAATGGGACTCACCGGAAATGCTGTTTTCTGGGCTACATTTGAAAGGTAACTGTTGTCTCCAAAAAAACTTCCTGAGCTTAAACTTGTTCAATAGTTCCCCATTCCCACTTTTTGTACCCCTTGGGGACTAAAGTAGGAAGAGGAGTAGGAATGTGGCTACATTTTTCCTGTAGAAAGTTGTCTTTTTGTAGTTTACAGAAAGCTATTAACAAGAAGCATCAGAAATGCTCCTAAAAACTGATGTGAAGGACCTCAACAGCAAGGGATTTAGGAACTTAGCTGTAAACAATAAGCTTGCAACAAGAATCACAGAATCACAGAATGACAGAATCACAGAATGGTTGAGATCGGAAGGGACCTCTAGAAATCATCTAGTCCAACCCTCCTGGTCAAGCAGGGACACCCATAGCACGTGGCACAGGGTGGCATCCAGAAGATCTCCAGAGAAGGAGACTCCACAACATCTCTGGGCAGCCTGTGCCAGGGCTCTGTCACCCTCACAGTGATATAACTTCCTGTGTTTTAATTTTTACTCATTATCCCTTGTCCTGTCACTGGGCACCAAGAAGAGTTTAGCCCCATCCTCTTTACATTCTCCTCTCAGGTATTTATACATATTAATCATATCCCTTCTCAATCTTTTCTTCTCCAGACTAAACATGCCCAGCTAGCTTAGTCTTTCCTCATAAGATAGATACTTCAGTCCCTTAATCATCATCGCTGCTCTATGCTGCAATGAGACCCTCTCTAGAAGTTCCCTGGACCCTCTCTAAAAGTTCCCCATCCCTCTTGTCCTGGGGAGCCCAGAACTGCACCCAGTACTCCAGGTGCGGCCTCACCAGAGCTGAGCAGAGGGGCAGGATCCCCTCCCTCGACCTGCCGGCAACGCTCCTCCTGATGCAGCCAGGATCCCACTGGCCTTCTTGGCCATGAGGGCACACTGCTGCCTCATGGTTAACTTGTTGTCAATCAGGACTCCCAAATTCCTTTCCATGGAGCTGCTTTCCAGCAAGTCAACCCCTAATCTGTACTGGTCCCTGGGGTTACTCCTCCCCAGGTACAGGACCCACACATGTCCTTGTTGAACCTCATGAGGTTCCTCCTCTGAGACTCTCCATCCTGTCTAGGTCTCTCTAAATGGCAGCACAGCCCTCGGGAGTGTTGGCCCCTCCTCCCAGTTTGGTGTCATCTGCAAACTTGCTCAGGGTGCGCTCTGTGCCCTCGTCCAAGTCACTGATGAACAAGTTGAACAGCTCCGCACCCAGTACTGACCCTTGCCAGACAGCGCTGGCCCCAGGCCTCCAACTAGTCTTCATCTCATTTATCACAACCCTCTGAGCTCTGCCATCCGATCAGTTCTCAATCTACAGACAATGGAAAGCAGTTATGAATCCCACGTCTATGCTGTACTCAATTAATTTAGCATTTAAATCAACAGGTTTTTGTAAGTATATTTATCTCCCTTTCATCAGATAAATGAGAGGAACTATATTCAAATTTGTTGTTAATCTGTTTTTCATGTTCTCTCGAAATCAGTATCTCCCAGTGTCATTTATGATTCAGTAGTCCTTTCTCTCAGTTCATAATAAATTTGATTCTCAGTGACTGCAGTTTTGAAATATATTTTTTACCTTGAGTGGACCTTCACATGTAACTTTAAGTAAAATCTACAGAATAGCTGTTTGAAGTCCAAAGCTATTTAAATATATCTTTGATTTATTAATAGCAAGATATAAATATTTGTATAGTATGTTTTAATCTTGAGGAAATGAAGGGTATTCAAATGAGTTGTCTCTTTCTCATTCAACCCTAAAATCTTTTCATTACTTTTTAAGTCTAACCTGACAGAATGGCAGAGATACTCAAAATATTCTGCTACAGTAACCTTCTTGAAGCTTGAAAACTGATGAGAAGAGAGAAATTCATAGTAAAGCCAGAGCCTGCCCCTATCAGGAAAAAGCCCCGGTAGGCACTGAGCAGACATGTTGGAAACTTCTTGCCGGCCCAAGGAATCGGGAGGGGATCACAGACGCAGACTCCATGTGAATTAGCTCCTGATCCGTGAATCCCTTATTTAGCCCGAATAGCATACTTATATACACAAGCAGAAGCAAGCTCTCTACACGCGTACAGCTACGATTGGTCACAGGCTACTATCCATGCATTTCTACCGCATTCAGTTGGTCGTGGATAACGGCGTGTATTCACACCATAGGTCTGTGCACCAGTCCTTCTTTCTTACTGACAAGCTTAATCAAGGTTCTGTCTCGCCCAACTTTCTCATGCCTGCTGTTCAAGGACTACTGTTCACATTCCTTTAACTCAGGGAGTATCCGCTATCTTCTTTAAGCTCAGCTCCCTGCAGCCACTTCTCGTGGGAAGGCCTCTGTTCCCTGGATATGTTCCTACACAGACATATGTTCAGTTTGGTCAGAAACACAAAAAGCATTCTCCTTGAAAGATTATTCCTAACTCTCTACACTTTATTCCTTTCCTTTCCTTTCCTTTCCTTTCCTTTCCTTTCCTTTCCTTTCCTTTCCTTTCCTTTCCTTTCCTTTCCTTTCCTTTCCTTTCCTTTCCTTTCCTTTCCTTTCCTTCCCTCCCCTCCTCTCCTCTCCTCTCCTCTCCTCTCCTCTCCTCTCCTCTCCTCTTCTTTTCCAACTACATTGGTTTAGATTGTATTAACTACATTGTTTTGTTTGTTGTCATTCTGTTGTTCATACACCAGTGAAAAATAATTACTACAGAATTCCTGCTTCACTACCTGTTAAGTATCAATTCCAATGAGTGAGCAAGAGGTTAATCTCTGCTTCCAAATTTGCCTGAAAGTATGTATGTTAATATAACATTTACATCTATGGATTGGTCTGTCGTTCAGTATTGAACCTCATGCAGAGGTTTTTTGCCAAGACTGTAAATATTTGAATACTGTAGATGTTGTATATGATTCTAACTCCCTTCCTTTACTGGAATTTAACCAGTAGGATAGCTTGTATTCAGGTCAGTGCTTGTTCAAGTGTATTAACATTCACATCTTAAATCATGTTACAAGTAAAAATGATACCTTTATATGGTACAAACAGCAGGAAGCAAAAAGCACTTTCAATGCTGTGGTACCTCAGTTACTAACTTTACTTTTTTGTAATAAAAAGGCTTAAATACACTCACTTGAGAGGAAGAATGCTTAAATTAAGGCTCTAGGACCATATTTAGGAGACTCTTTAATTTTAATGAAATAAAATGCATTGAAATAACATGAAATTTAAAATTATCTGCAGAAAAGATCTTTCCCCCCGACAACATCTGGAAAAGAGTAACCCCATTTTTAATTCTCTTTTTTAAAAGGTAATCTACCTTCATTTCTCTCACAGAAGAATCACATCAGTTTCTCAGACTCTAACTTAGTACATGGGATACATTAGTATTATATATTTATATCAAGAAGCAAGTAATTACAAAAATTCTTCAAAATAATAATCTCAAAAAAAGCAAGTGGATATCCATCAAGGTGAATCTGTCTAGGCCTTATCTGAAGCTACTGACCCTCTTTTCAAAGCTTGAAGAACAAACAAGCATTGCAAAATCCATTACACCTCTTCCTCTTCCTCTGTGATATAGTAGGCACAATGGAGAGAAGAAAAGCAGAACAAGGTATTTCTGGTCAAGTTTACAGTTTTCCTTGAAGACTGACTACTTTGCACTTCAGTCCACTGTCTCCCAGAGTTGTGAATTAGTGTTCAATATGGTCTCCATAAAGGCTTGTATGCTATGTTATTAATGTCAAGTAGGGTTTTTTTGCACGTAATCCTATTTTATATATATATATATGTACACACTATAGCTATGAAACATAAAGCTTAGAGAAAGAAGAGAGTCACCAAACATAAAGGAGAAAGGATAGTTTTACCTCTTACTAGATCAAGTTGTTAACAAGTTACAGAAGTATAGAAATGGAATCTACAAATGCTGCCTAAACAGCATTTGCAACCCTTAAAATATGAAGCAGTTCTTAATTTAATATGAAGAATATCTATATTATCTCTTTAATATACTAGGAGAAATAGCTGGTTGACTGTATTTTAGAAAAACAGAACTACTTGGCAATCCCTTTTTGTAAAGACACAATGAGGAACTTTACCATTGGACATTACACCTGAAGGTAAATCCTAACAAATCCTAAATCCCCCCTCAAAATTCCTAAATCAGAAATTGAGGCCTTGCCTATAAGAAAAGCAATAATCCTAAATTATACTAATTACAGTTACCTTATATTTACCTAATTTTTGAAATGCAGGATAAAAACTGCGCATCTCCTGAGTAAGTTCTGAAATGACAGCTGAGTTCCAGACTACACGTTCATCCTTATGTGCATAAGTGATCACAGTTCTGTTGCCTTACCAGCACTTAATAGTCCCTTATTTAAGAACTGGATTTCTCTAGGAGTCTGAAAATCTCTGACCTTTGCTCAGTCAGCAAAGTGATAAAAGAACATGAAGTTTTAATGTAGTAATTTAGACATTCTGGATTTTTGTTCACTAGAACCCTCAAAGTCTTATTTTATTTAAAATACATATTCAAGAGAGGGAATATATCATATTCCCTTGTTTTGGACAGTTCCAAGCTGATACTGATATATAACCTTTTTCTTTCAGGGAAATTATGATTGCCTTTCATTGTCCACAGCAAGGGAGTGTGCACTATGGCCACTTGAGAATTGCACAGTGCTGCTTAGTGATTATCAAGTAATGGCTGATTGCTTTTGCTAATGGGTTTTCTTTTGATGTTGTTTTTTTGCGTCACAACACTTCACATGCAGGATTTAGAAGTGTTTTGCTGAACAGAGAAGGATGTTAAATAAAAGCTATCCTAGAATTCATGAATATAGAGGGTGTCAGTTATAGCAAGGATACGTTCAGGCATCCCCCTCCTTGGTCATTTTTGCCACAGAAGTGCTAGGAACATCACATAAAAAGATTTAGAGCTTAAAATTATGTAACTTTTCAACAAATAAATAGTTACTTGATTCTTATCTTTTTTTTTTTTTGGTTATTCCATAGTTGTAGATACTACATAAAGGAGGTTTCACTCCGGAACAATATCTTGTTTCACTATAAGGCGAGCAGGGCAGACACACAGATTATGAGCAGGTTCAACCAAGAGTCCATACCATTAGGCAAGTTCGTGGTAATGAGGCAGGATTGAGTTCACGCCAGAAATCCCACCACGGATCAGGGTCAGGATCTAGTCCAGTGATTGCCAGGCAGGTCCATAGTGACAAGGCAGGTTTGAGGTCAGGCCAAGAAGTCAGTCTGTGGATCTAGATCAACAGGGTCCATGTCCAAGAACAGGTATGACCACAGCTACAGACCAGCACTGCTTCAACATAGCTCAGGTGGGGACTGCAAGCCCCAAGTTGAAATGACTTTTCCCCAACATGACTAGCGCTCCCAAAGAGTTCTGCTTTGCAAGAGGTAGCACAGGATAAATCACAAGGTTCAGTGCCAACTAATATTTCACCAGCGTCATACATGTTCATGAGTTTTTAAGAGGTGTGTTGATGACACATTGATGATGATGTTGATGAGTGGTTTAACTATGCTCTTTGCTTGTAACACAGTTTTTACTACTTAACATTCTCACCTTTAGTCTTATTCTATTTATTGACAGCTACACAGGCACGTGGGAAAACACACAATGACCAAGTGTGATGACTATGAGTAGGAGGGAGCAGAGAGGGAGCTGGGCACCATCATTAGTTTAGCATTAGAGAGCTGTATGTGTGCTCAGGAATAGGGAGAAAGGGTTGTTTACCTCTGGGCTCAAGTTTCTTTGTATCCCATAGAGCAGCTCTGGCAAGTAGCCTTCAGCACCACAGGCAAGCACAAACCTCCATCTCCCTCGAAAGACCCATCAGGAAACCTTTGGAGGAGCCTATTATACCTATCAGCAACACACTGTGCTGTGTTCTCCGCACTCAAATGCACGGAATAAGGATGCCCAGTTATCTGCTCCCAAAACGGTGTTGCTGAGGCCGGTATGTGTTGAATGTGAAGCAAGCCTCGCTGCTCTTGAGACCTATACTAGTCCCTGGTTTCTCAGGCCAAGTAATTCAGCCAGATCTCTTTGTTAACATCAATATATGTCTTCCCTGCTCAGCTGCAGGCTTTCAGTCCCCTGATTGTGCCTGCTGATAGAAAAAGAAAAGGCTAAGATGCACAAAATTGGAGGAACCCAAAGACGAGGAGCTGGTGACTGCTGTAAACTTAGTAGCTCACCAGTTGGGAGCGCTCACCTCTAAACCCTGGAGACACATCTTCCAGTTTCATCATTTCCACAGAGCATGTGCTCCTATATCATGCATCTCCTGGAAGGTTTCTTAACAGGGCTATCGTTCATTCTGGAGGTGCTACCAATTTATTTTGAATTGAACTTTCTTCACCTTGTATAAAACAACATGTCTGGAAAATGTACTGGAGTCTGCATGTGCTATTTTCTAGCTAACTATCATAACTAACAGATTTCTCACTTTTTTTCTCTCTTTATTTCTGATATGTATTTAAGTAATGAACGAATGTTCAAGTGTGCTATACCAAGTACTCAATACAAGAAATTGAAAATGCTGCCTTCACCATACTCCCATGTACTTCATTACCTGAGAATCTGCGCTTATAACATTTCTTAGAAACATACAGGTTTAAATTTGACCTTTTTCTTCCAACAGTAAGGATTTGCTGCTGAACTGAATAAGGCACTTTGTTTCCTCCAGACTGCCTGTAAATAGAGAACCCATTCTCTTGCCAAATATAATTGGAAATTGTGGATCGTTAAGTTCACAGAAATTCTTTTTCTTACCATGCTGTTGCTGTATGGAGAAAAACTCCAAAGCACATGGAGAAATACTGTATATTATTCATTCTACATAACTGAAGAGATACAAAGTGTATGACGCTAACTGTATAGTAAAAGTCTTCGTGACAAGGGAAATGACTTATTTGCATAGTTTTAATAGACATATTTAGAATGGTGGTAGTATTGGAAATAATTGCTTTGGTATATGACTGCAGATTCAGGAAGGTTTCTAAATTGATCATAGGATGATGGGAAGAACCTCACAAGGTCAACTTATTACCAAATGAAGGGTCAGACCAGGCTATTTAGGGCTTTACCCTATTGACTTGGAAAACTTCCAAGGATGGAGCTTGGACAATCTCCCAAGGCTACCTCATCCAGTACTTGTTTGTCCTTACGGCAAAAAACTTCCTCCTTATATTAAGTCTGAAGCCCTTTTGTTTCAACCGATACCCACTGCCTCCTGTCCTCTCACCATGCACTACTGTAAAGAGTTTGGCTGCAGCTTCCTGAGGACCTCCTTGCAGGTATTAGAAGACTGTGGCCTCCCTGCAAAGCCTTCTCCTCTCCAGGCTGAACAAGCACCCTTCCCTCAGATGGTCCTCTGATGAACTTGCTCTAATTTATCAATGTCCTCCTTGTATTAGTGGACACAAATTTGGGTTCAGCAGAAGTAGAAGGGTGTGAGTAAAAAAGAGCAAACATTTCCCTCAGTCTACTAGGTGTGATCCTATTAATGCAATCTAGGAAACTCTTGGACTGCTTTGCTGCCCACACACACTGCTGGCTCCTGTCCAGCTCGCTGCCTACCCAGAATCGCAGGGTCTTTTCATCAGAACTCAATCCCAGTCAGTCCACCCCCAGTCCATATTGTTGCAAGCGGTTCTTCTTTCCTAAGTTCAAGATTTTGCATTTTTCCTTGCTGCATTTCATAAGGTTCTTATAATTCCATCCCTGCAGCCAGTCAAGATCTTTCTGAATGGCAGCCCTGGCCTTAAGGTTATCAAGGATGCTAGAGTTCGGTACCCTTCTTAGGAAGGTTCATAACACTGAAGCTAATGATTTTACATCCCATCTATGCTATTTGAGGTGGAAATGCATAAAAGTAGGAAACAATATGTCAGAACAGCAGGAAGAAGGAAAACAGTACATTTGAAATAACAAACATGAAACGAACACATGCATAGCTGCAGTGAGCAGCTGGACCATCCTCTATTGGCATAGTAATTGTGACAATAAGTGAATGGAAAACTAAGATAAATTATTACAAAAAAAAAGTTCAGTTACAAGCAAATTATATCCCTCAGATAATATGCTTTCTCTGTCGGTAACTGCTCCTTTTATAAGCCTTTTTCACTATTCACTCTTGAATCTGGACAGTCTGTGAGGAATCTAATATTCTCTTTTCTCAAAAGAAAATTCTAGGAATTAATTCGTCTTGCAGCCATTAGACAACAAAAGGAAAAAAATAAAACAAAGTAAAGGAAATTTGTAAATGACCATTCATTACACATGTTAGTATCCATGTGTGAAAGTATTCACATACTTTAAAATAATAAAGCTACAGATATGTTTATAGCAATATAACAAACTGAATTTATTGTATTATCATCTGATAATTTAATCAACATTGCCATTTCAATCCATCTGAATGGTCTACAGATTATTTTCTCCTTGAAATAGTCACAAGAGTTTGATACAGAATTAAAAATGAATGAGAAAGAAAAAAGGAAGATGAAATTGATGAAAGAAATGCCATGTATTAGCTTGAGCTGGTTAAAGAAGATTATTAAACTGAGAAAAGTGGCTACCAAACAGATTGTTTTGGATGATTCACTCTCAAACAAGGTAACTGGTATATCAGAGTTGATAGTGATATGTGTGGACAAGAATCAGCATCTGCTAATCTTAGTATTGATGCAGACGCTAAATTTATGACAGGTTTTCTCTTCAATCCTTTTATATATGAAATAAAGTTTTATGCATTTTGTGAAACTTAACTGATTGCTGCTTAAATCTGATATGCCAAAGAAACTATACACTTGCAGGTGCTGAGCTAGGGTCCTGAAACAGTAACTAAAGGAGCATTCAGTAGAATTATTTTGAATTCATACGAATAGAATTTTTAAATCACTAACACAGAAATATAATATCTTGGCTAAATATAAGAATATGGACAATATTAAAGAAACTAAAAGCAGAGAAAAAAAATCTAGTGAAATACAGACATTAGCTAAGTTCAGCAAAAGATATCATGATAAAACAGCTGATCTCCTCTGCAAAAAGAGGTTTGAATTGATAATCTGTGCTAAGAAAGACAAAAGCAGCCCTCCTTGTGGTATGAACAAGAGGTACTTTCCATTCTTCATAGACTTCATGATGTGTTGGTCATAGCATTGCTTTGTCTTTTTAAAGACATGCATGTATTTCATTTTATTCTTTGATGCTGTTTAACAAAAACACTGATTGATCCACTTGATAATGCAGATTATTAGGAAGCTGAATGAGATGAAAATGAGTGGAGACTGATGAGCAGTTCTGTGTGCCAGCAACAAACAGTTCTAGTTTATAAAAGATAATTGTTCAGGGAGGAGTGGTTTAGTCCAAATGTCAGTCCTTTGGAATGGATCAGAGAGGTTAAACTCAACTGTTTCCCATTCCTATAACCACTCACAGGATCCTTAGAAAATAGCTTTTGCTATGTTCTGTTTTTGTGCTGTTTTGTAGCTTCTTCCTACAAGAAATCACCAGCAAAGATTTATTTTACTGTTAGATTCACAAGGCATTGGAAAATTAAGGTGCACAGTGCTGACCAGCTCACTCCATCTTTTCCCATTTCTGTTGTCATTGCATTTATGGAATATATCTTTAATTAGATTGTAATCTCTTTTTTTTTTTCTTTTTACTTCTGTGTCCACTAACTATTGCACAAAATTTGCACCAGTATTGTCTGAAGAAGTTAGAAATGCTCTTTGCATACTCGAATCCAAACATACCTGCTGTAGGCAAATATCAATGATTCTCCCTCCCACTCCTTCCTTCATGTAGTATATTACACAAAAGACACATGGGAGTAGAAATTAATTAGATGTTCTATATTTAATTCTAAATCTATCTTATTTGGTCCAGTTCAATGATTTAGAAAAGTGCCAAATGACATTGAATTAGTCATTGGAAATTTCATTTTAAATAATGCATACTTAAGAGTTTAACTGTAAGCAAATGAACCATCAGAAAAGAAATGTAAAAAACAATATGAAAATTGGGAAGAAAAAATAACTCAACTTGGTGCTCACTTATTTTTAGAAAATGAGAAAATCTATAATCTATGAAGATTGTTATGAACAGATCAGATGTGATTTATTTAGCTTTTTAAAATACCTTTGTTTTATGAATAAAATTCTTCACGTATTTTTTTCATAAAGAGAACAGGAGGATTCTTTCTGGCTTCCTCTTCTCAGGAAATAAGAGGATATATGAAGGTTTGTTGCTTTTTTTTAATTTCTGCAGAGGAAGATAGTATCTCAATGCATCATTCCCTGAACAAAATACATTCCCTGAGAACTTCTTGTCTTTTGACTTTTAAATACAATCAGTGTTACTGACCTGTAACTTCCTAACATCAGGTGTTATAACTATATTAACTGAAAACATTTGGTGCATAATATTACCTTTATCAGACCTAAGTACCTAGCCAATACCCTGGGCTCTGCAAGCTCTATTTTTGGTTTTGACAGAGAAAATAAAAATAACATCTAATTCTAATTCATAACGGCTTCATTTCACGGATTAACTTCCCTTCTTGAGGAGATTTTCTCCCAGGGCTCCCAGTGCACGCTGGCCACTCCTATAATCTGAGAATCTCTCAGAATTACATTCTGCAGCACACGGAAACCTCTCCTCTCCTCAGCGGCACACAGAAAGCAGAATTTTCAGCTCTTCCTATTCATCAGGCTTCGTTCAAGCTTTATGTTCCTGTGTCTGTTAGGACATCATCAAATGTTCTGAGTTTATATCATCAAATACTGAGTTTACAAAATAATTGTCATTCTACAGAGAATAGTGATTACATTACTTGTTTGATTGTTCACTTGGATTCAAACAGTTGCTCCAATAAGTTTATATATTTTATATTACATTCTCACTGAATAAGAAACTGGAATCCTAGTCATCTTCTGCTGAGATAAGTATCTCTGCTTTGATCGCAGTATCATTTTCTGTTGTCTTTTACATTCAGTAAATGCATAGAATCACAGATAAAATCTGGTACATGCAAAAATTTGCTGCCTATGCTCCTGTCTGGCAAGTGGAATATCTGTCTTCAATTTTACTTGACATTGCCTGAAGGAGCTTGCTTGCTCTTGCTTGCTGTCTGGCCTAATTACTGCTTAATTAAATACACAAAATGCAAGATATCCAGAGCCAGCACCAGAAACACTCTTCAGAGAACCACGTGTAGCCTAGTGTCTGGATTCAAATCCGTGCCAGAATCCAGCATGATACTTGATTTTATAATACTCTTGTTTGTCCTGGATAAGAACACTAATTTCCCATCTTTTGACTACTCTGAATGCTACTTATGCACCACTATCTGAAATTCTTCAGAATGTATCACATTTATTCCAGAAAAGAAACAAATTGCAGTTTCTTAACCAGCTTTCGACCAGACTATCTGTTGGCCACTGGCACTGAGAAATGAGTGAAGCTGAAGAGGATTCTCTTGAGGCACATGAAGGGGACTGTGAGGGAACAACAGGCTGCAAGAGAAGCAGTGGCCAGGAGCGCTAATTGATGTGCTAATTACTTTGTTCATCAGAGGTCTGAACTATCAGCTGTGTAAGGGCCAAAGTTTTGTCTAATGGCTTATCACAGTGACAACATTTTTAGCTGTCAATGTCAGAGCAGAGCCCTTTTAGCATCTAGGTCTAGATTGGCAGGGAGATATATGTGACTAAAATTTTAAAAAGGAACCTCTTGGATTCACTTCCAGTTCCTGAGTTAGTTACTCAGTTCCTATTACTTCTTCATGAGAGGGAAGCTGGGAACCTGTATACATCCAGTTGCTCATGAGGAGTGGATTCAGCATAATGAAATGTCTCAAAGTAGCTCCAAGAACACAGGCTGCTCTTGTATGATACAAGAGGTAATTATGACAATATGGGAATTTTTGAATTTTAATATATCAGATTTTCAAAGGTTCATGAGTAAATGAGATCCTGCAGCTGTGGAAGATGGTGGTTGCTCAGTCAAAACGATCTCCCCTTCCCTGAATCACAAGAGGAAAACTTAGGAGGAGGTAATTTAAATACTTCTTGCCGGTGGTAGTAAATCTTTCACTAAGGAGGTGATAGAAAACTCTTACTAAAACTGAGAGTGATCGTTCCAAGCATAAAGACCGAATGCTTCACATTAATCAGTATGTGACATGGAAGAATGCTGTCTGCTTTGGCAGATTCAATACTGACGGCATGCAAGGTGAACCAGAGCATAACTTTGCAAAGAACACGTTTCACTATTTGGTACCACTTTTCACCACGAAACAAAACTTTCAATTAAAACAGTCTTTTCTATAGTGTGACAGTCTTTTGTATAGTGTGAGAATATGTGACAATGAAACGGCAAGAGATTCTCTCTCTACAGTGCTGTTTTACAAATGTTCATAGTGGCATTCAGTGAGATCCAACAATAAAAGGTGAAAAGCAATTATGTCTTAATTTTCCACCTTGTAGGAAAGTTGAAAAGTAAGAATACTTTTCAGACAAAAATGGGGACAGCTTGGGACTGTTGTTCTGTTATGCTGAAAAGTAGCACCCTATCCTCTCTTTTGACAGAGGTAATTGTTAACTGGTCTTGGATATGCAGACATGGAACATACCATTCCTAGTATTAAATACCTATACAGACTGTTTAGTAAGACTAAGACTTATGATAAATTTTGGCATATGATTTGTTCCTAAACAAAATGGTTAACTTGTCTGAGCATGAGAAATATCCATACAGCATGTAATCATGTCTGAGTTACAGCAAGAGGTGATTTAGATTTGTTTTCTTACACGTGGTTCAAGAAAAGCAGCAACACACAGGAAAAAAGGGAAGAGTATCCCGAATGACAAATCCTCTATATAGAAAGGATTTGTCACATCCAATCTGATTGTTTCAGAAAAAAAGTCTATTTATTTCTTCTTTCTTTTCTTTTTTACTGAGATAGGAGGAAGATGTTTTAGATGCTTTTTATTTCTTTGCATTATTCATAACTGTATCAGTCATGAATATAAATATAACAGGAAATAAAACATTTCTTCTTATCTAGCTGCACTGGCTCTAAAAGAATTAGATGTAAAATGAACCTGTCCCATTGTGAGGACTGTACAGACAAGTAAATATCATGTGAGCCATTCAGTTCTGTAGACTGCTGAACTTTAAAATAACTCTTAATTTGAAACAGATGAGGACAAATAAATTTAAGTTTGCAGCACTCATGGTGATGTTTGCCAAGATGTATCCATTTGTGCTCAATACATGGCATCAGCTTTCTTTTCTCAGGTAAGAAAATTATGTGTGGTTAGCCCTGCCTGTTTTGCAGGGGCTAAGTGAAACTGGACAAATGTCACAATCAGAAAAATCACAACTCTGTAATGGCAAAACTAATGCAAGGATTCACAGTTATAAAGCAAATATACTTCTCTTCTAACATTAAACAGAGACAAGGTTGTGAGAGACAGAAAAATACTTTCAAATTTTTGACAAAGCTAATCTAATCTAGTTTAAAAATCTAAAGCTAAAGCTAATCTAGTTCAAAAACAAAATAAAACACACACAGACACACCTGAAAGAGAGGTAGAGATTCTGAATCTGGACCAAAAGTTGAAGTGAAACTCACCTCTATTTCAGGCCTTGTCCACACTTTGGTTAAAAAATAAAAAATGAGAAGTTGTCATGCAGGCAAGAACATTTTTCGTTATGAATATTCAAGAAGATTTCTGCCCAAAATGACTGTGTTGGAGACTTTTTCTCCGATCCTTATAGCTTTACTACCCAGGTGATATGATTGGTAGATGAGCTAGTGTGACTCAATTAGCACTCAATATTTTGGCTCATGTCAAAGTGGGGATGGTAAGCCATCTGTTATGGGAAAACTAGAATGTTTACCCCCATGGAGAAGACATACGGTTGAGAGAAATATGTATTTTCTTGATGGTTCTGCTCTGCTACCCCCAAATTTTTGTCTACCTAAACCTATCAATAAGCTCTATGTCCCTTTGGCAAAGCAATCCTCCTTTGTCTGTTTGTCATTGTGGAGAAAGTTTCTTTTCCTGAGCCATCTTTGTGAGTTTTGTAAAAGGACTTAAATATTAAGTGGTATTTGTATAAATGTTCTCTTGATGGTCTTAGACGTGGCTGATTCAGTGTGTTCCCTTCATCACTCTTGAGGTTACTTTGGCTCCATTGCCTATCATCGCTCCTTTGATCCTCAGTGTATTTTGTGTTTAATTCATTTAGCCTTCATCAGGTCCCCTAACGATATGTACAAAGGACTCAGATCCTTCACTTGGAAATGAGACAATTCAAAGGGAGTTGGACTTTCCAGAACGTGAGCCAGGAGACATGGCAGACATAAGGCACACCTGGGACACAGACGGTATGGTATTTTCCTATTGCAGGGAAAAGTTGAGTTTCGTGTTGTTAGATGCCTGTTTAACTGGTGCTGTAATCTGGAGCTTTGATCCCAGTCCGCCATATAGAAAATCTATTTTTTTCCAAAAGAATTTAACTGGTTATGTAGCTATGCTAACCAGAATGACTACAATTATTTGGTGAGACTTGTATATGGTAAACCTCACCATCAGAGATCTAATTATTAATTCTTATATCTGGATTGAACTGATTATTTTTAGTGACAACAAAAGAACATTGGTTTGCAAAGCTACTTATCCAAAATGTTAGGAAACAAAAGCATTAATTCTGTCATTTTGTGAATATACCTTGGACAAGAATGTACAAATGGCTATACCAATGGTCAAACTGAGCGTCCAGCACAGAACAATATTGTTCTGCCCTCTGCTAGGAACACCACTTATTACTGGAAAGCAAAACACATAGTCATTCTTCAGTTAAGCAGTATAAGCATAAAACACATACACAAGTTATAACTCTGGGAAAAGAAAGAATGGGAAGCTCTTTGGATTTGGCACTAAATCTGAGCTCCCAAACACGGCACTTCTCTTTCGATAGCACATTTCCTCCTGCATTTTTTTTACCCTAAAGTTGGCTCCATTTCAGGATCCCAAGGTTTGGGTTTCAGTATGATTGCATTCGTAGCAACACAATAAATGTGTTTTGTGCAACCTGTCACACCCCCTGTGTAACGTCAATGGGCTCTTAAATCACAGTATCTAATTTTGTATCTAACTTTGTATCTGGTCAAAGGAGATAACACTGCTACTTGTTAGGCACTTGCCATTTGTAATGTGCCCAGACTGTTTACACAGTCATTTCTGAATGGATGAGAAAAAAACTTAGCGTAGGCGAGCTAATGTCAACAGAAATAAAATGGATATTCTCCTGCTAAGTTACTTCTTTTACGGACTTCTCAAGTCAAAGGTTATATCTGCCTCTTTCATTGTAATAACCTTTGATGGATGATATTCTGTAAATTTGCCTAATGGCTTTTAGAAATTATTTATATTTTTGGCATGCACGGCTTTCTGAGACAATGAATTCTACAGTTTAATTACACTATGTGAAAAAAGATCTTTGTTTGCTTCTGATCTGCAGTTTGAGTATTTCTTCTTTTGTTTCCTGTAGTTCTTGTAAGAAAGAGTGAATTATGCCCTAGTCTCTGTTTTCATTGCAGTCAGTTTTACACAACAAGTCATATTGCCTTCATCAGTTGGTTCTTTTCCATGCTGAAAGACCCTAATTTCACTTGGATTCTGCTTGTATAATAGCTGTTCTATGCTTTCCAATGGCATTGTTGTTCTGTGCCCAACACTTTTATGGACTACATTCTGCGTGTCAACTGTGCATACAGAAAATTAGGAAAATATATGTGAAATATTTGCTCTGAACAGATCAGTCTGTTAAGATTAGTGACACACACACAGGGATAATCTCTAGTTTCCCATACCTACACTGGTTTGTCTAAATTACTTTTTTCTTCCTGCAAATCTCTCTCTACCAGCTCCCAGTAGTTGCAGTGAATCAGGACATGGCCTTGTGTGTGCTACCTTCCCTGCTGCAGAGCCCCAGTCCAGCCCTCAGCCCAAATAAGGCAGAGGTCATGTCTAAGCATGAGGCTATGCCTAGGAAGGCTCTACAAAAATTCCTGCTGAATTATGCAGATCATGATTCAGTGAACTTCACCGTTTTTTTGTTCTTTCCGTAGTGTCTGGAAGATGATGTCTCATTAGTAATTCATGTGGTAGCAGGTTTGGAACTTTAGATTTACTTCAGAGGTCATTTTCGTTTGCCCCAAGAAAGTGATCCATTGGTCCCATTTTCCCTCATCCTTGTTTTTTCCCCATTTCCAGTCTCTCTGACCAAACCACTTTTCCCAGTCTACTCCTGATGCCACCTAATCCTCTTAAAACAGCAATGCAGTACACTCATTTCCTCTGCATCCAAATGAGGATGTCTCTTTCATGAACTATTCATGCTCTTCAGCTGGAGGAGTCGTAGATCCCAGGAGAGCCATCACCTCTCTTCCTGCCCAAGGTACTAAAGCGGTGGATTGAGAATCAAAAGTAGAGCTTCAGGACCTTTGAGCGCACTCTGATGGCACAGCCAAATAATTATCCGTCTGGGCGTTTCAACAGGAAAACAGCTCCCTCCACAAAGGATACAGGACGTCTGCTCAAACAAACTGTTCTAAAACTTTTTCAATCACACCCAAGATAATACAAAGAGATTTTTCCCAATCTGATTTTTAGAAACGGCTAACATGTTTTTGCTTACATTTCTTTTTTGGAAAACATCATCTGAAAAATGACCTAACCATTTTCAAATGTAACAATTTTTTTTGATCTGAGAATGCATATGCCATTTTTTTCTGCCAAGTTCTTCCCATTAGAAAACAAATATGTTCTGCTAAAGCATTAATAACAAAATCACAATAAGATAAATACTGTATTTTAATAACCATCTCTAACTGGATGCTGAGGATTTGTCACGTATCGGTGTGATATCTGAAAGTATTACTGTTAATATAGTAATATTATTATGCAGCTGATTCTGCATGTTGAAAAGGAACACAACAGTGTTAGAAATACATGTGCATTGACTCCTACCTATTCATATGACTGCTAGAGACCCCAAATCTTAAGAACAGCACAAGATTTCAGAGAAAAACAATAGTCTAGTGCACTAACAAAGAACCTGAAGACAACAAACTGCTCTATCTGCATGTAGTCTTGAGACTCTGCATGCTACTGCATCCGACGGAGTATCTTGCCTCACACACTGGCCTAACGGCCATTATCACGGGATTAATTTATGCTATTTCAACATTTAATTCTCCTTATCTTCTCCTTACTCATCTTCTTACCATGAAGCCTTGAACTTCCTCATTGAAAACAAAATCTCTAGAACTTTATTCAATATACGCTAAAGATTCTTTAATAAATATTTGCAGATTTTGCAAAATCCATTATTTTCATCTACAGTTAGTCTATTTCTGTAGTAGCAGCTACTACCTTACTGATTAAAACGTCATTTTTCTGTCAAGATCTTCACACAAAAGCACAGTAGTGTGTTATTGAATAGTCATCAGATTTTTTTTTTTAATGCCGAAATACACATTTGGCCCCAGTCTTGTCAACATAATCATCTGGGATGCTTTTGTTAAAGCTCTCTAGAAAGATTTATCCTGAGACAGAGCTCCAGAATGAGAAAAGAAATTTCATTTAGAAAATTATAACTAAATTTAAAATTCCAAGGGAATCCTAGCTAACATGAAATATATCCTTGCCAAATTAATTGCATTTCATCGACTGGATTTTAAAAACTAGAAAAGACTATATGTGTGTGTGTGTATATGTTATATATATATAATTTCCTAAGCAACTCAGATTGTATGATTTCAAAAAGGAATTTTTGTGTGGAGGCTGCTTCTTTAGTGGAATATGATTTGAAGATTCGAGTGCTAGAGAACTGCTCCACTGATTAATAGCTAACTGCTAAATTTTGCAGTATATTTCCAGCTTAAAATTCTCTAGCCTCATCTTCAAACCACTAAATTTTATTAAAGCTTTTTCTGCTACATAAAGAGTCCTTTACTATCTGAAATCTTTCTCTTATGATTTATAGGCGTTTAATTTTCTCTTTAATAAAATTATTTTTTTTCTTTTAAACATCCTAGTGACGTGACTGTTCATGACCAGAAAACTTGGAGAGCATTTCCACTTAGAATGCTTCTGCTATTAGTAGACAGCCATATATTATGTTTAATTTCACACAAAATGTACAAATTGACAAATGGTATATTCATAACTGGCTTCTCAAATTAATTCTAAGCTTAAGAAAAAGCAGAAAAATGTGTCACAGTTTTGGGCACAAAATTGCTTTTCATGGATTTAACCTCAGAAAGCTTTATCTCAAATTTTCTATATTGAACACAACGACTGACTTTGAGGTATTGTAAGGCACCGGGATTTTTCAATGACAAATATTTTATTTGTTAATAGGCAACTTGACAATTTTGGCTACGATGAATGTTGCATGAGCGGATGAATACAGCCCTGACTTTACACTGGTTTTGGTGAAGTTTTTTCTATTTTTATAATTCCTTCCATGTCTATTAAGATTAGCAACTAATTAGCACACTGGAATATTTCCAGATGAGAGCAAACATATGCATGCAAATAAAACAATTTAAAAGCTTAGTTATTACCAGAACTGACTTTTGCAGCAAATGAATGAATTTCATCTGACTTTTATGTTCATTAAATGTAAAAAAAAATAATAATTTCTTCTTATAAACAAAGGTCATAGACTATTTTAGTATTTCTGACAGATGTTTCAATGAGGTTTTTATGGCCAGTTTGCTGCAGAACTATGTAATTAAGCATATATTGTGCTTAATAATATTTGATAGAAATCCTGCTGTAGATGATGAAGTAGTTGTGTGGGAAGAATTAAAAATTAGAAAGCAATGATGATAACTCATCTGCCTGTACTTAGGATTAAAATAAATTTCCTCAACTGTCAATAGTCTTCTCAAGCCACTATAAATATCCCATATTCCTCTTCAAAGAATCACAGAATGGTTAAGGTTGGAAGGGGCCTCTAGAGATCATCTAGTCCAACCCCCTGCTCCAGCAGGGACACCCAGAGCACGTGGCACAGGGTGGCATCCAGGCGGGTTTGGAAGATCTCCAGAGCAGGAGGCTCCACAGCCTCTCTGGGCAGCCTGTGCCAGGGCTCTGTCACCCTCACAGTAAAGAAGTTCTTCCTCACATGGAGATTAAACTTCCTGTGTTTCAACTTGCAATTATTGAATTAAATAAGAACCATCAATAAGGCCTAGTTTTTCCCCAGATTTCCTAGTCTTGCTCATCTCTCTATTTTCCTTTTTTCTTCTTTCAGGGGTGATATACACTACTCAGAGCCAAAGTATGATTTTTTTTATATCATATCATGTAACAGATACAGCCCAGCACTTTCTCTGCTTGAGTCATGTTCCTGATTTTCATCATCTTGATTTCTCTCCCCATGAATATTACACTCCTAGCTATATAGTAGTACAGTTTAACATGAATGATGCACACTCTTAAATTTAGCACACATCTCTGGGATGTCAAAGACATGATTCAATCCTCTACAGACTAGGAAAGCACAGAAACCAAATGTGCCATCTTCCTGAATGTCTACTAAATAATCACGCAAAAACTGGCTACTTGCAGCATCATAGCTACTTGTGAATGAGCTGAAAGCATTTTGAGTACATCGGCCTTAAGGTCTACACACGCTTAACCTACCAAGTCCAGCGGACTCTTAAGCAGAACTTCCTTTCCTTTTCAATTATACTATGTTACGTGCTCATGCTACCTCTCTCTCCAGAGTGATGTATGCTCAGAAGTCCAATCTTAGGTAGTTTGGGAACACATGAATATTTTCACTTAAAGATTTATATGGAATTATTTACTTTAAGCTGATATAATAGCACTTCATCAAGGGCAAGGTACCCCCCAGAAAGGGATCACGTTCACTTGCTCTGTAATTCAGTGCTTGTCACACGAGAGGTTATAACAGATCGCAAATCCATTCTTAACAGAGCACAGTTGTGGAGTTCAATGCATCAGCTGAAAATTGCCTTGGGTGGATACGGTTGTAAATTTAATGCAGAATAGAAGGAGCCTAGGAGCATGAGTGGCCAATCACTCCTTCTCTGACAATGTCTATCAGCTTTGCTGCAAGAACCTGTCTTTGTGTGCCTCTTCTCTGTATCACACTATCTTTCATTTGATTACCTTTATCAGTTCAACAACCATTGAAGATTCTGCTATGAATATGCTTTTTTTATCTTTTTTCCTGTTTCCCTGAATCTGCAGCTCTCTTCTTACAGCATTTCAACTCAGATGGCTCAGTTTTGAAGCAAATCTTATTCTATGTACCCTGAAGTTATCTCCTCCGTAAGGGGTTTTGCAAAACAAAATTTTCCTTCTGCTACAGAAGAGCTTTGCACAGGTCTTAAATAGTCTATGCTCTGCAATAAATTCATTTTGAAAACGCATAGCTATGCTACATAGTGAGGGGAGGCAGGAATTTTACTAATTTGGGAGACAGTTATTGAAAGGTGCTGTGCTAAAGCTGTCTGGGGGATGAGTCTGGAAACTCAGTGTTGAAATACTTAGTAATTAACAGTGCTGATATTTTAAATTGGCACTCCAAGCGCACTACTTATTATCTCATGTAATATAAGTCTAGTCACATCTCAGAGATAACTTCTTACATTGTCTATGAATAAGAGCTTTCAAAAATAAATGGGCATTGCCACAGATTTCCATGGTTCTGCTCACCAAGAAAAGAATTGAACTGAATTTAGCAATTAAAGCAATTAAAGGGCCTGCTTTTTTTTACTGCTTCCAGCAGAAGTAATGCTGCTGGAATTAGCAGGATACATGGCACAAAATCAGGCAGAGCAAATGTTTCAGTTTGGAAACCTAAAAAAGAGGATTTTTAAAGGAAGCTGTTCTTAAAGACAAAGCTAAAAACTAACACTAACATGAAAAAATGAAGAAAGATTTAAAAGATTTTTTCCTTCTAAGAAAAAAAACACTTTGCAAAGATAATTACTTCAATATATAGGTAGTAATACTTCATAAAAGTGAATGTATAAATCAACAGACGGAGAAGTTTTAAGAGAAATGGTTCAACACTTATGGAAAACATGAAAATTTAATAATTCATTCATTTTTACACCTTATTAGCATTAAGTTGAACTCAATAAAAGCAAAATAAAATGTGATTATTTTTTAAAGTATTCAGAAAGATCTGAGTAAAAGTATGTAAGTATCGTATTGCAGTGTATTTCAAATGCAATTTTTTTTGTTTGAACTTATTAAATATAATGTCCAAATAATAGATATTGTCATTACAATAAAAGATGAGAGATGTACTAAGATTAATTTCCATCTTTTTTAATAATGAGAAGACTTATATTTCTCTTGTGAAGTAGTAGCAATGTCAAATCTCAGGCCTTCATCAAATTCATGAAACATGGCATGGTATTTGAAACTCCCCTCTCTGTAACACATGTGATGACGGGGCAATACTTTTCCAGGTCCTAACCCACACACACACACGCCCCAGTGTTGAAAATGTTCCCTGAAAAGCTCAAAATCAAACAGGAAATGCCAGGGAAAATATATATATGTATATTATATATAACATGTTACAAACATATAACATATAATTAACATATATAGTATATAATATTTATATATTTATATAATTATATAATATATTAAGCCTATATAAAAATAATTATTTATTTTTAATCACAAGACTTTCCATATTTTTTATGGTGGCGGGAGGAAGTACAATTGCAACATTACTTGAGCAACTAAATTTGGAGGCTGCTCAGAAGGAAAGTACCCATAAGAAGAGTTTGGGTAGAAAACCTCACAACAGTTGGAGTTTGGGAAACTTTCAGATAAGATTAGTGGGAAACCAATGTGTGTTTCTTTAGAAAGTGATGAAAAAAGGAGAGTTCTTGTGTCCACTCTTACAGCTCAAGAGACTTCAAAATGTCGTTTTAACCATTTAGTACAGCCATACTGATCTGAATGCCAAACATGAAGAAAACAACTCTTCCTGGGAAAGTGTTGTAGTCAGCTTCGATGTTGCACAGCCCTGTGTAACATACAATTTTAAACATCTGAAGCTGACTTAGAAGTTTCAGTTCTTTCTAGTTTAATAGTAAATACTGCTAATTGTTTGAGCTGGCAATCTGGAAACTGAACAAGGCTTTTGGTGAACATATGCCTCCAGGATATGCCAACAGAATATTTTACTGTCATGATGAATTTTGTTGCCTGTACAGAAAACAAACATGAAAGGGTAGCCTGAGGCAGAGTTGGAGGGTCTCTTTAACTACTTACATTTTATTTTCGCAAATATTTATTTTCAGAAATATTATTACAGAATTGGAAATAAAATGTCTCCCAGTATCTCAAAAGCATTTTTCAGATATCATTCTCAAATGTTTTTCTGGAGGGGGACAGTTGAAGGAAAAAAATAATAGACTATGTCTATTATAGACTATTTTGACAAAGTGTTTTAACCCCTAAAAACCCTTTACATACAAGGTATTTAGGTACCTTATAAGAGAGGTTTTTGATATAATCAGCACTTAGAGTACTTATGTACAAAAGCATAACACGGGCCCTCAACAGCATTGCCAAACAATGAAGGCACAGTCATGCTTTTTGTGTTCCTGTCTATTAATTATTTTTATTCCTGCCTTTGAACACACATGGAATGCCCAAGGATTATTAGTACTAACCTCCTTGACTTTTTGTTCTTCCTGGGAGATAGAAGGGATTTTTGAGTCCCCTGGGTTGGTCTGACTCAGGAACATGGGCATGCAGATCATCCTCTCTTCCATTCTCCTTGGTACTGATAACAATATGCAAAGAAACAGGAGGATACAGTCCATTGACATGTGGCTCCATGTGTGCTGTCATTGCCAAAACGTTGGGTTTTTCAACAACAGGAAGCCTT
This sequence comes from Crypturellus undulatus, assembly GCA_013389825.1. Classification (NCBI taxonomy): domain Eukaryota; kingdom Metazoa; phylum Chordata; class Aves; order Tinamiformes; family Tinamidae; genus Crypturellus; species Crypturellus undulatus. The sequence goes on from VWPW01023335.1 coordinate 317,205, forward strand.
GCATGGCACCAGATATGCTGGCATTAGGTGGGATTCATCTTCACCAAAGGAGGATGAGAGTCTTTGGTCCTGAGCTAGCAGGGCTCACTGATAAGGCTTTGAACTAGATTCGATGAGAATGGCGGGTATCATCGGGGATGCTGATGATAAGGTAGGTGATGGCACACCATGCCATTCATGACAGCTTAACATCAGGGCCTGCAAAGGATACGTGTAGAGGGAGCACAAAAGCAGGAGAGCTGCTGAAGCTCACAGTCCAGTTGCAGTTACAGCTGCCCCAGCTAGAAAGAGAGACACGTTGAGCCCAGCTCAAATGCCTCTGTGTAAACGCACGCAGCATAAGGAATAACCAGCGGAACTGGAGATGTGTGTGCAGTTGCAGGACCATGATCCCATCCCCCTTATTGAGAAATGGTGGGACTCTCATGCTGTCGTGACTGGAACATGGCCATGGATGGCTTTAGGCTTTTTAGGAAGGACAGGCCAGGAAGGTAAGGTGATGGAGGTGCTCCTTACATGCAAGATCAACTAGAATGTATGGAGCTCTGCCTAGGGTAGGACAAAGTGCAGGTAGAGAGCCTGCAGGTGAAGATTAAAGGGCAGGTCAACAGGGTGACACTGGTGGGTGTTTACTACAGCCCCGTGATCAGGAAGAGGAAGTGGATGAGGGCTTCTGCAAGCAGCTGCAAATAGCCTCACGATCACAGGCCCTGGTTCTAATGGGGGACTTCACCAGCCCTGATGTCTGCTGGGATAACCACACAACTAGGAACAGGCAGTCCAGGAGGTTCCTGCAGAACATTGCAGATGATAGATAACTTCTTGATGGTTGGCTGATGAGCCAACAAGGGGAAGGGCACTGCAAGACCTGATACTAACAAACAAAGATGATCTAGTTGGAAATGTGAAGGTTGGGGGTAGTCTCGGCTGCAGCAACCATGAGCTGTTGGAATTCAAATCCCGTAAGGAAGAAGCTGGACAAGAAGTAGGATTGCAACCCTGGACTTCAACAGAACTAACTGACCTCTTCAGGAACCTACTTGGAGGAATTGCCTGGGACAGATCTCTAGAAGGAAGGGGAGTCCAGGATAGTTGGCTAATATGGAAGCACCACCTTCTCCAAGCTCAGGATTGGTGCATTCCTACAAGGAAGAAGTCAAGCAAGGAGGGCAGAAGACCTGTGTAGATGGGCAGGGAGCTCTTGGGAAAACTTAAATAGATCTATCTTACAAGATAGAGGGTGATGACAAGAGAAGTTGTATATAACCAATGGTCTTAATCTGTCTGCTTTAGACACCCCTTCTTTTTATAAAATGGCTTTTTTTTTTTTTTTGCATTTTTATTTATCAAGTGATATCCGAAAATGAGCAATGTGAACATGCTATTTTCTTTCTATACAGTTCAGCTTCAGACCACATGCAGTCTCAGTTTCTCGTAGGTGAAAAAATTATTGTAGCAAACAACTGTCCTGCTGGGGAAATGAGTAGTCTGCCTATATCTAAAACTATAAATACTGTTCCATAATAAAATACATTTTCACAGATACATGAATTCTTCAAAATGGAATCTAGACTAATCTTTAGATTAGATTTATTGACTCTTAAGATTCATCTTCAGAAATTACTCTAGTAACTTTAGAAATATATTAGATTCAATTGCCTAAATTAGTTTTGCAATTTTTAAAATACTTCATCTAAAGACTGTCAGAAGAACAAAACCATTTATAATAATTCTAATTTTAAACATAATCAAATTTCTGATTTGTGTTTTCATTGTACATTACTGATAATGAAAATTATTATAACTAGGAAATGAGGAGGCAGAGGATATAGGATATGGATGTAAAATAAAACTGAGTTGTTCTTCAACACACATTTCCATGTTTGAAATAAATTAAGAGGTTGAAAAGCCTTTGATAATGCTTATGCTTTTGTTCACTTTGAACTATACTGCATTCCCTTCCAGAATGAAAGTTAAATTCTGATGCCATGAACCACTAATATCTATTATAAAATAGTCATACTTAACAGACTATTTATAGTCACAGTTAGACCGCACTTTATTTTAATACTCTTGTTCCTTCTTAATTTAGAGTATTATAAACACCAATAAGGTGTTTTGTTTCTTCTTAATTTAAACACCTTCTTGGTAGGAGTGCATGCAACCTGCTGACTTAGTCAACCCAAGAGACCACCAATGCTGCATTTGGAAACAACAGTCACATGACACACTCAGAAGAACAGTTCACACCAGCACTGAAAATACTGCAGCTGTAAGCAGAGATGGACTCCTTTACAATTTTAAGAGTACTGCCTGTATCTCATATTTAAAATACTTTTGTTGCATGGAACACACTGCAAGTGTAGAGAAGAAAGAAAAGCACATTCCTTTTGGAAAACATCAAGTTGGATGGTTTCATCACAGGGTACAAGGAGAATGTAGAAACAAATTTGATGTGTTTAGCAACAAAAATGAAGCTAAAATTTATCTTCTCACTCTGTTCCTTTAAAATATTCAGCATTAGAACATAACAGAATATATTCCAAAAGTCATAGGTTTTCTCTATTTTTTTTCATGTTTAGTTCCAGATACAAAGAATTCTAATGTCCTTACTTTTACTCAGAGATAAGTAGGCCGAGGATGTGCTTATCAGAAGGACTAGACCCTGCCAAGACTTCACTTCTTTAAGCTTTGAAATGCCTGAGTCCACACTGAATATTCTTCTAGTTGCTAGAGACATCAAGGAAGAAGAGAGAGCACTTTGTTCCACTTTGAGTTCTTTGTATTACAAGAGGAAGAAGAAGGCTTGTTTGTTCCACAGAGAAGCTTTGGATACATTATTTTTTAAGGTATTATAAGAGTGAAGGTGTTCTCCTGATGTTTTAAAGAGAATGAACAGAAGGAACAGTGTTGGCCACCACAAGGAAAAGAATTACAGTGCTTTCCTGAGCATCTCAAAGATACTTGCCAGTCGGCATCTAATTTGCCAATTAGATTTTGTGTAAGAATTTTCTCTGTAAGTGATGCTTCTTGCCTTTCCACTGCTGTGTTTTTCAGAAGCACAAACCTGTTTTTATAACTCCTCTTTAAGTAGTAGAAAACTAGGTTGTTCATACAGGGTATAAGAAAATACAGAAAATCAGAGTATTTGTGACCAAAGGATAAACAGTACCCTTAATACTGATTTCATGAGCTGGAGTTGCTTTCTCCAGGAAGTAATATATGTTCACAGGGCCTTGGAGCAATTCCCCTTTGGTATTCAAATAAGGAAGGAAAGTGTCATTGCATGACAATGTAGACATTTTTCTGTCAGACTTCGTATAGCTTCGTTCCTTCACTGCACACTTTAACAGTTATATATCATAGGAAGCATTCTAACCTTCAACGCCTTCACAGGTATGCCCTGTGAAATTCCTTAATTCCTAAATGTAAATAATACATAGTATTTCTGTATTTCATATGGGATCTGCTGACTCTCCTGCCCTTTATCCAACTTCATAGTGTTTATCTTTTGATACCCTTGGGAATCACTGAGAGAAAAAGGAACAAAAAATGAGGACTGGAGAAGAGGTTGTGATGGGATGTCAGTCTGTGGCAGTTAGTGTGTCATTCCGCTCTGGAAAGTCTACTAGAGTCAACAAACAGCTGCGAAACAAAGGCTGATTTAAATAGACAGGTAACACTAGCTGTTGATGCTAGTCTTTCTATGATCTTAAGTGACAAATAGGTGGGCAATGGATCTACTGTTCATGAACTCTGTGACTAGCTTTTATGTTTCGCAACCTGTGCATTTCCAAGCAGTTCTTTCAAAAGAGAAAAATGTTATAAAAATGCCATACTAATAAAATATCAAGAGCAACTTCTAGCACAAATAAGTTAAGAAACACAAGCATTAATATTCTCTGCATTTTTTTTTTTTTTTTGTGGTCATCTAATTGTCATCTGATTAAGTGCACTAGACATATTGGCCTTAGGATGAAAGAGAACAATATAATGAAAGAGATTGTATAATTGTCAGAGTTTGAAGGTGTGGGGTGATTGAGGTAGGGGACCCATTATGCTTATCTTGAAATGCTAGCTTGTGTTCTAGCTAGCAAATGCTAGCACAGTGTTCTTCTAAGGGTGTTTGCCAAATTACTAGCAGATTACATGAAAGTGATAAGCTACTGCATTCTTGGGTTGCTTGGCTGAGACCATATTGCCTGTTTTCCAAAGTATCTTTCTTCTGATCCACAACTGAGCCTGAGTACTTGCAGCTTCAAGTGAAAGTGACTGCCTGTTGGTAGTTAATCTGAAAAAAATATTTTGTCCTCAGCAAAATTTATGGTGAAAAAGTCTGAAATAAAATAGTCTGAGTTAAATAAAAAGATTTGGTGTGTTGCATGAATTTACAAAAACAAATTTATTTTAATTAAATATTTTAGTTTTCTCTGGATTTAGAAATTGTTTTTACATGAACTAACAGATAACTTTTTGATCAAAATATATTTGTTTCAACAAAAAGAACATTTTTTTTCTTCTTTACAGAAAAATATATCCCCAGAAAAGCAGTATAAAAGGAGTATCTCTGGGACATATCTGCTAGAATAGCTTTCAAAATATTGCAGAGAATATCTCATTTTCTTTCTGCAAAATACCTGCAGGGAAGATATTTATATTACATTACAATAGGAGAATTCCCTCCATTTCATTGATCATTTTGTTTCTCTCAAATCTCATGTGAATAGCAATGTTATTCATTGAGGAGCTGCTTGTAATCTGCACAGGAGAAAAACCTCCATATTGCAGAAGTATAAAGGCATTTCTCTCACTTGTTGTGAATGTGCATTGCATACATTTTTTTTTAAATAGCAATAATCAGAATCATAAATATGTTGGTTATAAGGGAGTTCTGAAAGTCACCTAGTATAACCTTTCAATTGATGCAAGGCTAATGACAGGAAAATACTGTAGCTGTCAGATCATTAGAAATATTTTAATTTGGTTGTTCCTGCTTGACTTCTAATTTCAGAGATTTCCAAACACTTCTAGGTCAATAAGAGGTTAAAAATTTTAATATATATATGTGTGTGTGTGCGTAAATACAAGTAGAAAACTGGAATAACAGCAGAGAATAGAACTCAGATTCTACTTTGCCAAAAGAAAATCTTCTTCCGTATGGTAGAATGGAGGGAAGTAGTAGACAATCTTGTAATCATTTTCTGATCAGATTCTCACAGAATTGACACTTTCACTTCTCACTTTTCACTTGATCTCTTTTGTGTGATTACTGCAGAATGAGGCCACTGATCCATAATATATGAGATTTTCCATGCAAATTCTACTTTAAAAATGTAATAATGAAAGTTGCACGTCAAGCAAACAGTATTTGTGAAACACACAACATTGATAGATATAAAATAGACTTAATTGTCTATTGTTAATATTGTCATTGTTGTTATGTTAATATTTTCCTGTAGATCACAGAATCACAGAATGGTTGAGGTTGGAAGGGACCTCTAGAGAGTCTAGACCAACTCCTCTGCGCCAGCAGGGACACCTAGTGCACATGGCACAGGGTGGCATCCAGGCAGGTTGGGAAGATCTCTCACCTCTTACCCTCACCCTACTCCAGCTCAGTAGATATTCAGGAGAATACATGGAAAGATCACTTACAGCTTGACTTTGTGTGCCTTCTACATATTAAAATAGTGCTTAAGACAAATGTTATGAATAACTAAAACAATTCCAACATAATTAAAAAAAAAAAAAAGAAAAATCAAACAGCAGTGCTTTGGAGTGAGCCTACCTGTTTCATTCCCATTCTGATATAAACTGATAGAATTGCATAAACTGATGGAATGAGAGGGTTGAATTGAGAAAAATACACTGAAAAGCAGTGGGAGGAGATCAAGGGGAATAAAGTGGGAGGTGAAGGCACCAGGGTGGGACCCTGATCGCAGGGAAACCCATGTTCACACAGAGCCTGAGGACAGCCATCTGGATGGCAGTGACAGAAATGACCTTGCTACAAAGTAGGGACAGCAACAGCTCTCAAATAATGCAGGCAGTGTTGTAAACAAGGACCATGTTTACCTTCCGATTGCATAACTCAGAATAATTCTACCTCCTTTCAATAATATTTCACGAAAATATTGAAAAAGTTTTGGGGAAATGTAAAGCAAATTAAGAGCATTTCTTTGCAACCTCTGAAACTTTAAATAAACTATGGAAACTAATAATTTTATCATTCCTAACCTGCCTTTTTAGCCTGCTTTTACCATCAGTCCTTCTGCCTCTGTTTATCCTCAGTCCTACTTCCCCTGTTTACCCTCATTCCTTCTCCCCTCCTTTACTCTCGGGCCTACTCCCTCTGTTTACCCTCAGTGTTTACCATGAGTTATACGAAAGGTCCTAGACTTAGGAAAGCAGGTGAGAAGACTGACAACTGTCTTGGGAGCAGGACTGAAGCAGTATGCAGAATGTGCAGCCCATGGACGCATGCTGAACCATGAGGAGAACAGGAGCTGTTGAAGAGCTGTTTATTAATTAAGCATCATTATTTTCCTGTGCACTGAATGCAGAGGGATTTCAACAGAATAAAACAGCAGTAGGCAATCATGTATTGAAGATAACCAGAGGTCACTCAGAAGGGGTGAGGGATCATTTTCCTTTGTAATTATTGAAGGAGACTTTGAAAACTACGTGAAACAGGAGTGTGCTTCAGGCATTGAAAGGGCTCCAGCCTACACTCTAATTGATATTATTCAATTGTATGCTCTTTTGTGCCTCAAAGCTGTCAGAATGTAATTAGTTAAAATAAATAGATGAGGTTTCTTTTTTTTCTTAAATTTATATAAGCTATTATTTGATGTAATTGTTCACAGCTCACAACAGCTGTGAATCCAGTTAGTCTGCACTTCAGCCTACATGGGGCTTGCATTTTTTTCTNAAGACTGACAACTGTCTTGGGAGCAGGACTGAAGCAGTATGCAGAATGTGCAGCCCATGGACGCATGCTGAACCATGAGGAGAACAGGAGCTGTTGAAGAGCTGTTTATTAATTGAGCATCATTATTTTCCTGTGCACTGAATGCAGAGGGATTTCAACAGAATAAAACAGCAGTAGGCAATCATGTATTGAAGATAACCAGAGGTCACTCAGAAGGGGTGAGGGATCATTTTCCTTTGTAATTATTGAAGGAGACTTTGAAAACTACGTGAAACAGGAGTGTGCTTCAGGCATTGAAAGGGCTCCAGCCTACACTCTAATTGATATTATTCAATTGTATGCTCTTTTGTGCCTCAAAGCTGTCAGAATGTAATTAGTTAAAATAAATGGATGAGGTTTCTTTTTTTTCTTAAATTTATATAAGCTATTATTTGATGTAATTGTTCACAGCTCACAACAGCTGTGAATCCAGTTAGTCTGCACTTCAGCCTACATGGGGCTTGCATTTTTTTCTGTCTAATAGGTGACCTTGTTTTTATCAGATGACTTGAACAGTAAACTATGGAGAATTTACTACTCCTTGCAGACACTTGGCTGCATAACAAAAGGCAAAACAGACAACTTTCACAGCTGAGATTCTTTTTTTTTCTTATGTGCTATTCATGTTAATCATTCCTTATCACAAAATATATTCTTCAGGCTGAGGAAGAAAGTAATCTAGTTATTCTGTTATTCCAATCTTCTCTCTTAAAAGAAAAATAACAATAGCAAAAATCCCATAAATCCTGCTAAAGAAAACAAGGTCATTTCTCTCTATACACTCTGTAGAGGCAATATTCACAGGCAGAACAGTTCATAGGATTCAGTAGTATGCTGTATATGGATACATGATTTCTCTGTTTATGATTTTTTTATTCAAAATAAAATTAGCAGCTAATAATATTTATCTAACATGTATCTATTTTATGTATCTGAGTTTCATCTACAGTTTCTTCTTCCAACTTTCTGTGACAAATACCACAGAAAATTCTTAAATTAGGTCCGTGAGTTGTTATGTTCCACATAGTTACCAGATACTTTCAGTTTACAGAATCATATTCAAACAAATCTAGAAAATTTTAGATTGGAAGGGACATGAGAAGGTCATTGAGTCCTACCTCCTGCTCAGACAGGGCTTAGTTCAAATTTATCTAAGATCTTGCCTGATCACGCTTCAAATATCTCCAGAGATGTGTATTCTCCAACCTCTCTGTGCACTTGTTCTGGTGTGTTCCTGTTTCACTGTTTTCCAATGAAAAATTATTTTTCAGTCTTGTCCGACTGGAGTTTCCATTGCTGTAACTTGTCTCCATTATCTTCTTCCACTGTCACTGTGCATCCTGGAGAAGAGTCTGCCTCCATCTTCTCTGATTCCTTTGTGTAAAGGAAGACCACAGTGAAATTCTGCACCACCTTCTTTCCTGTCATAACAATCCCAGCTCCTTCAGCCTAGCCACAATAGCTAAATTAAAAAGGCATATCAAACTTGCACATATCTGTTTCTGCTTTAACATTTCGATAAACGGAAACATGAAAGAGAAGATATTATGATTGTCAAGGACTAACTGTGGAAAGACTTTTACACAAAGAGACAAAAAGTAATGTGTTTGCTAGTGAAATCAGCCTCTAATAAATCACAAATCCATATTAAAAAAAAAGCACAGAACTTCTAGGAGAGGTCAAAGTTATTTACTCGCTTAGCTCACATCCCACTGGACTGTAAATTGCAAATACTAGTGACAGGAATAGTAGTATTTCAAACATGACAGATAAGAGGTTCTTAAAGATATTCTGAGGAAAGAAAGGAAAATAAAAAACCATTCATCTGTAAACATATTTTGATGAATTATTCTTGACTATATAAAAAGAAGCAACTTGTTTTAACAAGGGAATTGTAACTGAATTTATGAGTTTTTATGATTAAAAAGTATATGGGTATCTTGATTGTGATGACTGAAAATAAAATTCTCAGTAGCCTTCTATTGTTAGTGACAGGATCTATGCTAGAAGTAAGAGCTACCTTATTTATTTAAGATTGCCTGACATGTGAGCATATAACGTGGATGGGAAATGTTCTGTTAATGTTTCTTTTCCTGGTAATACAGAAAGAAACTAAGGTAATAAGGAAGGCTGGTTTTCAATTACTTATAAGCAAAATAAAGGTGATTGCAGTGAGTAACCACAGCCATATCCAGGTAACAAATGGCTGCTATGAGTGCTGACCAGGAAGTAAATTACGTGCAGCAACAGTGTTTCCAGATTGGAAAATTGCCTTGCGAGGCAAGCACAAATTTACCAGCGCAGTCTCAAACAAAATGAGCTGTCATTACTTGGCAGCTAGTTCAGCTTGAGGCTCACTAACGATCACACATCGGTGTGTGTACCCTCATTCACTCCAACTGCAGATGCCTTAGACAGGCCCTACAACCTGTTGTCTGACTCTAAGGCCTAGCACTTCAATCTCCCTGCACACATATACAAGGAATAGAGAGTCTCCTTTCCCAGAAAAAATAGCTAGAAATGGAGTTTTTCAAGCTACAGTTAAATAAAAACCAAGGGTGATGTGGGTCAGTGTTGTCCCTCTTAAAGCAGGGTGTGCCATAGCACAGCCAGCAGGGCAGAAGCCTCCCTCCCGTGTCCATGCCCAGTGGCACAGCACACAAGCGAAGACGAGCAGCGCAGGCTTAGAGATGGCAGCCAGGTTGAACCAAGAGCCCAGAGCACCAGGCAAGTCTGTAGTGAGGGCCAAGGCCAAGACAGGAGGTCAGTCTGAAGGTCTGTATCAGGATCAGACCTGATAACAGCGGTCAGACACAAAGCCAAGATCATGAGGCAGGGCCGAGGTCAGGCCAGGGAAGTCCCTGGGTCCAGGTCAACACCAATGCTGCTCATGACCAGGAGGAGGCAAGGCCATGGATGTGCTGTACTCCTGCAGGGTAGCTCACACAGACACCGAGGAACCATGCCTGAACGTAATTGGGACTTCTGAACTTACTGGGGGAGTAGAGGCCCTAGGTGAGACTGGTCAGAGCCAATAAGGCTTATGGGGGCAGTTGAACTAGAGACCTCCAGAGATCCTTTCTGAACAGTATGTCTGTCTCTTCAGGCAAGGAATGCTTTACTGGGGATAACGGGTTCATAACCGAAGTCACAGTTCTCCCAGTCTGTACAGGAGCCGTGGAGCAAACCAGAGAACAAGATTTCTCTTACCTTCTTTCCCTTCTCCCAAGGTAAATCAGGAATAGAAGAGATCCTGCATAATCTCATTTTCATAAAAGGAATCTGATTATGAAAATGGTGAATGCTTGCTAATGCAATCAACAATTCTAATATGTGTAATCTTAGCAAACAGACCTGACAGAAGGTTCTTAATTATGTAATGCTTTAAGCATACATTCCTCTTCAATGTTCAGTATTCCCATAATCTTTGCAATATATTTTCTGACTTCATTGTATTTTCTCTTTAATTTTTCTGTAAATCAAAAGCACTTGGCTATCCAGTAGGCAGAAAAGAAAGAAATATAAAAATCATTTTAGAAATACAATTTTATGAGCAGATATACAGAATATCAAATGATGTATAAAAACTTACATTTGTGTAAAAGTGAAAAGCAAAATCTGGAACAGCATCAGGTAAACAGGAAAGAGCACAACTGAAAAAATTATAATGCAATGCAAATGAAATGAGGATAATCTCAATGAAAAGGGAAAAGCATCACAGACTGATGTGTAATAAAGAAAAATGTGTAATCAGAAGGAAATGAAAACAAAAATATTCATACTGTGATATTAATGAAAGGAAACAGCAGTCTGGGAAAACAATACAGAGAATGTGGTGTGAGACAAAATATGAAATAAGGTGTGAAAAAATGAAAACCTGTAACGATACAAAAAGACACATATGCTTTGAAAGTAAAAATGAAATGGTGCAAGATGATAGTAGCACATGGGAAATAAAAGAGGCAAGAATATCTGCAAGGAGAAGAGAATGTGTGCAACATGAAAGTGAGACTAGATACTGAGCTACAGGGAAAAAGAGCATAAGATAGGATTGAAAGTGCATACTGAGTTTAAAAAGAATGAAACTCTTTAATGATAATGAAAACAATCGTAGTGAGATGTGCAAATTGAGAACTCCTTATGAACTGTAAAAGCAGCCTGCAGTTAAGAATATGCAAAAGAAGTGAAAAAGGAAAACCTGAAAAAAATATAACAAAATGATGGAGAAATGGATGATATGAACAAAGATACATATTGTAGATACAGAACAAGAATACGCATCCTCATGAGAACACAGTCATGAGTATAAAATGCAACATAAGCAATGCAAAAGGACTTGTAAAAGGAAAAGATGTAATAGTATTTTAAAGAGAAGTGGAGAAGAAGATGTGAGTAATGAAGCTGCATAATGAAATGCGTAATAGACACATCCACATTAAATAGGGAGATGCAAAATTCTGAGGTAGGTAATGTCATATATTAAAGACAGTGATGTATAATGAAATAAAAACTGTGACCAGATTATTGATGCACAAAGGAAAATCTAAACAAGATACAAAAAGGAAAATTCCCTTCTGAAAAGAGAAATTCATAAGTAAATGCAAAAATGAAAATGAGTTAACTGATACAAAAAAGAAAAGCATAGGACTATTCAAGATCAGAAATGTGTCATAAGATATACAGTCTGAAACATGTCACTAGAAATAAATCAAGCTGCACAGTGACATGCATTGGGGAAAGTGCAGAAGTATCTCTGAAAAAGAAAATACAGAACAACATGCACAATCTGAAAGAAGTAATGAAATGGAGAAATGAAAAGGAACTGTGAGAATATGCAAATAGGAAAATACATAATAAGACCTAGTGTCCCTGAAAGTTTCAAAAAAATACAAAAAGGGAAGTTCTTTATGCAATATATAAATAAAAATTTAGTATGCAGTACAGAAAAGTAATCTGCAATGGAGTGAAACCTTATAAAAGTATAATGAGTTAATAAAAAGAGTATATTTATTGAAGTGAAAAGGAAAGACAGGTTACTCAGGTGTAAAAAATTGAAATTTACATAGAAAAAAGATGTTAATGAAAATTATGAAATAAGTTACCGTTTAAGTGTATCATGAGTTGTAATAAATGAAAAATATGAGGAAAAAAGCAGAGAGAGATATGAAACCTAATATAGAAAATACTATGCATAATCTGTAATGAGTAACAAGAAGGAAACTAATAACTGATAGTCCATGAAATTTCTAATTAGATCAAAAATAAATAATGAGAGCAGAAGCAAGCAGTGGAGTATAAAAATGAACATGCACTGAAAAAAATATCCAAAATTCTAAACCAGAAATGACATGTAAAAAAAAATCATATTGAGAAGTAGAATCAAAAAGATTGGGGAGAGATGTGAAAATGAGAACTTGTAAAAGGATTTGAAATCAGAAATGTGTGATGAAATTAAAGATTGCAATAAGCAATGAAATAACAAAACCTTAGTGCGTGATGACCTACAAAACCAAGAATGCATCTCAAGATCAAAGAGACAAAATGAAATAAGACACAAAGTCAAGTAGTGAGTTATGTGATGCACTAGAGAAAATTCAATAGGAATTATGAAAAATTAAATGTGTGGTGAAATGCTAAAAGGAAAATCCATAACAAGTTGTGAAAAATCACAGCGTCTGATGAGAGGCAAACCTTCAAATGTATAGTGCAACATGAAAATTGAAATCCACAATAAGAGTGGATAAAAATCATTCATAACTTGCAAAAAAGGCTTGTGGTCACACAAGAATTGAAATGTTAATGTAATACCACATGTGAAAAGCCAAAAGAGCTAAAATGGCTGAAATGCATAAAGGAATATGGAAACAGAAATATCTAATGAAGAATGAAAAAGCAAACACATAGCAATACAGGGAGAAATTGTAATACAAAAATGGCCTTTGTGGCCAAGAAGTCCAATGGGATCCTGGGCTGCATGAGGAGGAGCGTTGCCAGCAGGTCGAGGGAGGGGTCCTGCCCCTCTGCTCAGCTCTGGTGAGGCTGCACCTGGAGTACTGGGTGCAGTTCTGGGCTCCCCAGGACAAGAGGGACAGGGAGCTTCTTGAGAGAGTCCAGCGGAGAGCCACGAAGATTAAGGGACTGGAGCATCTGTCAAATGAGGAAAGACTAAGCGAGCTGGGCCTGTTTAGCCTGGAGAAGAGAGAATTGAGAGTGGATCTTATCAACATGTACAAGTACCTGAGGGGAGGAAATAAAAGAGAATGGGGCCAAAGTCCTCTCTGTGGTGGCCGGCAGCAGAACAAGGGGTAATGGGTACAAACTGAAACACAGGAGGTTTTTCTTTACAGTGAGGGTGACAGAGCTCTGGAACCGGCTGCCCAGGGGCATTGTGGAACTGCTGTAGCACAACATGTTGACTTGCAAGAACTAAAGCACCTTCAGCAGTCTGAAAAGTGTAAGTTTTGAAAAGTGTAAGTTTGTCAGAACTGAAATGCAAGAGACTCTGAGTAGGAATTTATTGAGTGTAAGATGGCATGTATTTATTTGCATATACTACGTGTATTGTGTGCATTGAATATATTACTTGTATTTATTTTAAAGATAAATTACCAGCTGTGGTGAGGCTATTTTTCCCTTTTCCTGTTTGCTCCACTTGACTCCAATCAAACCGAAGAAGCATTTGAACCAGATGCACATTTGTGCTGCTGGCATTTAGAAAGAAGCCATCTTAAAGTACCAGCTATATTTTGCGTGGCATCATTTGTGTGTGTGCTTCCAAGGAACCGGCTCCGTGAGCAGAGGACACAGGAGCACAACTGCTTGGGAATGTTGCTTCAGGTACAACAAGGCCACTGCACTTCTTCCCTGCAGCATATTTTCATTTGTGCCCAGGCCAGTTTGTGCGGATGAATTTGTCAGGTACAGGTCTACAAAGAATTAGACAGCAGGTACACAGTGAACTTGGGAATATCAACAGTGCATGTAAACTGAAGTGCTTAAAGAGAAAGGAAAAAAATTACATGTCTTAGCTACTTTACCACTTCCTCAGTCCTGTCAAGCAGCATATGTATGGTTAAATTCCCTGAGCAACCACAATCCTTGGCCTTGGAGCACACTTGCAAGCCTTGTGAGAATGATCTATTTCAATGTGAGGGTTGGGCAACTTCTAGACACCTTCTGGAGTGTCTCCATCCATTAGCCTGTGACCTTGTCTTTGTCCTGTGAATGTTTATCATTAAAGGAGCCCTGTTCTCCAACGCATACTCCAAAGGTAATGTAATGTCTGCATCATCACACACCCCAAGGATCTTTCAGTGCACAGAAAACTCATCTTTTCAAAAACCCTGCAACACAGGCGTGATGCAGATCACATTCACATTTGAGGCTAGTCACCCCAGAAGGACGCCTACAGAGGGAAACATTTGAATCACAGAGAGGCACAAGATGTGGATCACTCGAGACTCACTCCAAGGAGGCTGCAGCCTCAGGTTTCACTTCCATGATGATGAGGAAAAAGGCTGCTGTTCTCTCAATCTAGGCCAGCTCTTAAAAAAAATAATAATTTTGAACTTCTTCCTAGGAACTGGCAACTGGCTAAAGCAGAAGGCGACGGCGCTGCCATTGGCCTCAGTTGGGGACTTTCTGTCCATTGTAAAAATATCATCGCATGCCATGGGATAAACCAGCTGAGTCCACGCTTCTGACTATACATGGGCCCGCCCCAGCATAACAGTAGTGCTGGAGCAAGGTACCAGCTGCTGTGCCGAGATAGCTGCAAGCCTTCACACATCTGCTTGGTTTAGCATCTGACAGTACCAAGAAGAGTTTATAACTTTGCAACTTCATCATCATTGTAATGACTCGTCAAGTTTAGCAGCAATGAGATCACCCTGCAACTTCCTTTTTGTCAGATTACACAAATGCAATTCAGTCCATGCCATATGCTTCCTCAGATCATATATTCTAGGTCTTTTGAGGATCTTTATCTCCAAGAGTTGGCATGTGCAACTAGCTACCTTATCTTATGCTAAATACTATCCCTAGGATTACTGAAAAGCCTGGAAATAAATGACACACCTTCCTTCCTTGCAGTCACTTGAAGTCAGAGGGACTAAGGACAACTGATGTAGTTTGCTATCACTCCAGTCTACTATCTACCTCCAATCTTGTAACAGGATAGGAAGTCTATGTTCTAGAAATCATTGCTGTTGAAGCTAAGGGCAAGTGTGTTTGAGCAAGTGAAGGGCAAGCTAGTTTCATTGGGTCTTTTCCTCTAAAGAGTCAAATGCTTTGGCATATGCAGTTTGGGAATTTCTTTGGAAGGGAATGATCATAAAGGGGTTTTCTGATGAAGAGAGGCTGGCAACTCCTACTTTACTCTCATTGCCTCTCCTTTTCTCAGGGCCTGCACAAGCTCAATCTGACTCCTGAATCAAAACTGGATTTGAAATGTCCAAGCTCTTTCATCTTAGGCCTATTCCCTGCAAATGAGCTACTCCCCATAGAAAGCTGTAATCTAAACATCTAAACATCTAAAATTCCAGCAAAATGCAAGAAGATTGGGATTTCTGCAATAAATCTATTTTAAAAACTCTCTGATCCTTCCACTACAATAATCTGCAAAATTCAATCTGTCAGGATGCAAAATTTCCACTGGCATTAAACTTATAAGCAAAAGAAATGCTGTGATTAGTGTATATTGCATGCATTAAAATCATAGTGAATAAGATCAGTTGCTACAAGCAGCTGGTAACTTGTTGAGTCAATCTAAATTATTCTTGGAATAGCAGAACACTTAAAAACACTAATATTAATTTGAATGAGAAATAACACAAAAATAAAGACTGTGGCAGTAAGAATAATAAAGCTAACCTCTGAAGAGCATAGAGATACTGAATGCACATATGGACATATGGACTGTAGTGCTTTTCCACAGCATCTTTTCCCTTTAATTACCAGGCAGGCGTTGTGTATGGTGCCTAGAAAAACTATTAAAACCATGTTCAGTCATCTTCAGATTTTTTTTTCTTTTTTAAATAAATACACATTCAGCCACTTGCCTGAAATGGTCCAAGAAGTATTTTAAGGGCTGAAGAGCCAAAAAGTATTGTATGTCTTTCATATAAAATATATACATATATATTAAGGTTCGACTTCATAGTAATGATGAATTGCTTGCCGTCTTTGAGAAAACCAAAATATCATTGCAAAATAGTATACTTGTTTTAGTTAAAGCAAACACAAAGCAAGCTGTCTTTTGGAAGTCTCCCAGTACGCACATTATTTCTACTAGCAATAAAGTAAGCCCAAATCTTGAAAATACACACTATGCATCACCTCAAAACTTTTGAAGGATGGTTATCATAAATGCTTGTAGTCTTCTATTTTGTTTTTCTTCTGAATAACAGTTTTCTACATCTCCTGTGGGACATTGTTTGAGTGATACAGTACAACTTTACAGTTGGTTGAAAGCTGGAAGATAGTCGCTCTGAGGTTAGAAAAGGCTTCAGAGAAATCTGGAGTGTGGTTGTCCATTGCTGACTGAAACAAATGGAATAACCTCTTATATTCCTCTCTGTTTTAACTTACCGTGTTCCATGAATACAAGGATGTGAGTGAGAAAAGGCTGGTATGAGAGTTAAACCATTAATTTTGGATACACAAGCTAATACTGCTCCAAGTGAACTTAGACTCAGTGGTAAAGATCACTTTCAATCTGATTTAAAACATGTACAGAAGGATTTCCTAGAGGACTCACTGAATAAGCACAAGTGAAAATCAGAATTCCCTTAAAAGTCATGACCACCACATTAAACTTTTTTTATACCTAGTAGCCCTGTATTTGGTAAGTTGCTAATTTTTTTTATGTGCATAAGTAACAAATTAAGTAATAGGTATATAGTTCAGACAGATCAACACCTTTCTTGTTATAAAACTCATTTTCTACTAGCTACAATTTGGTAAAACTTGAACTGTTTGGTCAGGAATTCTCTCATCTTGTGTGCTTACTTCATCTTTCTACGTTTCAGCTCATGTAAAACAGCCATTTCCAAAACTGGTGTGCCAAAACACAATTTCCTCCTGTGCTGGAAATAATTAAAAACAAACAAAAAGCAAAAAAAAAAGAGTCCCCCAGACCAACCAACCAAACAAAAAAGCCTTCTTATAAATGGTTCTTTGAAAAGCTTTTGAACATGAAAGAGTTACTACATATGTAACAAGGGAGTGTTTTTGGCTCTTGAGCCTGCCCAGTTGCATCAAACAATCCCCTGGACATAAGAAATTGGAAGATCACATACTTTCAAGGCCACAAAATTCTCTAAAGTAGTCCATGCCTTCAGAGCCTTACACATCATGCAAACAGCAGGTGCTTGGTAAGCCACATAGCAAATTGGCATTTATCTCACTTCAGCCCTGTGGGGCTGAGAAGGACTTTGCCTGGAGATCCTCCTCCCCACAGGCAATAGTGAAAGTCCTTCAGCTACTTTTCCGCTGCTTCCTTCAGTGGTGAAGATAGAGCATATGAGGGAATGGAAAAGAGGGAGATTATTCCTTCCTGTAACAGGAATGGAAATTTCTCCAGAAACAGTGATAGGAACAGAGCATTTATAGCTGCAAAAGGATCAGGTGAATCTCAACACTTCTCTGTCTCCCTAGCAAACATATGGATGGACCAGTAAAATATGACTCCTCCTTTTTTTTTTTGCAATTTTGCAGTTTTGAAATTTTTTGTAATAGCAAATTCACATTCAAACCTCCCTTATTCCAAAGAGATGGAGGACTGTACTATGGCTATACAGGCCCCCAGCTGGCTGATGACTCATATTTTAAAGAGGGCTGAATCCTTTTTAAAAATTCCCTACTAAAGGCTAAAGCAAGAAGTCTAATTACACTGAATGATTTAGCGCACTTAAAAGGACAGAACGATTTGGAAATGACTCTTTTCATAAAATGGCTTTGGAGAACGCGTTTTAAAGTGACTGCTTTTCTAAATGCAAATGTTTGAATTCCTCTGATTACATAACTGAGGAAAAGGAGGCTTTTCAATGACAGACAATATCTGAAGAAATTAGAAAGGACAGAACAGCTTCTTCCTGTATTCCCTTCTAGCTCTCTATTCTGGTTCTAAATACAAATAACCAGTGCCATCACTTTCTTTTTGATGTTCAGCAATTAGATGTCACTCTTCAAAAATAATTTTTTAATGTTAAGCTTCAGCCTGTCAATCCTGAAGCAAGGAGCCCCTGAATACTCACACAGAGTTCAGAAAAGCAGCAGTAATGTCTCTGGGACCTCTTATTATAAACCCTAATTTGTCTTTACTCTGGCAGGGAAATAACATCCCTTTTATACTAAATATTGTATCTGATTGCATGGAAAAGCAATGATAGAAAGTGGATTTCTCATTTCTTTTCAACACAATTTCACATTAAGAAAATTTAAAAAAAAGCATCATAGTTGTATCTGAGATTCCCCCAAAATACGAGACTGAAAGAGCAACTTCATTACTTGCAGGTGAGAGCATCCTCAAGACTGCATCTAGAGACTTCTGCTATGTCTTTCTGGGACAGGTTTCCACTGCAAACATCCTTTGAAATCCTCAAAGGAACTGTTAGCTGCACTCATTTGGCTACTACTTATCTCACTGACCCCTCCACTGAAATGTCAGTCAAGAAAGGTGGTTTGCAGTCTTTCTTGGAGGTATTAGGAACTCCAGGTATTGGGATCTAGTCTGAATACTTTTCATATGGCTGCTCAATACCTGGGTAGCAAGAAAGGACTTGCTGTTTCCAAGTTCGAGAGTCACAGTCTAAGTTTTCCATGGTTCTTTTGCCATCTGAAGATAGTTGCAAAGTCCAATTCATTGTCTATCTTTTTCTCGGTAAGGATGCATCGGATTAAGTTTTTCCTTCATCAGTCCCTTCAATTCACAACTGTTGGAAGGAGTTAAAGGCAGTCTAGATAGTTTGTGTCTTTTTCCCATGTGTTAGCAAGGCCATATAATAATAACCACATTTTACCTTCTGTCCCAGTACTAGTGATCATAGACCAATTCACCTTGGAAGTTGCTAAATTAACAATGTTTTCTCATTGTCACTACATAAAGTAAGGTCGCGCAAAAATAAAACACTTATTACAGAATGTTACATAAAAACTGAACCATTTACTTTCCATTTACAGCTGATTATAAACAGGACAGAAAAAATGTCAGGATCTGACTTTGTACAAGACTTGAATAACACAATATTTTCAGGGAGTACAGTGCCAAAGCCTGTGTTTGTCTGAACTTCGCAGAATCACACAGAATGGTCAAGTTTGGAAGGAACATCTAGAGATCATCTAGTCCAACTGGTCTGCTTAAGCAGGGACGCCTAGAGTGAGTTGCATAGGATCACATCCAGGAAGGTTTTGAAAATCTCCAAAGGGAGTCTCCACAACCTCCCTGTTCCATAGTGAGGCTGCCAGAGATCTGTGTCCCCATGGGCAGCTAGCAGCAAGGCTGAGCAGGTATTATTTCTAGGCAGCCACACATAAATCATGCACTGACCTGTGCTGGAGTAATAGATAGATTTATAGCAGAGCCAGTAACAGCTCCAGCCCGGTCCCTGTGCTGGGAACAAGTCTTGATCTGAACTGAATATGGCTATCAGAAAATAAAAGGTGCGTAGAGGAAGGCAGTTCACATAACAGGAGAAACTCTGAGCCTCCTCTCTCTCTCCTCCAGACCACTTGCAGAGAGGTCCCTCTGCTTGCAAGGGGCTGAACACATTTACAGGGATGCACTTCCAAACTGTGGGTATGTTGCCATGTAGTTGTACCAGCATGCTACTTAGCCTGATAATGATTTAGGGAAAATTATTATTGGACAGTAAAGGCACTATCACATTAAAGATTTTTTTCTCAAGACAATTGCTCTATAAACAGAAGACGGTACAGTCCACAAATAACTACCCTGATGGCTGAACTCCAAATATAGTCAGAGAACTGCTGAATATTTCATAAATATCAATGTGTTTATTTAAGAAAAAGCATCGTTGTTACATTCATAAATATCAACAAAGCAACATCCATACACAGCTACACAAATAAGCTGTGAAAACAAAGGCACATTGCTACTAGGTGTATAGCAGCTCGAAAAATATAAAGGTGAGGAACTCTCCTTTTCTGAAAGGAATGAAAAAGAAACTATGCATTACTTTTCCACCACTAAATAGGGGCAACTGGAGGCCCCTGTACTATAGATTCGGTCACAATCATTGTTGGGAGAGACCCTATGCATATTTATTCCAACAGAAGATACGGCTATCAACAGTCTTCCAGTTCTTATGTATAGGTATATTTACCTATTTATTATTCATTTACATGACTGAAGATGCTACCGAGGAAAATGGGGAGATGATAGTAAAACAATGTTGTAGTAAACACTGTCTAAAAAAAAGTGAAATTAGCTCAGTCACTACATGAACGATAAGATCATAGGAAATAAGGATTCCCAGTTCCACCTGGGAGGACTGAATATATTGTTCAGTGTGTTCAGTGAACTCATATTCAGTGAGCCTGAACATGTGTTTCCAGTAAGCACACATGCTAATAACAGCTGTACACATATATGTATCTGACTAGTGACTGTCTTGTCACTGCCCAGTAACCACTGGACTGTCTTACCCTGGTTACTCTCACCAGATCTGATCCTGATCCTAACCTGTGCATTGACTTTCCAGTCTGATGTCTGATCTGCCTCTAATTGTGAGTTTGAATGATGATTTGGACTTTCTGACTAGTTACCTTGTCACTGCCTTATGATCACTGGACTGTGGATAGGACCTACTGCTGTTAGCACTCTCTTGCTTGTCCCTGGCACTGTGAGACTCGTAATTATCATAATTACCTTAATAATTATTTCATAATTATCTTCTCTGTGTGTGTGTGCTCTAGATTATTGAGTCTGTGTATGTGTGTATCCTAGCAAATTTCAAGATGGACTTACCAACGAGGAGAAGAGGAGGTGAGAGGATGTAAGCCTGAGGTGATTACAGGTACAGACCCCTGCAACTGGAGGAGGTAGGGTCCAAGGGACATAGGCTGAGTATCTCAGATCAGCTCCTGAAGAGAGCCTGACAGTATGGGTATGACTGCGTAACCACTTGAGATCTGAGTACCAACAGCTTCAGAGGAACCATGATCCTCAGGGACAGGAGGGTCCAGATATCTGATCTATGTATCTGAAGACAAAATCCTGATCTAGAGGAATTTACATTTCACTCAAAATGTCTTTGACCCATCCCTAGTCATTTTAACTATGGAAATTCTGCATGCAATGAATATTTGGTTCTCTCTCACAAAAATGGGGTCCATAAGTCCCTGTGGTTCTGTAGCTGTTACTGCTGTTTTAGGTTTTCAAAATATTTGAGATGAGTAATACCATTTTGTGTGAAGTAGTCCCCGCTTGCTTTGATTTACTACTGATATTTTATACTAAAACATTCCAGCTTCATCCAAGATGGACCTTAATAGTCTTATCTCTGACATCTTATCAGACTGAAGACTAAAGAGACTGAATTCTTATCTCTGAACATTCTGTAGTCAGTTAGGCAAGGAGAAAATACTGAGTCATAACTAAAAATAAAAAGTGGAGATTAAAAGAAAAGCTCAATGTCTCAGTAACATTAACTTTATCTTCGTTCATAACAGCATAAACCACTACATAAATGACTACAATACATCACATAATGACCACCCTGCAAAGCTTAATCAAGCCAAAGCTATTACTGAAGTTGTTGAAGCCAGTTCACAATTGGCTGTACTCTACTGATATCCTTTAGTTCCAAAAAGCTTGAAAATTTAATGAGAAAAAATGTAAAATGGAAGAATTCCTTAGCTGACATGCAAATACACCATAATTTTCTTACATCCTGGATAAATAACCTATAGAAGAAGAATAGATTTAGCAGCAAGAGAAAGATTTTTGCAAGCTATTTCAGGCATTCAGATTTATACCATTAAAACCTTGTTTTGAATTTCATTTTGAACGGGTTGCACAAGATTAAGCAACAAATGCATTTGGTTATGAAATAAAAATATGTGCATTTGTCAACACATATTTGCTTTTCATCAGTAGAAGGTTGCTCTTTTCAAAAGTACACAGACATCTGTTGCAATAAAATTTCTGTCTTCCCAAAAGAAAATTTGTGCACAGATGAAGGAAACCATAGGCTCAGAGTACAATCAGGTAAAGGGGAGATATCTCAGTGAGGTCCAAGATGAACCCGCTCTGAAAGACAGGAAATCTGGAAGATCTCTGTATCTATTGTTTTGCCTCATGAAGTTCACTTTGTATAAGAATAAATTTTTAAAAGTCTTGTTATTACCTCTTGGTTTATGCACTCCTCTGATCTTGAAGGAATTATTCTCCTCTGTCTCCCACCAAAATATGGTAAATTAAAATACTCCTGAAATAATAGCATAGTTTAGGGAAACTATACTATGTAGTCTATTGCTAAAAAACAATCAAAAGCAAGATGAATACTTTGAATATGGATTCTATTTTCAATCCAGGTCAAAAAAAACTTCCACTGACAAAGAAGCCTGACTGTTTAGTAAGTGTATTAGTAAATAATCTGAAATCACATTATTTTTTTCCATAAACAGATACATGCATACTTACTTTATAATATATGTTTATATATATACAGTGAACCTTCCTTTATAAGGATCATCACATATTTACATCCTTGGCAAAGTTCTTGTGCAGGTATTTTAACTTTGCTTGAATACCTTTCAAAGTGTACAAGGCTAAACATCTGGCATCTAGACCAAATTCCGGAACAAGTGGGACCAATTTGCTGCTTTTACTTATGCAAAGATCTCCAGATCTGAGAAGAACTTTTGTCATGTAGATTGTGGGTATGATTGAGTAGCAAGACGTCAAAGGAAAAGACTTCTTCTCAGTCTGTAGTCTGGGAAAACCAACCATTGTATATTATTTTCTCCAGATGTTTACTAAGATTTGGAGTCAAGGATCTGAATATGAGTACCTCAGCGCCGGATAAAGAAGTATTGCATGACTATGTGTAGCTTTAAGCCACCTAGCAGAGATAGACTGATCACAGCCCATGAGCTGGCACAGAGCCAGGCGGTGTGATACTGTTGTAGGAGCTGCCAGGGAGGGAGCAATTACCTTCATTTTATCTAATAACGAAGGCACTCCCACCAGGGCTTAGGCCTGTCTCACCCAACCCCACAGTGATTTTCTAACTGCTTGCCTGCTGTACTTTCTAAGATAATCATAGGAAGATACATTTTTTTCAAGTACATTCTTAGCTGCTTGGATAATAAGTCATTCTTTATTCCTAGGAGTCTGCATATCCCACCTCTTGTTCTTTTTATAAAATGAATGCTCTTAATAGTTTTCATAACTTCCTGTACAATCTTCTATTCATCTTTATTGACTCCCTTTTCATTTTAGAGTTGCCTTGGTAGTACTTCGTATTGTAATTACTTTTAATCTTCTCTCTTATACCTTAATACATCTTTTCAACTTAAAATAATTCAATTTATGTGAATATGAGTGAAGATTTTCCTATCTCTTCCTTTGATTAACAGCAAAACTGCAATTGGGAAGCAATTTAGAGGACATCTTGCTTACTGGCATTTTATTTCAATAACAATATTTTATATAGAGGTGAAATAAGTGTTTGCAATGAAATTCATAATAAAATAAATTAAAATAAAAATCTCGGTATCCTCACTACATTTCTTCCACTAATGATTAAGTTATGAAATATACGTTAACTGAATGTTCATATAAAGATCATGATGCAATAAACTCTTGGACTGAATCTCTGTATTTCCTCATAGAACGCATAGAGTGTGTTGCCAGGAATCAATACATCTTTTCACTATTCCACTTCAAGCTTAGTCAAGCCATTCAGGCAAGAGAAATTCAATAACATTCCATTTACATATATATTGAGCCATTTGCACATGTACTAAACTGTCAAGAGTGATCACTAAAAGCAGATAGAATAGAGGCAGTGTGCACTCATTCTTGATCTTTACTGAGTTTAATGTGGCAACTGGGAGGTGAAAAAAATCAAAATCTTATATATCATTTGAACAGTCATATTTTTTAGTCAAAGGCTGTTGTTTTCATCATTCTTTAGTGACTGAGATTGTTTCAATTGGAAAATGTGAGAAAAGGGAATGGAACATTTTGCTTAACTGAGAAGCTCGCTCTGAATGTCATGTTCCAAAATACACCTACTTTTAGACATGCTCTCTCACTGAGTGTAAAGTTTTCATTCTAATCACAAATGATTCAACAAAATAAATATTATCTGGTTCTCTGTTGATGACTTAAATTAAATACACAGCTATTTGTGAAGTAACTAGTGTTTTAAATGATCAAATTAAAAAAAAAGAGCAACCCATATTAAAAAATATCATCAAACACTAAAGAATTAAAATTAATAAATCAAAACCCAGAATTCAGAGTTTTGCTTGGTTCCATTCCTTTGTAATTTTATGCTTTAAAATATTCGTTGAGATAGAAATAGGATGCAAATATTTCATTATCCAAGTGGTTAGAACACTCATTTGGGAGAAAGAATGGGAGAACATAGTATATCAAAAATTCTCAGCCCAACCTTAAAGAATAAAATCCAGCATTTCATATTAATACAGTATACATATAACTGCAGTATCAGTTATGAAGTCTTCAGATTGATTGCTGGAATCCAAAAATGAACAAGACATTGACCTTCCAGTTACATGCACAATGTCCTTCCTGAGCACATCCCTTAGGGACCACATTATCTGCTATGGTTAATAATTTGCAAATGCTTTGCTCTTTTTTTGCTCAAGAATTAGCGTTCTTGTGAAGTACTTTAGCTACATACAGTCTGCACTGACCTTGTGAAGGTACTTTGCCAGAGACAGAGGGAAGATCTGATTACAAAGAAGATGGCAAGAGAAGAAAAATCCACCTTGCTACATGTGTTACTTTGTAAATCAGCTTCAAGAAATGAGAGAAACTCCAAAGTCTTCCAGTCATAACTGACAAAAAAAAAAAAACTAGTGCAATATCCCTAACAAAAACAGACCAGGAAGAATATTTGATGAATGACATAAGGAGAGAGTTCATGGAGTTCTGGAGGTGAGCAACTCTAAAAGGCTGCATTACAGAAGCATTCCAAAGTACTTCTTGGGTGAGATAGACATAGAAATTAAATACTAGGAGACAGAAATTAAATATTAGGATAAGCTTTTGCTTACAATAGCAAAAGTTTAGTATAAGCTTATTCAAGAAATGAAGGGGCAGTTACCCTGCCCTTCAACTTCCCGCAGAGGACGCCATGTGTACAGCCTGTCACAGTCACTTGTGTGGAAGGCCCTTCCATTTTCTTTGGTGATGTGGTTGGTTTACCTCTTTTTTTCTACTGGGAGGCCAACATTTTGGAAAAGATCATATTGTGTGTTCTCAGACTGCCCTGCCAGGGCTTAAGAGGGTGGGGAGACAGCAAGTTAGGACATGCCTGAGGGCCATGGACCCATCAGAGGCGGCAAACTAAGAGTCCCTGTGTACCCCTTCCACCTGCACAGGAAAGGATGAGGATCCTTCTGCCCAGGCCCAGACTGCTTGCATGACCATGCCATAGTCTTAGGGCAACGTAAGCCCACAAAGTGGAAAACAACAAAATGAACACAAAATGAAGAAAATGCCAATTTTCTTGTGGGGACAATAAGGAAAAGCCTTAAAGAGCTTCCCAGAAAACACACATACTTTCCACATAGACAAGAAAGAAAAGTGGATGGGGCTGTGAATCAGCAACTTTTTGAGGTCTGTGGTATTCTGAGGTTTTGCAGCCAGAGGACAGGTGGCGGTGGGGAGCTACCATTATGGAATGCAGGCTGGTGTGTGTTTCCTTGTCCTTGGGTTGATGATGACCTTACAAAACACTTTAAGAAGTTCTGGCTGGCTGAATAAAGAGGTAGAGGACAGAAGTTTGGCATCAGCTGTTTTCATTCTTCACAAGCCTTGCAGACAGCAAAAGAGAACAGACATAGAAAGGGGGGAAAAAAAACTAAACCAAACCAACCAAATAAGCAAAAAAAAATGGAGAAGCCTTTCCAACAACCACCACCCCTTATACCCAGTTGCTAATTTTTCTCTGTACGTGATTTAAATTGATTGTCCGGCATTCATTTCTTACATGTGTGTACTGCAAGCCTGATGGTAGGCATGTCTACACCATTACTCTGTGAAAAGACATTTCCCGTGCCCTTAGAAAAATGGGAGGCTTTGGGAGTATAAAGCATCTTTCTTAAGTAGCTCAAAACTAATCTTCTAATCTGAACTAAAGCCAAGTGGAAACCTGGCTTGCAAACCAGGACTCTTAGAGCTTACACAAGGCAGCAAGATAGAGCTTTAGAAGAAACGAGGTTAATGCATCAGAGGTGAAATCTTTATGACAAGCAGACTTAGTGGATATGCAGAAGTTTTCCAAATGCAATATATACATCTTAACTGTGATAGACATATTATCCACATGTCTGGGATATTGGTCTAAAAAACAAAACGGGTTCTGAAATAACTGGGGCTTTTAGAAACCTTTTTAGCAGGACACACACACCTCAGAAATTACTCAGGCTGCCCAGGGAAAATAATTTTAAAATTAGCTTTAGGAAAGCTTTTAAAGCAGTACAATGTTTTTACTGATAATGAAGTAAAAGCCTCATATAATAGAGCATTTTAACAGGACTCTGAAAACCAAGATGTGGAGATATTTTACAGTGCACAACACTTTTTGCTGCATTGATGTATTATCAGAGTTTATAAGGAGTTGTAACTATAGCTCCCACAGGAGTACCAGAGCCACAAAGCCTGTGGACAAGATCCTCTAAGCACAAGGTGGATTTGGAAAACCATATATTAGGATTGGTTTAAATTAAAGTAAAATCAAATTAATGAATCTGCTCCTCTGCTCAAAAAAAAAGGAGAGCATGTAAGAGTGTCTACAAGAAAAGACAGATTTAAGAAAAGTTATAAACAGAGATTCACAGGTCAAGTTTTCTTTTGTGGTGGACTTCACTGGAGGATTTAGCTTGCACAGATCTTGCAGGATCCCAACTTGTAGGGGACTTATTGGTTCCTTTATTGCACTGAGTTCTGACAGGTTGTGTCAATTTGTATCTGAATCTCTGGAAGTTTCTGATATTTTATTAAAAGAAGTCAACATGGTATGGCAAAGATACAGAGGTACCCGACCTCATACATGAATTATGAGTGAACTCAAGCTGGCAATGATCTCCTTGCTTTTGAAGATGTTCACGTGATAGATGGGGCAGGAGTATGAGGTACATTTCATAGCCTGTTTAGAAAGATCTTACTGATTTTTAAAAGAGGGTTGGAAATGTTAAAAGCACCTTTTAAAATCTGCCTGTAGATCTGATAAATTACCTGCTGACCTCTATTTTCTGCCTGCTGGATGTTACACTAAAAGATCAACGCACAAGCCAGAGCAACAACTCCACGCTTGGGTGGAAAAAGCACCCATTAATTTCAAAAACTTTTGGCATTCCATTAATGGTCACATAGGTACCCAAGAAGTAGGTTCCTGTGTGTTAATTCCTGCCTTCTAATGCAGGACATATTTTGAATATTTTCATTTTTCACCATGTACAAAAGACACTGAAAGCAGAGATGGTGGAACAATTTTTTCCTCTGACAGTGACCTGGAGGGAGAAATGTTATTGTATTAGGTTTAAGAAACAAAAAATAATGTGTAGACATGCAAGCAGAGACCAGCATCTTATATTGAAAGGGATATATATAGAGATATATATATATATTTCACCTCATCTTCCTCTTTTATCACCTTCTTTCTCACAAAATATGTGACCAATCATCACCATAATCTCATTCCTGTATGATCTGAATCTGAAGGCCTCTCTCAAAACTTCTACATCTGGTTCTTGAGAGTCAGAAATCTTCTCCCGGTTAGTTGTGTGCCAGGTCAAGAATTTGTCAGGTGAATTAATTGGTCTGAATCACCCCAAGAGCTTCACCTAGCAGCTCCTGACAAGCAAGGCCCAAGGTCGCCGTTTAAGCTCAGGCTTCAGCCCCTGCATGAGCTATGTTGTAGGTGTTTCTGCCCCAAGTCTTCCAACTAAAACACAAATCTACTTTTTATGATAGATATAGGATTGTTTGGAGGTGGCAAGCCACAGGAGAGAATAGGTATAGGAGAGAACATTCATATTTTCAGTCACTTTGCAAGGAGATGGCCTGCAGAGCAAGTGCAGTTTATGGTTATTGAAACATTAAGTTTTCAAGCATTTTCTATTAATATCAAACATATTAATATGATTTTGTGCAGTATAATGGTCAATGGTCCATAAAAAAAACTAGATCAGAGGCAGGCAGAAACTGCCTTAGATTTTGGGATAGCAATTGGGTAAAAGTCTATAGAAATACGGGAGTGTCTTAAGTGATATGGTGTAAGTCAGGTTTGGTATAGCAAGAACTAGCAAGTTCTAGCTCTAGGTTTTCACAAGCT
Source organism: Crypturellus undulatus (assembly GCA_013389825.1). Lineage (NCBI taxonomy): Eukaryota > Metazoa > Chordata > Aves > Tinamiformes > Tinamidae > Crypturellus > Crypturellus undulatus. Next base: position 345,732 of record VWPW01023335.1, read on the forward strand.
TTTATTCATTTATACAGGCTCTTGGGTACAGGCTCTTTCTCCACGGTGGCCGGTTGCAGGATGAGGAGTAATGGGTGTAAGTTTAAACACAGGAAGTTCCACCTCCATGTGAGGAAGAACTTCTTTCCTGTGAGGGTGACAGAGCCCTGAACAGGCTGCCCAGAGAGGCTGTGGAGTCTCCTCCTCTGGGGATCTTCCAAACCCACCTGGATGCCACCCGGTGCCACGTGCTCTGGGTGTCCCTGCTGGAGCAGGGGGGTTGGACTAGATGACCTCTAGAGGCCCCTTCCAACCTCAACCATTCTGTGATTCTGTGTTGTTGATACTAGTTTTAATTATTGGCTAAAGGGTGTTATATTGATTGTACATACGGAAAGATCCCCTCTCAATCTTTTCTCCAGCCTAAAGAGGCCTAGCTTGCTTAGTCTTTCCTCATAAAACACAAAATAGAAAACACAAAATTAGTTATCCTCATAAAACACAAAATTATCAAAAAACATCAAGTAGGCTGTGGTGGTGGTAGGATACTCTGATATATTAAAAGTGAAAAATCAATTTTTATTATTGCGCTAACCACTACAGTGTATAACATAGAAACACCTGAGATGGAAATACCAGGCCTCCACAGAATGAGTCTAAAGGATCAATAGGCAATCAGTCTTCAAAAGAAGTATCCACATAAGACAGAAGCCTAGCAGAGAAACTAAATAAAGGGATTATATGTGGCCCCACATGACACATGCAGGGAGAAAATGAGCCACCATCTCTCTTGCACTGGCTCCTCTCCTGCTGATCATGGAGTGGAAGAACCAAGGATGGCAGGCTTGACATTTCATGTAGCATTTTCACAGCAATGGCAGATGACCAAGAGGCAGGAGAAATTCCCTATATCACAGAGTTTACACAAGTCTAACAAGCAGCAGTTTTCAGAACACAAAGCAGTATTTTGCTGTTCTTGTTGTTGCACTCTCAATCTCTAATCTTTCATTTTCTTACCACATAACTTGAGTAAAAATATCAGAGATAAAGGTTCTGTAGGATCTTTAGTGCTTACAACTATAATCATGGCCTATGTGAACACACTGCGTATGTAATATGGATTATTCTGATGTCCTTGAAGGCAGGATAGCCTAGCCCATGTTAACAACAATTATAGGGAAAAATGCTTAAAAATATAAAGCCAAGAGTGAATTTACCTTTCTCCCCGCCCCTCACCAAAAATGCCTGGAGTAATTAGTATCTCCTTGAAATTTACTGTTTTTTCAAGTGGAGAAACTGATTTTTCTACAGTCAGAAATACCTGCCTTCTATTTTAGAGGCTGATATATTTCAATACAATGCACCAGATAGGAAAACTAAAATTATATAAGATTTTATTCTGTATTGTTTGTGAGTCTTGAAGATTAGGTCTACCCAATTCATTTAGTGCTTGCTAACTTGTGCTTAGAAAAACAGAGAGGTTTCTTTCTTCAACACTTGGCACAGAACAAATAGAAGTTAATTTAATTGATAGTTTCTAGGTCAGCAGCTAAACCTTGTCCAGCAACTGGGAGACAATGATATATCACATTAATTTTTCATTTCAGTTTTATTCCCTATTGAAATCATCAGTTTTTAACTTCATTTTTACAAGGGTCTCAACGTTCCAATATTTGAATGGTGGCAGTAACAGCTTCTGTATGTAGATATCTGTAAACTTAAACTCTGTAAAACTGAAGTTTTAGAAAAAAAAAGAGTATTTACTCTGTTTCATGTTCAGTCAGGATTCATTTCAGAATGCATTTATCATCTGATTCTACACTTTTGTACAGTAAGATCTATAATTCTCTGCAATTAAAAAAAAAAAAAAGAAAAAAAAAGAGCACCAATAGCCTCTACTTGTTCCACCTGAACAAGTTCAAGGTCCATTAGTGGCAAGTATATGCACATATACAAGGCTGATGCCTTCGGCAACTTCCCATCCACTCAGTAGCTGATTCCTGGACTTCCTAGGTGCTCGCACCTGGACATACAAGCCCTCCAGACTGCAGAGCTCCCACCAGATTCCCTCATGTCTTTTCCCTGTCAATACTGTTACCCATGCAAGCCGATCTGTTTCCAGAATGGACTAGAGTCTGTTCGCCTGAGGTCTAGAGTTGACTCGGCTACCATCCTTCCTCACTCTCTTTAGGATGTTCAGTTCCACTGTTTCATGATCATTACAACCAAGGTTACCAGGGATTATCACCTCTCTAAAAGTTCTTCCTCGTAGTGGAAAGAAATATAGCTTGCATCCCCTGTGAGAAGCCTCCATGACCAATTGTGTCCTACCACACTGCACTTCTAGCAGGCTTCAGAGAGGATCTAGTCCTCAAGAGCACTGGAGTCTGTGATCCCAAGACTTCCTGGAGTTATTTAAGAAAGGATTAATCCATTTCCTCATCTTAAACAGGTGGTCTGCAACACTTCCACCGTGCTATCATCCTCACTGACCTCTCCTTTGATCCTGACCTACAGGTTCTCAAATAGACTGTCATGAAGCCCCTAGAACAGCTCTGTACATGAGTTGCTCCTCTGTGTAGTGATCCGAACTGAAAGACTGTGGTCCATCAAAGAGATATTGATCTACATAAGTGTTAACCTGAGTAAGTGCAGACCTGTGCTATTCTATGCTACACATGTCCCTTGGCCTCCAAGAGCGTGCTGTGCTGTACATATCTCTTGGCTTTGGCAGAAACGTAGCCAGCTAATCACAATGGAGGCTGCCCCAACAATTGCACTGCCTATGTCCTTGTCTGTATCTTGAAGTGAAGCGGCATATTCTTATGTGAACCTCCTCCTAAGAAAAAAAAAAAAGAAAGAAAAATTGTAGTCCAGGCAAAAGCTGAAAAGTATTTTGTACATTTGTACAAACCAGGAAAAGTGTTTTGTACATTTGGAGGTAGCCTGAATTCTTGGGACTAGTACAAAAGAATCACAAAGAGTCAGAAGGGATAAGAAATCACTGCAGAAATTCCAACCCACTGAAGGCATCTGCAGTGCTCCAGGGCCGAAGCGTGTCTCTTTTTTTTTTTTCCCCATCCAGGTTACTCTTTTCAATACCTCCATGAGACTCTGCCTAGGACGGTGTGATTAGCATCTCCCTACATGGAGACCTTCAGGAGGTGAGCTCAGACTGTCTGGGTGGTTGGTGGGGGGCTTCCTGATGACATAGGTGAATGCTTGTTTAATATCATGGGAAAAAAAAAAAACAGAACAGAGGGAATTTGACCAGAAGATTAAGAGATGGCTTCCAAAATATAAGGCTGCTTACACCAGAAAAGGCCTAACTTCCAGGAAAAATATTTAGAGGGAAAGGTTCTGGAGGAAATACTAAAGTGGGACTTCCTGCAGAGTAAGGAGTGGGGAAACTGTCATTTTAATATTGAAGTAATACGTTGTTTTGACTGTTTGGGCTAAGATTCCAGTTTGAACTCTTGAGAAGTCCTGTTCTCCTTCCAATATGGATCAGTAAAGAAAAACTTGCATCATTATTTTCTCCCTGCTCCAAAAAGTTTGCCACCTCCTCAAAGGCAAAAGACAGACATCCAATAACGTAACAATTGCTTGATTAGTGGAGCTGCTGCTTTCATAGGTCACAGTCATGGCCTGTCAAAAGCTCACAGAAAGCCTTCCTGTGTATAAGCAGTTATTGAAATAACAGGGAAGGAGAATCTTGTACTGGAAATTCTAAGAAAATAAGTTTATTAATGACAATTTTCTTTGCAAGAACAACTGTATGAAGCAGTTGCCAAAAAGTAAAAATGAAATTAATTATTTTGGAAGTCTAAATTAGTTTCATTCTTGCTTTTAGTTAGCTTTTTGTTCACCTATCTTCTGCTTTTATCGTATTTTAATTAAAGCATTCCATTATTTCAAGTACAACTAAATGACAATAGGAAATGTGGTTCATTTTCAGTATGTACAATGTGTTCAGTACAAACATTTCAGTATGGAGCTCCCAGGCACCGTGCTTAGAAAAATCTATTTTACTAATTTAAAGTGAGTTTTACATTTTTTTAGAGTGTACTTTTGTTTCTTTGCTTGCTTGCTTTGAAGTTGGAAGATACACATTGCTAAATTCTTAACTGATTGGGTAGCATGCTTAAGATGAAAATGCCTTAACTCTAGCATGGACGATACTCAGTCCAAAATAGCTAACCAAATAAACAAGGACACTGCAAACAAATGCAAACTTTCTTTTTCATATTTACTCAAAGCACTAATGGGTTAGAACATTTCCATTTTATTCTTGAATTCACTAAATATCACTGGAATGAGTGCAATGTTCTTCTACCCTTGAAAAATCCCAGGTAAAAGTTTTATCTATCTCCCTCTTTTGAAACTTGTCAGCTAGCTTTTCCCAGTTTTTGTTAGCATTAATAATAATTTATTCCCTTTTCCTATTTGGAAATGATCCCACCTGCAACTGGCCTTGTCACAACCCTTCCTTAACCACAGTGCACATCCACTCTATTGGGCTGTTATTTATAGCTATGATGCTAAATCATAAATCCCATTATTGCCAGCTTGTTAACTGGCAACATCCCCCCTCAGGAATATCCAGTTTCTGACATTGGTTAGTATCAAAGAACTATACTTCTTTGATGTGTCCATCTAATAAATCAAAACCCCATGTCTCAACCGCCTACTTAAATCACAATATACACGGACAAATTACACTTAGCAGCTACAGTATATAGTTTAATCACAGTACAAACATGTTCTTGTTACTAGTCTGTGTAATATGCCCTTCATCTTGACACTGGGCATCCCCATTCACCAGGAAGGGTATGTGGGCTGGAACTGGCTGAGGACCGTTGCTCTCTTCAAAGTTCCTTATGATTGTGCATCAGTTCTTACACTCTGCATTGGGCTGAGCAAGGTATCCCACTGCAGGTGCTGGTCTGGCTAATGCAGAAGGATATCTGCACTGTTTGATTAACTCAAGGACAAGCAGGTAGTCACCTAATCCACTCAGCTAATAAAACTGCCTATCTAGAAGGCAGTTTGATACCTAGTTATCCCTGGAGTTTCTATAAGCTCCAGGAATCCAAGGAGGGCCTCCCAGGCATTTATATTTCTGCTATGGACATGAGATCAACACCGGAGCTTTTTCAGGACCCCACAGACCATCTAATCTAACAGGAGTCACATAGGGCCTCCAAAAGCCCCCCAAAGGGGCACAACTTACAAGGAAAAATAGGCTTTCAAGATCTCGGATCAGGTTGGAGCACATTTATTTATCTTTTCACAGTGCTTTTTCGTTTTCTCTGTATGCTTTTTGTGAATTCATTGATCCTTTTATTTCCTGTAATAATACACAGAGACCTTAGATCTCTGGCTCAAGGTTATATATTCTGCCAAGGAACACTGACTGGCACTGAAGTGCTGAGCTGAACTCCCTTCATGAGTATCAATTTTGGTCTTTCTCTCTTCTGTGTAGCAGCCTATCATGTTCTTCATTCTTTGTGACAGAGCAAAAAAAATTATTAGCAGCTTACTGAATAAGTAACTGAACTATGGAATTGCATCTTTTAAAAAAATCATATTTAGATCAAGCCCTAAGCTGTTGCATCTTTGATCGTGCGTGCTGAGGACCTAAGAACATACAAAACTTTGGTGTATTCTGAATGTCAGAATATCTACTGAGACTGAAAACTGAAACAACATAATTGTAAAGTACATTAATGAATACTTGCTTTCATTTACAAAGTATTATAAACCACCATTTAACCTAAGACTATACTAAGCATTTCATATTTCCTCTCATTACTTCTAAAGATTTATACTCTAAATGGAAAAGACAATTTACCACTACCTCTAGTGAACTGAAGGGAACAGAACTGCAAAATAATGATGTGACCTATCAACAAGTCACAAAAATCATCTGTGGCAGTACAAAAAATTGAACCATGATATCCTCAATGCTTTAAGTAGAAATCCGTTTATTCTTCCCTAGGGTCATTTTTAGAATTTTCTAATCTTCTATTTTAAGTGTACTTTGAATACAATGTTCTCCTACAGATTATTCTGTAAAAATACTTTCCACAGCTTTTTTATTTTATATATAATGACTTAGTCTACTTGCACATTTTCCACAAATTGTAAAAGCAATGCTTTTTCCAACCTAGCGTTGCATATTTTAAATAACAGACAAGTGATTACCGAAAAAATATGCAGTGCAGATGTATCATACTTATTAACTCCAGTGTAAACCCAGTTATTAGTCCATCATGATATAGTTCCTTTCTATTTCTCTAGGAGGTATGCAGGGTGAATAGACATGTTATAAAGAAAGCCAAGCTGTGTCCGTATTGCTAAAAGAGTGTGAATTTGCAAAACTGAGATCAGATCGCCTATCTGCCCTGCGCAAACATAAATCCATTCCTGTGCTCTGTTTTCGGATACATTCTGTCTGCTTTTGCCTCGGATTTTCCGTGTTGCACAGCACGGCTGCTGCAGAACCAAGTCCAGAAAACAACTTCAGCGGGTGGCAGACTCCAGCTCCCTGACGAGAGCCATGAAGGTGGCAGTCTATACCCAAAGCTCTGCATTCACCACCATGAATCCCATGCTCATAGCACTATGTGGTATCACTGCAGGGACTGATCACCCGGGCCCAAGACCAGTCTCCACCACTGGGCTAGGAGCACTTGGGTCAGCCATATATTGATACTATTGATGAAACGCATACTTCCTCTGGGGATGAAGGGGGACCCACGTGTGTCTTCCCCCTTTTCACCCACCCTACCCGACATTTAAAAAAACAGTGGTCTTTTCACACAGTTCTGAGAGGTCATTTGAAAGTTCTTTGTCATCCAAACAGCACTCAACTACCTCCATGTCTCATCTGCAAACTTGAAAACAGCAGTGAACAGTGAGGAAATTCCAGGTCATTGTTAAAGATGCTGAATAAAACTGGGTCTAGAACTGACCTTCTGACTCCAGTGCTTCAATATCCTGGGAAACCTTCATTAAGCCTGCTCTTTACTGCCTGTACTTTAGCAAGCTTTCAAGGCTCAACAGATTAGAGAATCTTATGAAGATAATGTTACCAACAGTGTACGCCCCGGGTCCATCTTAGAAATTAGATCGGGTTCTCCTCCAACAAAGCTGAGACTGAAAGCCCAGGCTTAATCATAAATAAGGCCCCAGAGTCCATGGCAGAGGGTGTGAGCAGAGGCCTCAGTTGAATTGAGCAAAAACCTCTGCAAGGGTAGTGGGATTTTCTTTGCCTTTTTTTTTTTCTTTCTTTCTTCTCTCTTCTCCTCATTCCTCCTTCTCTAAACAAAATTATTCTACACAACTTTTCAGTCAGGCTTAGGTCTGTAAAAGATGCAAGTTTCATCAACTAATACATTTAATACCATCCTCAAGACTGCTCAACTCAGACATAAATATAGACAAAACCATGACAACTTAGGAGTTACCATAAAACTTACCTTGCTTTACTTCAATTAAGTTTGACCACAACTCCTTAGAATCTGAAACCTGTTGAGTGCATCTCCTTCCCTTCTATTTCAACCCTGTCTTCTTAAAAAAAAAAAAAGAGTTTGGTTGTACTTGCCTGTGAAATCTTTTCAAGGAGGTTCAAGGATGGGGTTCATTTTTTTTGCAACTTAAACCTAACTGCTTGAAATTTTAAATATTAATTTTCCATTCTCTAGAGCTGCACAGGCAGCAACTGGATCACAAAGAAACAACTATTGCTTCTGACTTAATTATCCAGCCCACAAAGAAGCTTGGGGCTAAGGGCAGTAAGACTTTGGTTATTCATCTTACTTCAGAGACATATAAACAGACCTCACTGTGATTTATTACTACTAATAATTGAAATGAAATAGGGAATATCCAATCCATGGGGACCAAGTGAAGGACCAATAAACCAAAACATGAATAATAAAAATGATCCATCAAGACAGACTGTGTAATATAAAGGCAATGGTATACAGTACAGTTAAAAAAAAAAAAAAAGGTTTCTCTTCACTCCCATCAGATATTTTTACATTTTTCCTTGAATTCTTTTCTGCTGACCAATTCTTAGACAAAAAACGTTTATTTTTTCAAAGCGGTTTTATCTCCTGGTTGATCACTGTCAATATACTCTGCGTAGGCCTCCCAGCACTCCGTGTATGTTCAGGTTTTTCATCTCTATTGCTTTCTCTTTCCTTTGTAGATGGATGCTTTGAAAAATCCTCGGGCTCTGGCCACTGTTTTCACTCTAGATATCAATGAGTTTGGAGCCTTAATTTAAAATGAAAAATGTTTTTATGGCTTATTTGGTTCTTCATCTTTCCTACCTGCCTGTCTCCAAAAATATCACAAAGCGTTAATTGTCTTTGGAATATACTTTAACTTTTTGCCACTTACATTTGGTCACTTTTAGCTTTTTACACATCCATTTTTCCTTTTCTAGCACAATCTAGTTGCTACATTGATTAAATAAAATTGCCTCCTCCTAACCTTTTCCATAAGGTGGTGACAGAAGAGTCCCATTAAAGAACCTGAGAGTAGGAACTCAATTCTTGCCCCAATGGCTGATTTCACAATCAACCCAACCATGTACATATAGATCCTTTAAATGGCATCAGAGGCCACCTGATGTCTGCTATGCCCCACAATCATAAAAAACAGAGGAATGTTCAAGGGAATTTCAGTTTTTCACCTTTCCTGAGGGGAAGCCATGAGAGTGTATGTGCATTTCTGTATGCTGATATTCAGACAACTGAATCTTTATATCACTGGTCTGCTCCACACAGATAATTTTGGTTCATAAACATACAGTTTACTGATGAGGAAGAGGAGCTGTTCAGTACTCCAGTTAAATAGAAAACTTAAGAGCGAGCAAGAAGTTCAGGTAAACAAGGGTGGGTCGAGGCCTTGCTTGAATTTCAGTTAAACAAAGGTTCAGGACATTTTTGCTAAGATACGAGTGAGTTTTGAATTTTTGAATATTGAATATTTTAAAAATGCTACAAACCCTTTTGGGCAATAAGGGCATAAGAACTAGTAATATCTAGAAGGAAGAACCTTCTAGTTGTACATCCATTGGCCTGTATGTAAACAAAATGCCTCGTTATGACCGCCCCTTGTACTTTTTTTTTTTTTTTTTTTTTTAGGTAAGAATTTTTCAGTAGGTCCTAAAGATCAGAAATTCCTCTCTTTGGAGGCTGAAACAACATAGCGACAACTACAGTGTAGAAAGGCAAGGTGCCCTAGAAATGCTGCTAGGGTAGCAGGCCAAGATGAATCTTGTCAGAATCAAATTAAGGCATAATGCTAAGCTATTTAGACCGCTGTTGTACAAAGCATTAGTCTAGTCCAGTAACAAAGAGATGTATGTGCATAAAACTCTGAATCAGTGAGCAAACAGGAAGTCCTGAGGGTCTAGTGAGGCAAAGATCATTAATACCTTAAGTTTTTTTTTTTTTTCTCTCCCCTCTTCTTCTTCTCTTTCAGGACACTCACCCAGTAAAGTCAGCCTTTTTTTGTTAGACACGTCAACTGGAAAGAACGCTAGAATTTTACTATGCTCATTCTAATGCCAGATTATCTTACATTTTTACTCCTCTCAGGAAGATGCAATCATTGAAGTTTTTTCTTGAGGACAATCTTTTACAGGAAGCAACAGCAATGTTAACAATCTGCTGTTTGATTCTGGCAACACAACTTTTCTTTGTGCAACAAAACTGGAGTTTACCTGTAGGACATAAAACTCCTCATATTACTGAGTTCTTGCTTGAAGAAACAGCCTTCAGTATGCATAATCAGAAAATCCCTGGATAAACTGCTAAATCCAAGTTGTACAACATGGTGCTAGTTTTGTAGATTTTCAGTTTCCACAAGGCCTTATTTCATAAGGTACACAGGAAAGGTGAAGTTGCACTACAAAATTAGGTAAATCCCTTGTTATCTGAGAAACAAATAAAACTTAAGTCCAAGTCTGAATAACACTAATCTCCAGCTCACCACAACACTTGAAATATTCATGCCAGCTGTAGTCATGAAAGATGAAAGCTAGTTGTGGATACATCAACACCTAGCATAGATGCTGCACAGTGATTCAAGCAAAGGAACATTTCCTTTTTACTTCACTCTTAGCATTTTGTTTTTTTTCACGCATTAGCCAAGTGAGTGGTTGTTGTGGTCTTTAATGAGTGGAACATTTTGCTTCAAATTAAATACTATAGTTTGTTTCTCTGCTATTTTAAATGTTTATTACTTCACTTTCTCATTTCAGGACTCAGCCAGTCCTGTTCAATTTATTTATCAACGATCTGGATGAAGGCACAGAGTGCTCCCTCAGCAAGTTTGCAGATGATACGAAGCTGGGAGGAGTAGCGGATACTCCAGAGGGCTGTGCTGCCATCCAGAGGGACCTGGACAGACTGGACAACTGGGCGGTCAAAAACCTCATGAAATTCAACAAGGCCAAGTGCACGGTCCTGCACCTGGGGAGAAATAACCCCAGACACCAGTACAGGCTGGGGACCGACCTGCTGGAGAGCAGCTCTGCTGAGAAGGACCTGGGCGTCGTGGTGGACGACAGGTTGACCATGAGGCAGCAGTGTGCCCTCGTGGCCAAGAAGGCCAATGGCATCCTGGGGTGCATTAAGAGGAGCATCTCCAGCAGGTCGAGGGAGGTGATCTTACCCCTCTACTCAGCCCTGGTAAGGCCACATCTGGAGCACTGTGTCCAGTTCTGGGCCCCACAGTACAAGAGGGATGTGGAGCTGCTGGAGAGAGTCCAGCGCAGGGCCACGAGGATGATCAGGGGCCTGGAACATCTGCCCTATGAGGAGAGGCTGAGGGAGCTGGGCTTGTTCAGCCTGGAGAAGAGAAGGCTGAGAGGGGACCTGATCTGTGTCTATAAGTGCCTCAAGGGAGGCAATGAGGAAGATGGGGCTGGCCTCTTTTCACTGGTGGTCACTGACAGAACCAGAGGAAATGGCCACAAATTGAAGCATAAAAAGTTCCACGGGAACTTAAGGAAGAACTTCTTGACAGTGAGGGTGACAGAGCACTGGAACAGGCTGCCCAGAGAGGTTGTGGAGTCTCCTTCTCTGGAGATCTTCAAGACCCGCTTGGATGCAGCCCTGTGCCACGTGCTCTAGGTGGCCCTGCGTGTGCAGGGGGGTTGGACTAGATGACCTCTAGAGGTCCCTTCCAACCTTAGGCATTCTATGATTCTATGATTCTATGATTTTGAATTAAAAAATGCAACCTCTCAACTGAGAAGCAAAATCTTATTTTCTAAGGTTATTATATACAATCTCTTCTATGTCATCTTTATAACTAATAAGATATACATGAAATCTATAACAATATTTTGGGAGCGTGTTAGAGCAGGTAATTGTGCTAGAAATTAACTATATTTTTTTCATCTGATTTACGGAATTATTCATCCTGTATGGACAGATAATAAAAACAGATAGGCCAACTCAATTTCTGAGCATTTTCTGTTTAAGAGTTAGAGTATGACCATTTTGATCTAAAGTCATAGCTTAATAAAGTCATACCAGCTATAGTAACTGACTTGGAAAATATAGAGAACAGCAAATTTTAATGGAAGCTGATTATAAATTTGAGCTCCTCCACTTTACTTTCTCATGAATTGTGATAAATGTGTTGGGTTAATTTCTCTTTTATCTCCACATAAGACTTTAGTCTGATATCTGGTTCCTGCTCTTTAAAATTATTTTTACCGGATGCTTTAATAGACAAGGCAGAGAGAAACATCACTGATGTTGTAATTTTCTTTTACTTCCCTAAATATTACTGCAAGTTCTCCATATGTACTGAATTTTATGAGGAAAAATACTATTTCTATATTCCTGCTCATGTTCCTGACAGCAAATATGATCTATCTGTGTTCACTCATTATACTTACCGAAGCTTTGGATGTCTTTTGGGTTAAGATCAGTAAGTTAAGAATTTTCATTTTATAACCATCATTTATCAAGCTGATAACATTTAAATAGTCAAATATTTAGTAATAGTTGATTTCAGAAATAAATTCCGAGAACTGCTAACACATCTGCCTCATTAGAGCCTCTCTGCTGTTTCATCCCTATCTGGGATCCTCTTGTCTTCCTGTCTGTTCCTTTTTGTGATTCACAGTGCATCATCTAGAGGTCCCACTTGATACCAGGTCTTCGTTACGCAGGACACTGCATACATGTAACAAAACCAGTGCCTCTGCCTCAAAGTCCATTCTGTGGTCAGCCACACACAGACAGTCTAGAGGCAGGAACTGTTCTTTACAGCACACGTACAGCTTGCCCTACTCCATGCATCTGCCAAAAGGTCCAGTAAGTGAAAGATCCAATAAGTGGAGAGGGAAATGTCTTGTCATAAACACTGTAGCAATCACCTCTGCTTTCACTACAAGTGCCTATAAAGCAACACTTAATGAGGCAGCACTGTTCTGGTTTTGTAACCAGACAGGCTATGTCACATTAGCTTTTCTTTCTATCGACAACGCTGAGAATTAATAGACCTCACCTAGGTACATGCACATAAATTGCTAATGCTATACTAAAAAAGCCACAATAATAAAATCAAAGTGTGTCAGTGGAGGTATTCCCAGGAGATAGTGGGATATGTTAGTGCATTACTTGGGTGATCCATTATCTCAGAAGCAGGTCCACATCTAATGACCTATACTCCAGAGAGATCAATCTTAAAGAGTTATGTGGAGAACACCTACCTGAAAGATACAAGGGGCAGGGGGTGGTGAGGGGAAGGGGATCTACTTTAAGGTAGGCTGTGAGATAACATTTGCTGTTCTGATTTCAAGCAATTCTCTAAAAGAAAAGAAGAAATATTCTATGCAAGTATACATACCTGGGTATGTGCATGTTCATCATTTACACAATGGGTATATGAATTACCAGCAGGGAAGAAAATGAACCCTTGTGTTTGAAAACAAATGACTACCAATGACCCATGAATAAATATCCGTTTGAAATCCAAAAGGGCATCTAAGACCCATTAGAACATTCTGAAAGGGTTTTTTTTTTTTAAGAAGGTTAGGATCAAAAACCTCTATCAATTTTAACTGCATCTTGTTTAAGTTCCTGCCTGAGCTACCATCAGGACTGATGTGCTCACCCAGGAGGTGTTCTTCAGTTCCACTGAATGAAGGCAAGCACACTTTTGGGTGGCATCGTAAGATTACAGTGTGCCAAGGAAAAGCTGAAAAATAAATAGTTTAAACCTATGAGAACAGCCTCTGTGAAGCAGGAAATGAAAGGGCTACACTAATGAAAACTTTCAGAAAAAAGAATCTTGTATTAGAACAAGGTGCACATTATCCTTACATTCAAAATTTTTATTCGATTTATAGTCATCTGCATCTAAATTCATATTAAACTGCATCTGAAACAACTGCTGGTGATTAATTTGCATCCCTAGCCAGCCTCATCCTTGCTCTTAAGTGACAGATTTTTATTCAGGTCCACAACTAACTGCAGCAGGCAGCCTCAGACCTTCCCTGCAGACACTGCTGAAGGTTACGTCTTTAATGAAAATTAATTGACTGACACGATAACTGAAATATTCAAAACCTATTGACAGAAACTCGTGGGAATATTTCTTCCTGTAGACAATATGAAGGGTAAACATGCAGTCACTAACAAGCCCAGATAATCTGAAAGGCATGAAAAATGTAGATGCAAAACAACTCGCCTACAAACATGCTTGCAGCAAGCTTGGTGGCAAAGAGACATGAGAAAGGAAACGGGCAATTTAAACAAGATGACACTAAGAACGCTACAAACCCACAGTCCCAGTAACAGTAAGGGAAGGAGCTTTTCTCAAGAAATACTGATGAAATTCTTCAGAATGTCTCAGAGTGCTTATATACACTAAGTACCGAACCACCTCCGCAGCTTAGGAACTGTACCATTTGCTTCTCAAAGAACCTTAAACTGAAAAGGCAATATATATCTATATAACAGATATAGTGCAGCACCCAGCATTTGATGACATCAGAAGCCAATCAGTCATACTCTCTATTCAAATTTATCCATTTATTCAAAGGAACCACGCTCTCTCCTTTTCCTTCTTGCCTTACTCTATTTCTACATGACTAAGTGTTTTCCATGAGAGGATTTGCATCAAATAATGAAGAGGGGAAACTCTTACTAATATAGTTCAAACGGTATCTGTGAGTATAGCTCAAACTTACTAAATGAGGGGAACGCTCAAGTTTGTGTATTCACAAATAAGGGGATCCCCCCACAGCCTGGCTGAAGAGCAGGGCAAAGGTGCGGGAAACTGAGTGGAGCCATGAGTTGAGTGGGACCCAAGAACGTCTGCCAGGAGTTGGGGGCCTTTACAAATATGAGAAATAGGACAATTCCCCACATTCTTTACCAAGGGGGACAAAGGAGTCAGGTGACCTTAGATGAGAACACATGGAGGGAGGCAGGAGTTTGGTGTAGGCGGGCCGGGAAGGCTGTAACTTCCGAGTACCTTGGCCAATGGGGAAAAGAAGAGGGCATCCCTTGGTTGGGAAATTAGGATAAAAGGGGGGCTGTGTCCCCCAGAAATTTGAGAGACCGCACAGGGGTATGCCCGGTGGACTCTCCCTTTACTCAAAGTTTTAGGTCTCCTCTGTTTCCTTTTTGGACATTCAGTTCTTGACAGCGAGATTTTCCACACACTAAAGAACAAAATTTCCAAGAATATACCATGGTAGGAGAGATTTTTAGACATAAAATTGCTGCTAAGTCCATTATTATGGGTGTTAAATAACAACAATGACATCGTATTATGGATACGAGCAAAAAGTCACCAAGTGACACATCTCAGTTAACAAGGTCGAAGTGGGCAGATTTGATTGTTGAGTACGTAGTATTTTGTTGAGCAGTTCCACAGACCACTTCAAAATGGCTGGTCTGTTAGGTGAAGGGTGCTTTCCTTGCAGGCCACTGGAATGTGTTGCCTTAAGGTACAGTGGGTGCCATCACATACAAAGGAGCTTTCTGTGGAAAAACTAGGGACACTTGCGGAAGAGAAGAATTATTGGGAAAACAAAGCAACACACTGGAACATTGTAAAAGGTCATTAAGCGAAGCTCTGAGAAGTGCCCAGCAAGCCCAGGATACAATGCAGAAAAGCAGAGAGCAGAGCAGTGGAACCTGCTCACTGAGAGGTGGAACATCTACACTCACCCCTGAATGAAAACAGCTGCTGCTAAAGGTCACAGCTGGCAAGTGCTCTCCTGGTTGGGATCCAGAGCACTGGGGACATTCCTCCTCCTTGAGGAAATGGGGTTTACTGAGCCCTCAATGACGAAATCCAAGCACTGGCTGCTGCCATCCCAGGCGTTCTCCAGCTGCAGTATGAACGGGAAGCAAGACAAGCAAAAGGGCATCACTGCCACCACTGCTAGTGAAAACCCTGCTTCCCCACAGGGGTGGGCTGTGAGCCACGGCTACCTCCTCCTGGGAAGGAATTCAAAACACCCAGAGTTGATTAACCCAGAGGTGGGAACAGAGTCCCACCTTTTGTTGTGGACTGATTCACAGACCCTAGGGAGAAGCAGTGCCCCCGAAACATCTGCAATACATTCGTGACAGTTTTTGAAAGAGATAGGGCTATCACTGCAATTCTGATGAAAGCAGAGTTTGCCAGATAGGCGCTTTGACTTCAGATTTCTACAACATGCAACAGAAATGCTATTCCTACACAAAGTGGATGATGAAAGATTATGTATACCAAATGAAATGGTAGTTAAGACCAATAATTTTGCTGAACCCACTAAAAAGAAAGGAAACTCCGTATTCCTTCCTGGGAATGATTTGATCCTGGCAGATGCGTATTTCTGGGCACAGCCACCTTGCCAAACTGTCGCATGCTGTGACCTATACGCAAATGCTAGGAACAGAGCAACCACTTACGCTAGTGCCCCGACGGCCAGTTCCGTGCTGAACATTAAATGGGAAGCCGCCCATCACACCTCTCCCCCAGGGACTATGAAAAGCAGTAGGAGGGACTTCCCTCACCAGTCCTGTGGAACAGGAGAATCCCTTGGGTCTGCAGATGCTAAAACTGGGTAAACTAGCTCGACAAGGGGCTGAATTTGAGAAGTGGCCAAGCTTTTGTCCCCACATTCAAGTGAAACCCATTGCTCTATAACAATTCCTATAAGGAAAAAAAAAAAAAATACACCACCACCCACAAAATCCTCCTTGTTGGTATTAGCTTAAATAATTACAGTATTTTTTCCCCTCTGCTTTTCTATTAGTCTTTAAAAGCTGTAATAATTAGCTTCTTGTTGATCACTGTTCCTATCAGAAATAAAATTTGTTTTTTTTCAAACATAGTACATTCTGCAAACATTCTGGCATGCTAAGTACTCAAAACTAATGTTTCAATATACCGACTCAGCTAAAGAAAATTTAAAATGGGAATTTCTCACCTTTCTGTTTTGAGGCTAAGCCTCAAAAACAATGTGCTGGTTCCCTTCCTCACCTTCTCCTTTTTTGGATGTCACTTATTTAAAGTAATAATATTTCTTATTTCCCTAATATTACTCACCCAAATTTGCAGTAGAGGTTATCAATACCAAGAGCAGTTGTTTTCTCCATCTGTATGAACTTTCAATCTCATATCATGACTCAAGGGAAAAAAAACTTCACCAGTTAATGACACAAGAGAAATATTTCAATCATAGTATAGGTATGACAAGCTATCTTCAGAAAAGTCTAGATTTAAAATTTGTATCCAGTTGTGGTATCCCCAATAACTATGTCTCTTCATATCAAGATGCAAAAACCCACAATAGTGCACAGAGATAATATACTCACTGGATCTAAGAATTCTTAAGACAGGCTAACATTCATATACTGAAAAGTAAACACAAGTAGGATTGCAAAGCCTATCTCTCCCAGGCCTTTTCATTTATGTAGGAAAAAAATCAGGAAGTTTGTATTACTAGCTACCTAGACTTATTCCTTCATTTCATATTTTGAGAATATTTTCAAGAATGCTTATAGAAGAAAAAAGATCTCTCTACAAGATTTTAAACAAATAGCATGGCTTAGGCCATATAGGACGGTAACAGTGACGAGGTTAAGGTAAGTCACAGAAGCTCTGAATTGCAGAAAAGTCAACAATTGGTGACCCAAAACCATGCAGTATTATGTGAAAAAGAGATAAATGATGTAATGGGGTACAATGGACAAAAAAAAATAAAAGACACCCACACACCCCATAAATGCCTAAGTCCTTTCCTCTTTTATTCTCCCTTTCTTTCCTCACCTCCCAAAGGTTCCACTAATCTCTATTCACTCCCTGGGTGCTTATGTTGTTGTTTTCTCCCTCCCATTTTTCCTTCCTCTATAGCCCATTGCTCCTTTCCCCCTCTCCTGCCCACTTCTGCATATCTGGAGAACCCAGTATCACCAACCCCTTTGATTGCAACTTGCGCTAGTCTCTTATTACTATGCCTCTAAGCAGATTCTCTNCACTTCTGCGTATCTGGAGAACCCAGTATCACCCATCACCAACCCCTTTGATTGCAACTTGCGCTAGTCTCTTATTACTATGCCTCTAAGCAGATTCTCTTCGCTGCAGAAACTCCTTTTCTCTTTTATCACTTTCCTCCTCCACAAAAATCGTTCTCTGCTTATCTGGAGACTGCTTACCTCATGCTGAAGCCAGCCAAAGCTCTTCAAACTGCTGTCTGCCTCTGGAGGGACACAAAGAGATGAGGTAGCATATAGGTAGCTAAAGCTTACTCCATCTGGAGCACATAGCATACCTTTCCAAACCAACCTTTTGCTGCCCAAGTTGTTGCATCTAGAGCCGTTATCTTGCATTTAACAGCCCCCACAGGGTTTGCTTCTTGGAATTTTGTCTATTTAATTTCAAACTCAAATAAGATTTCACATATCAATTCTTTTTCATGAAGAATTTCCGCAGCTTAAATCAGAGGCTAAGAAAATTGTTTCATTTTCTTGCTTTCAACTTGCACCTACACGTTCTGTATGATGGTGTTTGCCTGTTATTAGAAGAGGCTGGTAACTATTTACTAGCCTGACTTTTCTACACCTTTGTCATGACTTTGTTATCTCTTGTCAAAGGTGAAAGATCCTAACCTGTGCAATCTACTTAAGCTTCACTACCTAGAAACAACCTCGACATTTGATTCTTCTTAGCAATTCTTCCAGTTTTACCCTGTATTTCCAATGTATTTTTCACTATTTCACTTTTCTCATACTACATTTTTTGAGCACAGAAATCAGCATAGCATTTGGGATGCAGGGATAGCCAACTAACATATAGTCAGGATAAACTAACACAGACACACAAGTATCAGTATGATACTTGTGCAAGACAAAAATATTTCTAACTGATCCAACATTGCTGGAGAAGAAGCCAAATAAATACCCACCGAGTTTAGCCACTGTCAACCCCATCTTGTCCTAACTAAAGGATGGAAAGAGATGTAGCCAGTCTCCTCTACACACAAAATGAAGAATGCAAACGAGGCAAGAAATCCATTCAGCCCCAATTTTCCTGACTCTTGTCAGAATGATTACAGCCCCTAAAGTGAAAATAAGCCACAGGGTCTTTACTACTTTAAGCAAGTAACGAACAATAGCCAAGTCGGTTGTACTGGGGCTTGAGATTCATCTCCCAGAGGAAATACAGAATTAACAAGAGTGGACAACGCTGACTTTTGTCTCTTCCAAAGCCCAGACCTATTTTTTCTTCTATTAGGACCTCACTGTGGAGGAAGGAAATCTCTTCAGCAAAAAAAGAGCAACAAAAAACCAGCCAGCCTCAGAAGCTGGGTTCTGGTACTTGGTACGGAATGTGAAAGTAACAACTTTCTTTTTACTCAAGTCTCTTCTGACAATATTTCCGCCACACATTCTCCTCTTATGTAGAAAGCAAGAGACTAACTATGAGCTTATCTGATTGCAGTGATGAATTCCTATGAAATTAAGAAAAAACACTCTTTACAATTAATAGAAAATAAGCAGCGTATTCCCTAGATTGCAAAGAAGATCGAAGACGACATTCAAAGAACATGGTCAAAAAGAAAGGAAATTCCCTTTAAATTTCAAGAGCAATCATTCTGCATACTTCTTCATACGCATCTTAAACAGCACGTAGAACAGAGTACAGAGACTTTTATGCCTGATTACCTGTAGTGATTTTTCACACAGCTTTTTGTGAGCTTTAGCTCTCCAGAGGAAGCACATTAAACCTCAGACTATCACAAATAACTGCTCAGCCATTCTAGACTTCATTCTACATCCCTAAATGGCACTAAGTGGGATTTTTTTATTGTTCTTCCAAAAAAGTATTAGATTAAAAAAAGGAAGAACAAAGCAGCAGAAATAGAAAACCAAAATACTGAAACAGAAGCATACAAAGAGCACAAGGGTTCATCTTCAGACTTCTGAAAGCCAAATTGCAGCATTCATAATTACATAGTTTTATCATACAGCTCCCTTTGATGCATTTATAAACATTTTATACATACACTTCATAATTTGTTTACAAAACAAGGCATCACTGAAGTCTAATAAAAGCAATTTCAACTAGAACCTTTTTACAAAATGTGTCTATTACAATAAAGATGCACTTAATCATTCCTCATATTAAACACTAAACTCTGCATCATCGCACAGCAAAATAGCAAGTATTAAAAACAGGTTTCTGATGGTTTAGCCAGAACACTGAAAAGCATTCACTGATATGCAGCAATGCTCCATATTATGTTATATCATCTGAGGGAAGGAGAGGATTGTTTTCTGTGGAATAGCAAGCCATTAAAAAAAAAGTCAAAGCAAAAAAGCCAACCCAAATATGCAGCAAGCTAAGAGAGAAAGAGCAACTTTTTAGCTTAACTCACTCATCTGTGTGTGTCACAAATTGACTCAGCATTCACCTGATTTACCAAGTGCAGGAAATTCCCCAGCACACTGATAAAACTACATCAGGAAGCACGTGCAGAAAATAGTTTTAGTGAATTTATGCTACATTCAAATAGTTTTGAAATACTGTAAACTATTTTTTTTCAGTAAATAGTCCTCACTGGAAAAAAAAAAAACACAGTAAAAATCAGCTCTTACAATGCTCTCCAGCATTATCAGTTGTTTGAAAACTCTTTTTGAAGTTCATGCCTAAACATAGTCCTCTCTAGCTATGGGTATTCACTACCGCAGTGCAAAGCTCTGTAGAGGCAGCACTGATGGCTACAGTTCCTGGCCGCTCTTGGTCACTGCAGTCGGGCACACAGACTTGAGCCCAAGTGTCAAAACCAAAGGTGTCTCATCTCTCCAGTTCTCCTCACTTAAGCCTCATGTTTTTAAGCTATTCACTTGCTTCCCAAAAGGGTGGTGGAGGGAAGCCGTCCTCATCCCTTCCTGATACGGCATCTCTTGGTTCTGCCGGTTCCCTCTTTGTGCATTCGAGAAGATGTCTCGCCTGCCGCCACCCCTCGTGCTTATCGTGTCCTCTGCCACGTGAGCGCCACGAACACGCAGGCAGGAGCTTCCCCTTCGGCAGCCACACTGCTCGTGCGCTTATGTGAAATGCTATGGGATGGGTCTGCTTGTACCTCGCACAGTTACAAAACACTATCACTGCTACACTACTTCAGTACGCTTACACTCAGGTTTTAGGCAAGCTAGTAAGAATATCTTAATACATTTACAGTTCATGGGTGTAACAGGCCTCCATGGGAGCTACATATTGAATAGATTTTTACCCTCTTTTCTTGGGGCTATACCCCTCCTCACCCCTTTAAACACCAATCCACTCATAAGCAGTTTATTTATCCCTCCAGTCATTATTTTTCATAATTAAGGCAGCTATTCTGCTTTTCCCTAGCAAGACCAGTCCCCTCTGCCTATTAGTCAGAAGTAGTCAGCAGCAAGAAGAGGATGAAGGAGGGTGCAGAGAGCACGAGCCTCGCAAACCGCTGCTGCTGCCACACAGAGGGAAGGGCCAGCAGTGCAGGAGAGAATGAAAGTGAGGAGCTGTGAAAGGGACATCTGCAAAAGCCTGCCCAGGATACCAAAACATTTCACTCACATTGCACCCCAAGACTGCATTCCCGCCTGCCCTCTCTGGGGCTTTTCCCAGTTTAGAGTTCATCTTCCATGGCCACAAGTGACCGAGCTGAGCAAAACTGCAGTATTTATCTCTCCAGTGTGCCGCATGATGACAGATGGGTTTTTTTACCTTTTTCTACTGAAAATAAATTGATACTTCTAGACACTGGCAAGACAGGACTATGCTGTAAAGGGCAGAGCTAGGCAACGTGATGTTTGGTCTGTTTGACTGGTAGTTGATACATTGCTAACATCAAATTACATTTCCTGACCTGGCAGGCTTAGAATTTCAGTGTGAGCTCATTGTGTCAAAACTGTCATTTACCTAGAAGAGACTTAAATCCCGTCACTTCCAGGGCTTGACTGAACTGCTATTTCCCTACTAGCTTTAGCCCATGGTAGTATCTGGAAGAGATTTGCTTGATTTGAAAGTGTGCAGAAAATCTTCTTTCCAAGTAAATTACTCCAGTTAGTAGAGAGACTAGAGCAAAATACTTCAGATACAGTTTGAACTGTTTTCAAATATCCCACTATCTACTGAAGATACTTGTGAAGAGTGCAAAAGCTCATGATTCCAAGGACAGCAAAGGCATTTTTCTCATAACAATTCCTGAGGTAAAAGGGAGAACTGTACTTTGGAAAACACAGTTGAACAGCACAGGGACAGCGTACTGCAAGGTAAGGTCTTGCCCATTCATATCCCAATGATCCTGCTCCAAAAGAGTGAGATATCAGGGCTGTGAAAGGAGAACAAAGGCAAGAGGGATGGCACTAGGCAGCCATACAAAGGATGTTCTGGGCTTTTCTGCTGCTGTTTTTAAAATGCATAAAGAGCTATCATGAAATTATTAATGATATTTGGGTATGCAAATACTGTACTTGTACTTTTAGTAATCACGATAAAAATGCTGTTAGCAAAAGGAAAAAGAAAACAGGAGAATGATGATGAGCAGAGCGGGGGTAAAAAGGGGTCAACACTAGAACGTGACGACTAACATGGCACTCACAACTGCTGCAGGCAAGGTTCCCTACCATAAACAACACAGCAAACTGCAACCAGCTTTTGGATTAGATTAAGCTAGCAAAAGATTTGGTTGTTCTTTGATTACGCAGCTCGGTTTGTGAAACTAATACGCAGCATGAACGTCACTTGCTGAATACCAGTCTAAGATGAAGGCCTTGCTGGAGGGAGTACACCAGCAAAAAGGAACAAGATGAAAAACAGACTTTTGTGCCCTTATTTGTAATATCTTCAAGGGGAAAAAAAAGTGAGCAAACTGAACGAAATGGCCAAGAGCCGAGTGAGGGGGCAGGGGGAGAAGGGGGAAAGGAAGAGGGAAACGAAACACAAAGACAGAAGTAAATAATCTTGAAGCAATAAAATATTTAAGATACCATTAAATGCACACAAGTCCTACAGATTCTGCCTGTTTCACTTGTGACTTCATGTCTTTTTTAAAAGCAATGACCAAAAAATACTACAATCTCCCAGCAGGAAAATGAATTGGGGTTGACAAACACTTAGACTAGATTCCCTCAGAAACATATTTCCTCTTTCTTGAAACACAGAAATATGAGTGTCATAACAATGGCTTTTCCAACAGAAGTCACAGGCCAAAATGTGGTTGTTTTTAAATAGCTGGCTTTTGGGTAATGATATAATCTTACAGTTCGAAAAGCCTTTGGTTCTGTCCACATTAAGAGTTCAATTCCTGTCTGTTCTGCCCGTACACATTTAGCCAACAAAAGCTAATTTACCATGGCAATTGCAGACATTATGTTACTGATTACAAATTTCACTGTCACCAAGCCTTTAACCTTTCGAAAATATTGATGATAATAAATTGTACGTTCAGCTAAAAGCAGGTCACACAAGAAGCATCTGCAGAAAGGCAAAAGAACCCCCACTCAGATGAAGCTGGGAGCTCTTTTCAATAGTCATTTGCATCAGCCTGACTGTAATTTGTTTTCAACTGACAAGCTGAAAAAACAACAATAAAAAAGGCGTTTCTGGCCAGCTAGACAAAACGTGTCTGTGTCACAGCTCTGTTCCTGAAAACACTTGAACATAAAGAGTCTCCTCTGTGCAATCAGGAGCATGGGCACCTGTGCTGCATTTGCACAGCGAAGGCACCAAGTTAACCCTAAGGAGGAAAAACCACATTTCGGTACCACACGTAGGAAACGTCAGGTTGGCGGCGCAGCAGCGCACGGCAGATGGAGCAGGTACAAGGCGAAGAGCGAGGCCGCTCCGCGGGTCACCGGTGCGGGCCTTGCTGCAAACACAACGCCCTGCGCTCAGCCCACGCGGCACAACGTGCCGTGGCGGCGGGAAGGGGAGCTCGTTGCGGCGGCCGCGCTTCCAGCGCCGCACACGCTGCTCCCCACGGCGCGGGCCGCAGAGCGGTCTGCGGGCGCCCTCTCTCTACGCGCGGCGCAAATTCAGCGTGGAAAGCTGCACTGCCCGTGACGACAAACGGCAGCGGCAAGTCCTGCAACACCCTGTAAGGCGATGACCAGGAAAACACCGCGCGAGTCAATTTAGGATGGTGGAGCCGCCTGAGTGACATCCATTTCCAGCTCTGCACAGGCACCTCCACTCGAAATAAGTAAATTAAAAAAACAGTCCACAGGAAAAAACTGTTCTCCTTCCCCCAGATTCAGTATTTATGTAAAATTAGGACAAGCAAATTGTGAAGTACTAGTGATGACATCTGCTTAAGCAATGCTGGAGAAGCGATTCAATTCACCCTCACCACAATTCTTCTCATAGAGCACCCTTCAGAAAAGGCCTGCTGAGGCCTTGTCTCACGCACACCACCTTGGCCTTTGAAATTTTAGACATGTATTTAGACACATATTATATAATGCTTTTCATCTTGGTAATTTGGCCTGTGTTCACGAATTAAAGTCCTCACAATCTCTGTGGCTTCCTCCCTCCAACTCAGTCCTCACTCCTTTCAAGTGAGACCAGAAAATGCAGGTTTCCACTCGTTACAGCCAAAGCCAGACTCACGCAAAGCGCTGAGCGATGGCATCCGCCACCTCGGAGGTCTCACCTGGATGCGGGATGGGATGGAGCCGAGTGCCGCTGCGTGGCACACGAGGTCAGGCAGGAGCCCATGCCCGTCAGCCGCGTGTGCTCCTGAGCAGAACGCAGGCAGAAGCTTCAGCTGGAGGCCCTGAGGGTAAAGGTGGGTACAAAGTGTGGAAGGTCCCACGATTGTTTAACTAGGCAGTTTCCAGAGCTTGAAAAACCAAAATTACTGGGGCTTGAAAACAAACAAAAAAAAAAATCCAGAAGATGAAATAGTTCTTCAAATGCCAAAAAATTCAATAAATATGTCTTTCCGGCTCCTGCTATAAGAAAATAATGAATTAAGAGGATTACCTCCTTTTTTTCCCTCCCCTCCCTTTTTTTTTTTTTTTCCTCTTCCTCTCTCCCTGCAATGAGTAAAGCCACAGGGAGCCTAACCCCAGGAACTCTGGACTTGCTATTAAAGGAAGTCACTCTGGAAAATATTTCATCTGGTATGCCTTAGGATCACATTTATACTCCCTAGGAGGCACACATATTTAGTCACACTGTGAACTCATGTCCAGGTCTTTCTCTTTTTTTCATTTCCAACCATAAGCCACCACCATATAGCAGCAGCTAAAAATTCTTGTGCGGACAGTTAGCATAAATGCTTGGAAACCTAATGACATTTGCCCTTTCTTAGAGATATTCAACTAGCTGCGCTCCAAATATTATGCTAATCCCAGGATTTTGTTACTTTTACTTTTAGGTCTCTATCAGTAGAATCTGCAGTCTGATGTGCAATAATTGTCATTATGTCAGAATGGTTATATTTCAAATCGGTTTCATTAAGCTCTTCAGATTTCGCTTCCCTTTTCTTTGCGGCTATTTCATTCTCTATATATCTGCTCCAGATGGACTTTCTTCCCTGTTTCTACAATGGAAAACAATGAAGACCTGCAATCTTCCCACCTTATTCCAAGTTACTTTGGCAAAGCTGAGGGGAATCACAGCCTCAAAACCCAACCTCTAACATCATATTTTCATTTCCATGAATGCTGTTTTACTGTTAGTGCAAGTAATTTACCTACTTCTATACCGCAAAATAAGTGTGAAGCAGATTTTGTTCAGAAGTTTCCACAAGACATCTGTGCAACTCCCATCAGCAAGAGAAGGTGAAGAACTTGGCACTCCGGTGCTTTCATGACACCCTATGGAAATCCTTTCTTCCACATATCTGCACTGTACTACTATTTCAAATGCAGGTCAAGTAAAATCAGGAGAAACAAATGATGCAAATAATTCATTTTAGTCATATTGTGTTACCGTTATAAATGCAAGTTGACTGAAATCAGGAGAGGGAGAATATATGTTTATTAATGTTTATTAATAATAAAACTATGAAGCTGCAAAAAAAATCATTTTAGTCTGGAAGATTTATTAATTTGCTTGCTGAGCAGTAATCTGTGTTTTGCGACTATGCATTTTGGGGAATTGACTCCAGAAGTCAGTGTATTCCTATTTCAACCAGTGTGTCCTAGAATTTGCAGAGGTATTATTTCAATTGCAGGGTAATTCACAAAAAAAAAAAAAAAAAAAAAAAAAAAGTTCTTATGTCATTTTTGTTCCCATTAAAATACCTCATAAACCAACAAATACTGTTAAAGCAAAAAAAAAGTTATTCTTTTTTATGGTATCACAGAAAAGAAAAACTTACAGGGGGAGGATCTAGAGTCACGTGGCTCAACCTCCCTAACTTTGAAGCTAGGTTTGGTTTCTCAGAGCCTTATCCGGATAAGCTTTAAGATGGAAATTTCTACAACTTCCCTAGGACACTTGTTTTAGTGCGTAAGCGTTCATCATTTGTAATACACACATCCCTACAGTGTATATAACTTGTATAATTTTTCATTTCTTGATCAACACCATCTTTAAGACAAGCGGGACAAGAAGATAAGTCATTTTGTTCAACCTTTGTAGCAGGAACTAGCTAGAATGAAAAAATGAAGCACAGTTCTCAAGCAGAAGTGACAGCACTTTCTGCTGATCTGAGAGGCAAGCAGATCTGTGGAGCTGACTGTTCTCCCCTGGTCTCTCTTTGAGACCATTACAGCAATACTTGTATTTGTAGCTGATAATTGCAAATGTTACCTTCACCCAATTGAGACTGCACATCGGCAGCAAAGATTATACTTACTTTTTATTAACCTGCCTCCTAGGAAAGTTGCCTTGCAACAGAACAGGGATGACTGGATGATCCTTTCCATGATCCAGCTTCACTCCTCCACTGAAGCTACAGGCCACAATATATCAGACTACCCACGTCAGAGGTCTTCATAACAAGATGACAAACAATTCTGCTAAAGGCTCAGCAGACCTCAGACAGCTTCCAACAGCCTTGCGGGCCTTCTGATTACAGGCACAATCTCTACTGAGGCCCACGTCACCAAGACGGGCTCCATCCAGCCACTGGCCTGCGCACCTGCTAATCCACAAACATGTAAGTGTTATCAGTAGTACTTCACAGCAAGCTGACATATGCTCTTTTCTCCTGGAGAGTAATGTGTTGTCTACTAAAATGTCCCCTTAATGTGTTGTCTTCTTGAAGTTTAATAAATGGTCAGTATTGCACTTTTAAAACCATTTTCTGTTACAGATGAGTTGCAAAAGATCAAGTTGAATATTGGGATTTATTTAATAAAATCAAAATTGCCACTTTTACTCTAAAATAATTAACTTTACAGACTCGCCTACTTGGCTCCCCTCTGTGCTCACTAGGTCTTTACTTCATTTCCCAGCAGGGAGATTGCTGCAGGTAGGAGGTCAGGCAGAAGCCATATTAAGCGCACGCTGTGCTACTGCTCACAGTTACCAGTCTTGAGTGTTACCATCTGAGATCTCTGGGTATCTCCCCCAGTTGCTGTCTGCATGATTCTGTCTGATCTCCCATGTTTTCCCCCACTTCTATGACCTTTGCCAAGAAAGACATTTGCCACCCCCTTTTTTCAGGCTCTCCTTGTTGTTTCTAAGCCCATCCTTCATCAGGAACCTTCTTCTAGCACCTCATCTTAATTCCAACCTTGGAAGTCCCCTGTTTTCCCAAACCCATACAATAGCTTCTGTGCAGAGCACAACACACAGTCAAGCATTGACAGTTGTCTCAGGTCTCCATTCAGGATGTTTCAGGATAGGACACTTCAGTTTGGTCATAAGAAAATCTACAGCCAGCTCACATCAGCCGCAGCGAGCAAGTAGCATGCTCACTGGGATTGAGAACTCCCAAGAACTCCCAATAACATTACTGTTACTTGCTAAAGTAAGTGCTTACAATTCAAGCTATACCTTGGAGGTATATCATGTTTCAACACTGCTCAGATTGTTGCTATGCCCGTGCTCCTTCGTGTTCAGGATGCTGTTCACTAACTTTCTGTGGAAGGAATGCAATATTGTACCAACAGGCAATGCGTCCATATCTTCTTATCCCACATACACTGGTGAATGAAGGAGACAGTGACAAGATGACATTAGCACTAACATCTCTTGAAAGTTCAGCAGGGCAGTGACCGAGGTTTTTCCAGGACATATTCTGTGATCATGCTCATCTGATGTGCAGTCTCTTCACACATGACATCCACACAGGGTGGATTTCACCTGTGAATATAGTACAGAAATCATGGTCAGTAGGGCTGGAGAACACATATCTCATTATTTCTGACAAGGGTTCAAAGGGACACAAACTTTCAAGCAAATAAATGTTTCCCTAGTATTCCCCAGTGGATATTTATTAACACTGACCAAGTATCACAGACCGGTGTCTCTGAACCCCTAGTGCTGGACCATAGTCTGTCAAATACTTCAGTTCTGGTTTTAGTGTTTTTTTTTTCTTTGCTGATTTGCTGAAGTCTCTTAAGACTCAGTATCTGAAGTTTTAAATCTGACACAGTTGCTGAAATTTCAAAATATTCCTAGAGGGTTAACAGAAAGCAAAAATGCATCCTCAATGGCTAAAACTTGGTCCCAAATTTTGAAAGCAATCTAGAAGATAGAGAAGGATTAAAATATGATATATAGAAAGTTATCTCAAAAGATTAGTTGGTCCGCCTTTTCTTTTAGGAATATTGTAGGGAACCATCTCTAACTTCTTTATTCACATGTACCAATCTAGAAACCAAATGCCATGTTCATCGCTCCCTTTCTAAACATGTCAGAGGGGACAGACTTACCAGGATATGCTTTGCTGAGGGCATCCATCCCTCTTCCAATCTCATTCGGAAAATGTTTTGCAAGAACAATTTAAGCACATATTCAAAGCGCATTTTAAACTGTAAGATAAGGCCAATTTACATCCTCCATTAGTTTTATCATAAAGATGTACAGAAGGAGTGACTGGTCTCCAAAGTTTATTAAAAATCAAAGAATAGAAAACTTTACATAAAAATATGTCAATTTTAGCTTCCACATAGTTGTCCACACAAAAAAAGTTAAACATGATTTTTGAAACCTGTAGCACATAACCACAGTGATAGCCAGGCCAATTTATTTGGTTCACCATGACTGAAATGTTACATGATACCACTTTTTAAATGAGTTTTGCTTTAAAATGGACGCTAGTATAAGACACCAACTAAAGCCTTTGAAGGCTCCTTTATGTAGTTTTATGGTCAATATTGCTAGTGTGTGAAGACTAAGCAGTACAGGCTCATGTAACAGCCCTTAAATATTATTCAGGAATCAGCTCACAATCTTTTAAAATTGTGATGAGTCTGGAGCATTAAGACAAACTTGTTGCAAACAGATATGCACTACTCTACTTTGGAATGTTGCCCTCTCTCCCCTCAAAGACCTGTTTGGATGTGACAGATTCAGCAATAACATGAACAACTCCTGCTTCAAAGGCATACCGCATATTAAAAAGCTTCATCAAACCAGGCACCTCATTTTAATAGCTAGGTATCAGTTTTAAAACCTTCTGTAACAGCACACGATGTAGGCATCCCGTTAACAGGGCTTTTCTTCAGCTCTCCTTGCTAATGGACTTTGAAATAACTGATCCAGAGTTTTCTGCACAATTTAAGAACTTGTTAAAAAAATGGGAAGTCAGAGGGCATGAGATGTGACCTACTCCCAGGACAACTGTGGTGCTTTAAAAACTCAGGGTTAGGCAGGATGTATTTTTCAAAAAGTTAAAGACAGTGTTTGTCATGGCAATACACACTTGCATAGTATACCTGTATGCATCTGTAAATTAAGTGCCAGCCACTCATCCTGTGTACAACACTGGGCTGTGCTCTCCTGCAATACATTAAAAGATAATTCTTGTAATGCTTAAAGCAGTCGAAGTTCTTTTTGTATATTTGCTCTTAACAGAACTAATGCATACTGCTATACAGATTCCTTAATGGAATCAACATATTTCCTTTCTCCACATTCCTTAAGCCGGGTACCTCTGTTTAATAACGTTGTTTGAACCCAAACATTAACAGGTTACATTACTAAAATGCATCAAAGCACGTAGTTCACAGCTTTTAAATTTCAAATCAGAACTTAAACCAACCTTTCCCCCCTACCCCTCAGAAGATTTACTTCTGGTACTACGAATGCTGGATTTGTTATCTAGTTAAAGAACAAACTAAAACTCATTGGTCAGAGCAAGACAACTGATAGAGGCCAGACAATGAGCTAAAAAACACAGGGTCAAAATGCTTTGGAGCTTAACACTTTCTTAAAATCATAAGCCAAATTGCCTTTCATTGTGAATCAAGAAGCCTTGAATATTACCAAATGTCACATTTGTAACACTGCTCAGACAACCTGCCAAAACTATGAACCCAACTTAGATAATGCAACCTGGGAAAGGATCTGTAAATTAAAAAAAACTCCTTAAATATAACTTATGAGACAATATGAGATTAAATTAAAAGTTTCCAAGTTATTGCACAAATTATACTTCCAGTATTTACAGAGCAAAAAAAAATTCTGAACTTTGAAACAAAAACAGAAGAGCAGCAAATTTATTTTCATGAATACCCACTGGATTTGCTGCAAGGAGGAAAAAAATAAAATAAAAAAACCCACCAACTGAAGTTTCCTTCACTTCTAAAATAATAATAAAAAAAAACCCACAAAGGACCAGATGTAGCCACAGCAAAAAAGCCACAGCATTTGTAAATGTCCTTGCAGTTCTACTGACAGAGCTGCTTCGGCACTGGATGAACCGTTGTGGGAAGGCAGAAAAACAAACATTTAATAAGGCTTCACAGATAAGCACAACTACTTCTTGAAGATGGACTGAACCACCACACAAAGAAACATGCAAAGAAGTCAGCAGCTGCAGATATTTGGCAACACCAATAAAAGAGTGTGCTGGACGCTGGTCTCCATGCCCCAAGTCGAGTGGCACTCGCTCCTTTTCAGTCCCAAGTGGGGAAGGTCCGCCTGGCATCTGCCATTATCTGCTGAGACTAATGGGCAAACTGTCTCTGTGTTTTTTTCTTCTCCATATATTACGATTGTACTGGTGGTGTCCTCGGTTACCCACTGGTTGCCTCATGCCTCCACTGCTGACAGGACTGTAGCCATTGGCTTGGTTATGGTTATGAGCCCCCTTCATGGAAAACTTCATTCCATTGTGCTGCTAAAAATAGGAAAAAAACAGCACTCAGTTTAGGTATACAAACAACCAAAGCAAAGCACTTATTACCAGTTATATTTCTTCAACATACAAGTCATTCCCACAGAATAGTGCTTGGAGCACATACTGATTCCCGTTTGTCTAATTTAGCTGCTAAAGTTCAACAGCACTAACAAATTAAGTTATATTTTCTGAAGTAACCAGTCTGCAGATAAAATGGTGTCAATTTAAAAGCAAAAGTCCTTAAACCCCTTTGATCTCAGTATTAAACATGTTCATAGGCATCACCCTTATAAAAACAGACCTTACACATGAGATCACACATGGCTCTTGCAATTATTTTCTCTGTTCAGCCATGCCTGTTCTCAGCAAAAGCAGAAGCAAATGAGACATTCAGTAAGGCTTTCAAAAACATTATCATGCAGTCATGGAGGAATGTGAGGGCAAGACCATATGAGCTAGCTCGGGACAAATGCCACCCATTCTGCCCACAGGTGAGTTGGGTCTGGTTTGTAAGGAGCCAGGAGAGCGCAACACAAATCCTCCTAGTTTGATCACAGGGCAACCAGGGCTCATGCGGCGGTATGGCTCCTAGACTATACCTCACACCCAGAGCAGGGCAGAACAGACACAGAAAATGACCAGAATCACATCACGATACTGGATTTATATAGGAAAAGTGGAATAGCAACTGCTGAAAGGGTTTAGTGACAGCCAGAATAAACCAGTATATCACAAGGTACTACAGAAACCCTATCATAGATTTAATATACATTACACCAATTTTCTGTATGCTGTTAAATACAAGAGTTTCAGAAAACGAAACTGAAACAGGCTTTCCAAAACAGACTTTCCAAACACTGGTAACTTCAAAAAAAAAACAAAAAAAAGTTTTCTGATGTCTGAAATAATAACTTTAAGACTGACAGCTGGCTGTCTTCAAAAAAGGAGCTAACAAAATGAGCAAAAAGACGCCTAATAAAATGTTTTTTTTCTGCTGAAGTGGTTAAGCAGGAATACCCCAAAGCTAACATTTGACTCAACCACACCTGAGAACATCAGATACCTTCACCTACCTGCAGCGAGGAGATAAATACGAAAACACCAAGACATCACATACAAAAACGGTTAAGGCACAATTTTGTAAGTGACATTTTATATTCAAATCACAATTTAAAGAGACTGAACACGAAGAAATACAAGCTGGAGAGGATTAATATTTGAGGAATAAAGTTAGCCACACAGTAGCGGTAATAACCCTCTCCACCTGTGAAGGGTGCCCTATGGTGACCCAATCAGCTTCCAACATGCAACTCATACACTCCCAGGGATAAGATAGGCCAAACCCCTTTTTTCTTAGACTAGCAGCAGGGAAAAAAAAAAAAAAAATCAAGGACAAACAGGAAAAAAGGAATGCAGAGAAGAATCCTTCATTATCAGGGAAGAGGCAAAACTGTCCAAATTTTATTTACTGAAAGATAAAGCTACTGGAAGTTATTTATGGAAGCCAACACATGAAGCTGAAAACATTTTAAATGTATTTTATATATAAGATATTGACAAAAAGTCCTCAACTCAGTCTTCAATTTGAAGATTTGGCAAGAAAAAATAGCACAAATTATCTTAACTCCTTGAACCAGGTCTATAAGATCAGCCAAGAACCATTGCCCATGCAAGAAAAAAAGATACAAGTGTATCTACCTGTAACCTACAAAGTTCTGCTACCCTTGGTATGTTCAAAATAAAATAAATTTTCCAAAGGGTTAATAAGCTAACCAGAAAATGACCCCCAGTTTGTCCCAATGAAGCACTTTGTATTGCATTTTAGGCCATCAATATAAACTCAGATCAGAACATGATTTTATCTAACCCACTGTCATCAGTTGGCAGCACCTGCTTCGGAACATGTGCTCAGGACTCCCACGGCCAGAAATGACATCTTTAGACTCGGTATTTCTCAGTGAGGCATCATTCACTGATCATTCACACACTCAAGGTGTTTTTGTTTAATTCATCCTGGAATGGCAGTGTTAGCATAGGGTAAGTGTCCTATGCTACAGTATTCCAAAGCTCAACTACACATCATCATTCTGAATTTTTCAGTTCTTAGTTATACATTATGTGTCACTGCTATTTGCCTTCTCTACACTACTGCTGACTACAGAGACTTCTATGTCATTCTCATTCCCTTTTTCTGGTAATAAATCATTCATTCGTTATACATAAGCTATTCCACTTGGAGCTCCCTAGCACCCTTCACTAATCTTCTTCCAGTTCTATTATAGCTTTCTTCTGATTTGAGAGATGAAACTACTCATTGCTCATCATGTTGGAATATATATGGATTTTTACATATTTTCATCTTTACTGTTTTCCCATTCCTAATATGCAACACCTGACTTGACTCAGTTTTCAGTAGGAAAGATTATAAAAATATTTTCTACAATAAAAAGCCAAGATCTCATCCTAACAAAAGGATTCTCATTGCAGCCCCTCCGCTCTATGAAGTATGAAACACTTCCTTCTCTCCTGATACATCCTTTGAAAAGTCTTTCTCAAATCTTCTCAGCTTGTCAGCTTAGTAAAACCAGCAAAATTTGCCCCAAGTTACTCATTAGCTATTAGATGTCAGACAATATGATGCCTAGCACAGATTTCTGCAAGGATTTCCTTTCCCGCAAGAGGACGAACTACCTTTACTAGATAAACTGAAACTTATTTTAAATATTTCTTGTCTTTAACCAGCAAACAATTTGGAAGAACATCTGCTGCTTTTGTTTCTTTCAAAATTTTAGTAAAGGAAACTTTTGGAAATCATAAGCTTTATGAAACTCATTCCCTGGCCCACATACATCATTATCTCCCTACATTCAGGTTTCCCCTCACCATCACTGAGAGCTGGCATGTGTGTAACCAGTTGATGGTTGCAGAAAAAAAAATATGTCACCAAAAGAGAAAGCTCTTTATCTATGATGTGATAGACAAATCTGGTTTAAAAGTGGGCTTGACTTATTTGAATTTCTCTTGATAGAATAACTTCCTATCTCTGTATATGGTTGTTGATCCAAACTAAACAATAGAAACAAAATATTTAGGAAAAGAAGTTGATGAGTTTGATCCTCTGCAAATGAAAGCTGCCAGATCTGGAAGGAAATTTAAAATTTTGCATTTAGAAACAAGACAGGGAAAGAAATTCCATAGCACATACCAGATTAAACGAAAAGTTTCCACGTGTTAACAGAAATTGTAAGTAAATAAACAAAAGCACTTTTCCTTAACCTTTATTCCAGAACAGCAGAAATCTGATGGAAACTGGAATACCAGATAGTGACTTGCTGAAGCAATCCAAGTTTTTCTTCTAAAATACTAGCAAATTTACTATTTAAAATTCTTACACTCAAAGACTGTCCTCATTAAAAAAATAGAATTTACATGCAGCCAAAGATAAGGCACCTACACACTGAAATAATACAAGCATCAAAAATAGATGCAGTCCAAACCAACACTTAATATTTCTCTGTTAACCCAAAAATAAGGAAGAAAACAGAGAAATGTTAGCCATGAAAACAAACTACCAGTATTCTTTACTTTAAAACAAATTACACACACACAATGCCCAGAAATAATTAATAAGGGCCTAGGCAATTAAAGGAAGTGTAGAAAAGGATTACATCAGTTTAGACGGGATATATACTTACTATTACATTGTTAACACTACAGGATTAGTGGCCACGATTAAACCCAGTCTATAGTTCATAGGAATTGTAATCACTCAAGCTTGTATACTTCAAAATCATCCCAAGTAAAATACTAGTGTAGTATTATGAAGACTACTACACCATGCATTTTTCTGTTATCTCCTGAAAAACCTCAACGTACACCCTCAGAAAATATTTCACTGGAAGTTTTTTTCAGCTTCTCACCATATTTCAAACTTGTCCATTTTAGGCTTCTACTAAAAGAAGAAAAAAATCGTCTGTTTGGAGGATTTGCATTCATTTCTCATTCCCATATCATGTTTAAAAAAAAAAAAGGCATCTTGAACACAGGTAAAAACCTTGCTTCTTGTTCAGGAAATTTAGAAAAACAGCAGCCAATGACCTCAGCAACTTCTTAGAAAGCAATATATGGACATGGTATCAAATATTAGAAGATGGTTCAAGCAATCCTCAATATTTTAAAAGTCAGTTACCTGGATCCTATACAATATTTACTGCAATTTTGCTGTTATTGCAATGTGGGCCATTAGGTGGTTTTATCTGAGCACCTGTCATTAGGAGAGCAAGAGATAGTACATTTTCTAGCATATAATGTCAACAATTTTACATCTTTAGACCTTCTGTTGAAAGCTGGACCCTAGATTAGGTCATCCAAGATCTAGTCAAGTCGAATGAGTTCCCATGCAAGGAAGGATAACACTAGATAAAGATTATATGTAAATACGTGAAAATTTGATTAAGATGACAAATATTACCCAAGTACTGTTTTCAGCCGAACTGCCTCTGAAATTCAGAGGTATTTCTAACTCTTTTTCTTTTGTCCACTCTTTAAGAGAAAATGTTGCATAATAGTTTTTTTCTGAAAATTACACTAAGAGAAGAGAAGCAACAGTCTCAAAATAAAAACAATTTTCAACTTCTCTCAATTTTTGCATGCACTAAATCATAAACTGAATGATATTCTGTCATTTACAAGATGGGAGCTTCACATTTAAAACTGAAATTGCTTCCAGAATACATCATAGCACCATCCTCCTGCTTTTGCCTACGGGAACACAAGGACACTGAAAAAGTATTCTACTCTAAAGAACAAGGACACTAAATAAAGGAAAAGAAAAATGCACTTTGATTGAATGAAGAAACTTCCAGTACCCAGAGAGCTAATATTACCTCTGAAGGAACAAGTCAAGTCCTTTCTCATTTGAAATTGCCATACTAAAAATTCTGTCTCATGATTTTTTTTTTCCAACAGCATTTAGTGTATTGGTACATCTGAATAGTTGATGACATCTGCATTCTCAGAAATATTTGCTAAAATGGACCAGAGATCAAACTTAACACGAATTAAAGTGTACTTTCAAAGTGATCATCATTTAACTGCAAACAGACCTCACATCTACAACTCATCTACAATGTCTCTACTATAGCTTTTCTTGGACAGAACAAACTTCCTACAAAACAGTACAACACAAGGACCGGAACTCGTTATTTCTAGAAATTTTGACTCAAATTTCTTGCATTTGCTTAATACAAGTCCAGAGAGTACACATGCACAAAGCAAATGTCCTTTGCACCATCCTCTCAGAACTTGCTGATTTTAAAAACACAAGTTTTGTACAATGCAAGAGAACAGTTTTGGAGCCTTGGAAAGCACAACCAAGTAACAAAGACAGAAAAAGCCATCAAACAGTTTTTCAAGATTCAAGCTTTCAGTCAAGGTCCAGGATTCATTCAGTGTTTTGCCGCTTCACAAATGAGGCAAAAATTCCGGATGCCAATTTGCTTTGTACCAACAATTTTTAACGTTAGTTCAAATCTGTTTTAGTAACTCAAAACCAAGACCACTGAACAAGCCTTCTTTCTCTTCAGATTTACATACTTGATAGACAAACTACCTAGGTGAGGCTTATATTTTAAGAACTAGAAGTTAAAGAACCTAAAAATCTGCAGATATCCCACCAGATTAAGCATCAAGAAAGCAAATACTAAAGGAGCAAGATGCCTCATACACTCCCTTTGAGGAGCCAGCATGGTGTATGGGGTGCATATGCCAAAATACAGCTCAAACTCTGAGCCATTTCCCACCCCCTCTTCTACCCTCGCTTCTAATATAGCACATGGGTAGCTTTATGGTGGCATGAAATTCAGTACACGGTATTTGAAGGTTGCCCTTCAGAAATTTCTATACTGACAGCACAGCACAAGTGATCTACACTTCCAATTTGATCATTTTCTCATCAAAAAGTTGCTCCATTGAGCTGGCTCATACCTGATTACTGGCGGCCACTATCAAGGTTCTCGTAGGCGCAGATTGGGGTTTACCACTTGGCATAGGCAATGCGGGTGGTAAACTCGCCATAAGCTGAGTCGGTGCTTGCAGACTGAACTGGTAAACATTAGAAGTTGTGCAAGGTGGTGTATCAGAATCCTTTTGGCAGAGAAAAAGGGGAAAAGAAAAGCAACTTTACAGAAAGCACAGTATATACGGACTATGCATTTGAAAATGCACCTAAATACCAACTCATATGAATAGAGCTTAACTTTTTTCTCCAAATGGTAAAAAAATAAAATATGAACCAGCACTGTTTATTTCATACATCTAGAAAAAAATCGAATTGAAGCTGCATCAAGGAGACAATTTAAACAGGCCTATGACAATCACAGATCAGCACCAGTCAGCTCAAGCTAAAGGGAAATAAACAAAGTTATTTCTCTACCAGTTTAGAATTAAAAGGTTGGAACAAAGGGTGGAAGAAACAGGAGCAATGACAACACTGTTAGCTATACAAGGACTATAATTTTAGGTGTAACAGTATCAGTCCTCTGAATGGTGTTCTGATTTGTACTTATCTGTACACCAGAGTTACTCACTGTAATTGTTAGTCTTTTCCCATTCTAACCAGCAACAGCAAAGTTAGGGCTCCACCTACCAAGAAACAAGGAGATGATCTACCAGCCACAGCTACTCTGTAAGTACCAGGGACCTACCTCCCTGCTACTGAAGGCTTCTGTTCTTACCACTTTACATGGGACACCTGAACGATAGTTCATCAGAGGAGCAAAAAATAATGCAGTGTTACAGAAATGGAATATTATGAATTTTCTCCTGCCAGCTTGGAGGCAACAGCAGTTAAGAGATGCGTTAGAAGCAGCAAGCCACATCAGCGATGTTAACACTGCGCTGCAGGAGCACTTGAACAATAAGCAAGGAAGCAAGCAAAGAGTCAGGAGTTACAGGAATTACTGAGGTCTAAAACTGCCCAACTGACGCCCTGCATTCTTAAATGCATAATTCTAAGTCAAAAGAGTTGCAACGCAAGTTAGAGCCTTTTGAAGCAACTCTACACACAGATCTTGAAGAACTAAACTTACTTTAAACCATAATACAATGGCAACAGATAAACACATTTCTCTGCCTTATACAGGTGCTTCCCCTGCCCCCTTCCTCCTTAAATCTAAAATAACCTAACTTAAAATTAAGAGAATAATTTTAAATAAATAAATAAATATATACATATATACATATATATATATATATATATATACACATATATATATATATATATATATATATGAAACCTATCCCAACCTCCCCATTCCTATCTGTCTCCAAATCATCAAGAAATGAGTCTTGGTCAACAGATTTAAGATACACCAGCCCATCAGCTACTGGCAGTTCAGGAGTTACCAAATGAAAAAATATTCTGGCTCGGGTCAATGATCTTTGCTGTTACTGCCCTCTCTTTAAAGATGAATTGCCTGAAAGCAAAAACTCTTCACTCAAACCAAGCCGATTTTAGTGAATGGCACAAAACACTTTAAAGCATTTTTCTTGGGCAAGGAGAAGACTGTTTAAGAGAGAGTGACTAAGCAATTCACCACTGGAAGCAAAACTTCTGTACCAACCAAAGTGAACTCCCACAGAAAAAGCAGCCCTCAGAATAAATCCGCAAGATCTAAAACAATCATTTCTTTATTGGCCTATATACACTTGTGCTCACTAAAGAATAGGTTATAAAATGAAAGGCGAAAATGAGCAACTTCTGCCCCTCTCAGCCAGTGGGAAAAGTCAGAGTAAACCTTTGGTTATGGAGCTTCAAGTATTTGCAGCAAAAATTCACTAAAGACAGACCGTACTAGTAACAAAGACAAACTATGGAGACCCTTACGTTATTTACCCAGCAAAGTGTCTCCTATAAAGATGTTCCATGAGCAGCTACATACTCTAGCAGTGTTCAGACAACTATGCTTGTAATGGAGGTGAACACAAGGCACCCTACTCAGGCAAGATAACTGTTTTCTCCTTCACCTCCTCCTACAATATTAGCAGCTGAAAAAGACTAAGGTCTATGTGAAGATGAAACTACCATGAGATGGTAGAAGTCAGGCATAGACAAGAGCCTGGTGCTAAGATCAGCCTTATTTTAGGTAGTACTGGTCATGCAATTATAAGTTACAAAGCAGAGGCGGAAATAAAGTGAGGCAGTCACCTGCCTGAAGAGATGACTTGAGAGCATGCTCATAGTAACCACAAGCAGGCTCACTGTAACCACAAGCAGGCAGATAGCCTTAAAGTCTATCCAAACCAGGACATTACCTTCTAGGGCATAACCTTCACTAATCTGACCAAGTGACAGCTTTAGCCTTTCCCTCACTCACAGTTTTCCCTTTCTTTTAGGGGAGATAAACAGTATTAGACCTTCTGAAGACTCACATGGTTGCCCAGCTGAAACACCTCTTAAGACTCTACTATATGAAGATGACTGGTTGACTTCTCCTTAGCATCAACACCCATTTCTCAAAGGGAGCAGTAACTCAAACAGTACCTTTCTTTCTCAAAGTAAGTTTAGTGATCAGAAAACTGAGTCGAACCTAAACAAGGACTTATTAGAAGGGCTATATCCATCTTGTTTAAATCTCGTTTAGTCTCCTAGACAGAATTAAGTGCTATGTGCAATCTTGAAACACTACACGAGCTCAGAAGTAGTAGAGAATCTGTAACTTTAAGTCAGTATTCAGAAATCAACCACAGCAATAATACCCAAGTTGTTTGCTTGCACAGCACTTTTCTTCCTCAAAAAGAAACTGTAGGCATCTTGGAAGAAAGCTTTATATT
Organism: Crypturellus undulatus; assembly: GCA_013389825.1. Classification (NCBI taxonomy): domain Eukaryota; kingdom Metazoa; phylum Chordata; class Aves; order Tinamiformes; family Tinamidae; genus Crypturellus; species Crypturellus undulatus. Next base: position 385,321 of record VWPW01023335.1, read on the forward strand.
TTTTTTCCATTTTCCAACCTCCTCCCCCTAATTACATAACTAGATTTCTTCTTTCCAACAACACACAGGAACTAGAATTTGTCAGAGAATAGCTGCTTCAATAAAAGCTATGTTCTGTTTTTTGAAAGGAAAGAACTGAAAATAGTCAGAAAAAAATCAGTGCTTACAGTTAACACTTTCCAGCATATAGAATTTTTCACATGCTCTTGTATGTGTGACAACATTACAACTGCTATACTGGTCTAATAACTAGCTACTGCCAGTCTTGTCACTGTTGCCTTTTCTTCCATTCTTGCCTCCTCTGTTGCACCAGTTGTAGCAATTTGACATTTGATGAGCAAATCCATGGAACTAATTTTGTCAGTTAACTTCAGAATCAGCTTACCATACAGAGCATTAGGTGAACTTTAGCACAAAAATGCAGGGGCAGAGTAATCCCTAGCAAGAAAATCTAACAGGAGTGGCTTTAGACTGGCAGCAGTCTAAAAATCACACCTCTTGAAGAGGAACAAGAAAACTTTGGACACTGCCTAGAAGTTTAGGGCCACGCACTTAAGCAGAATCTCAACTTCCACATAAATGTTTTAGCTCAGGGAGCTTAGCTCTGTTTGACAAACTCACATTTTTCCAATGTGATTTTGTGGATTCATACCCTTGCCCCATTTCATTTACATCAGTTTATACCATTTTTCTCCTTAGTAGGTAGAGCCATAACTTTATTCATGTAGCAGATTAGAAAGGAGATGAACAAAATTTGTGTGGTAGCTCATAGGATAGTGAATTTGATAGGCATAGTGAATTTGATAGGCATCAATATGGTTGCATCATTTCCATTTGCCAGCTTATAAACAATACACAAGTCTTCAATAATATGCAGTTAGTTGAGTGTTTGTGCCTGAAAGTACACTGCTTTTATAAAAGAAAAATACGTTGATCATTGTGCTTACAGGAGAAGGGAAGAAAAGAAAGAAAAGTGAAATGAAACGACATATATAGGAAAATCAAGCAGGCAGACATCCTCCGTAAGTATTAGTGTTTGTTTTACAGAAAGACAACTAAAAAGCTACTCTAATTAGCATCTACAATAATTTAGGACAAGCATCACATTATCTTCCACCAGGCCTAACCATGGATTTTAGTAGTAGTTTTTAAAATCAATATTCACTGTATTTTAGATGAATCATCTTAAATTTAGTATCTCCAGGAAGTGTTTCTTTTCAAATCTATTCTGTTACCCGAATTTGTAACATTTCAAGCTGCACAATTGAAAGAGTTTCCAAATTTGGTACTAAATTTGGTACTAAATCACAGGACTATCCCTGGTAGCTTCAGATTATTTGTGTTCACGGGTGCCCACAGCTCTCTATTTTGAAGACAATCTGGCTGCGAGTCAGCACTTGTGCCTTTCATTAAAGATCAAGAGGTTACTTTTTACAGCACTTGCCTCCCTTGATTTACTCAGTAATGGAAAAGGCAAGTGAGATACAGAAGCTGCATTGCTGTTCTCGATGACAGTTGATTAGCTTCCCATGCACACTTTGAATAGTTACTTTGGGTAGAACATATGAATATTCAAAGGGAAAGAATGATAGAAAAGCTCTTGCTACCACACTGTCTATGAGCCTTCTGCTGTGCCATCCCCTTCCCCGCCAACCCCCAATATATTTTGATCTGGAAATGTAAAAATTAATTGTGGTCATTAAACAGATTTAAAAAGATTACAAGGGCAGCTGTTATAGCAATTGTTCTGAAATGTTGTCAGTGTCTGTCCTTTCCCACAGAGAAGCACATGCCTTACATTTGCAAATTTAAGCCCTTTAAAAGCAGCACTTATCGGAACAGGGTATGTCATACACTCACTCACTCTGGCTAAGCAGAAAAATGGCAGATTGTAATAACTACAATAAAGGCTATGTTGAGTTTGACTATTAGGCCACAATTACTGCAGAGCAAGTAACTGCTTCAAAAGTCAAGGCAGTTCTCATGCTATCAGCAGGAAGACAGGAATAAAGCACACTCATTTTTAACCAGTCATTTATATACAATATTAACACCCAGTCCAAGTACTGAGTATTTAACGTGTGAAGAAAACATATTTGGGGGGAGAACTTGTTTCAGGAAACACTTAAGGTACTAGCAGAAATATCCCCTAACCAATCAAGTAGTGAAATTATTATAAAGCCTTTTGTAAAGTCTAAGTAGCAATAGTTATAAGCTAAAAATTGAGAATAGTCTGAAAGAACACATGGCAGATATTAATAAAGTTAGAGTTTAGTTTTGTGTTTCTTCCCCAAACTAAATCTACACAAGCAATAATTTGACTATACAGTTCTGAGAATTGAAAATCCTTCATGAACGAATTTTGCAATAGAAGACTAGCAAAGAAAATTGCCACCAGGAACAGTGAGGTAAGAAGTTGTACAGAATTTCTTAAATCCAAGAGACAAGGCTGTACTGGATCTCTGACGTTACGTATGTAGAGACCTCAAAAGAGTTTTAAAATTCTATGAGGAATTGCACTATTAACTGCTACGTAGCCACCACTGTCACACAAAATGCTAAGCATTATTTGGCACAACAGCAGCAAAACTGCAGAGCATATTTAGCAGCAGGAATTATACGAGACCAAAACAAGACTAGAAAAAGCCACCCACACACATCCATAATTGTTTTTACTTGCCAGAGATTGTGTATCAGGCACTTGCTTCTCTGGCGTTGCTCTAGGGTTTCCCAAGATAATCACATGGAACTAGGACTAATGAAACAGGGATGTTCTGTGAGTGAACAGTTTGACTTCTGCTCCTTAGAACAAAAAAACCTCACACATTTTGCCTTGTCCTCAATGGAAAATATATTTATCAAACACTTTCCACAAAGAAAGAATTACATACAGCCAGCAGCACTATCCACTCCAGTATTTGATATTACTAATCTGGATCACTAATGATCCAAATGTAAGAATGTGCAGTACTTTTCCCCCCCTAAAGTGGAGTAGCAGTTTGCTTGCTTACTCACCTGTGGGCATGAAGGAGGGCACAACACACATTGCCTTTCTATTAGGGCAGAACAGGGCATTTTAAATGCCTCCACAGCAGAATACTGCACTGAGAAAAAATCATACTGCATAGACTGGTGGCGGTTACAGATTGGAGAAAAAAATATATATACATATGTGCAGTCAGGTACGTTCTTGTAACCAGATTCCTTGTAGCAGTAAGTCCTTTCCCTGTGTGTTCCTCAGTTTACTCCTGATGAGTCCATCACTAACACTTGTTGGTGATGCAAACACAGTTTTCCATGGAGCTGAGGCAGCAAGACAGGAACTGCAGTACTCAGTATTTTGCAATGAAGCAGATTAAATCTATCACTTGAGACAATGAGAGCTCTGTAGCAATGGGTTCATATTAGTAGTACAAATACATAAACTAAGCATCTGTTATCACACTAACGTGAGAGATGCCAGAAAACAGGTTCTTCTATTCTAAGCAGTCTTTGCTATGAAATTCATTGGACTTTACAAAAAAAAACACCCTTTTATGACAGATTTTTCACTTTGATAGGACACCTATCATGAAAAAACAGTAGAACAGTCTCTTCAGTCAAACACTGCCATCATAAGGTGTTCTGCAACTAGTTTTACTGTCCTAGAAAATCCATAAAAATACCTTTTGTACAAGTTATGATTTAATTTCATTAGATACCAGTGTAGATGGTGGCCCAGAAGTATGTCCTCCTGTGAACTACTTCTGAACCTGCAGAGACGGAAGCAATTGTCCACTTAAATCCAAGGCAATGGCCTGAGGAAAAGCCTATACATTTAGAGTAAGCAAGGAGAGAAAGAATGTTCTCCTTGAAGGAAGCAGTTCTCTTGTTCCTCCATGATAAACTTTCTAAGATTCAGTCTTGTGTATCATGCGTATCCTTCTTGAAGGAAGGAAAGCAATAGTAGGAGCAAAGAAAAAAAAAAAGAGTAGTTACCTGGAAGCTATTATACAGACTGATCATTTCTAAATATTAGCGCTGGTTTATGCCTATCCAGCCTCCAGAAAAACCTGCTTCTTTTTTGGTCTATTACATTAATTCTCCTGTTGTTGAACAGACCTATAACCAATGCTATTTCAGAATTGCCTACACACCCAAGGTATTGAGAACTTCCCTATTCAGCCAGCAACGGCTCTAAACAGGATGAGCCACAGGTTTTACTAAAGACTCTGCATCTGTGATTAATATTCCCTGCTTTGATAGTGCTTGGATACTTAACTGCCAACATTTCACCCAAGACAGAGGTTTTCAAGGACTTCCAGGTTCCAGGAACCAGCGCACAGCGCTGCTAGTGCACAGTAGCTCTGTGCTGGAGCAGACAGGAAATAGCCAAGTGGCACGAGATGCTTGGGCTGAGAATGGCCATGCAGGTAAGCAGGGCCTTAGGCAGCCACCTCGCTCAGTGTGCACCCTGAGGAGCCTGTTTGTGACCGTGGCAGACGGCTCCTGCTAAGGACAAAGTACAGCCACTCTGTGAGCAGTCCAGCTTTGTCACTGAATGGAAACGCGGTTACTCCCTGTTGTATCAGGGAGACGTTATAAGGTACTCATAGTTGATGCACAGGAATGGGTATTCTGCACAAATGCAGAATAAATCTCCAGAAACAGCATTTCAATGTAGACCTTGTGCCTCGGGCAACTACACTGACAGCACAGGGATTTTTTTTTTTTTTTTTTTGCTATTAAATCACCACATGACACAATATTTTTGCTGGTAAGGGATCAAACTGCCAATCTAAAATCTTCTTTCCCTCATGAAGAACAATCCTGTTCAGAGCTAACCCGACGTATGTCTACAATTCTGCTCAGAGCTAACCCAACCTACATCTCTGTGTTGATGAGTTGTATTGTATTGTCTTGTTCTCTGGTACAGAAGTTCACTACAAACCAGCTTGCAAGAAAAATGCTAGTACAGCATTTATCACCAGAAGTTTTGGCACAAACACCAGCTCTCACAGACAGTAAATGTTCCCTCGGTGGTATGAGGGCACACTATTATCCCAGATCATGCCATGGTTGCTGCTCTTCTCCAGCAGAAGAGATTTCTCTGCCTTGAACAGCTCAGGACTGTTGAGCTAGAGCCTCACATATATCAATGTCAGTAAGATGGACTCATCAGTAACCTGTCAGAAACCTCCCATTTCATTGCAAAGTAAGGTAACGTGCTTCCTCTCTATTAAGGACAGTGTAAATGAATGAACAGGGCTAGGACTAGGGCCTGCCTAGTCTATACAGGCACATAAGGCTTAATTTTGCACTAAAAGGTAACACTTTCATTTACTTTGTGGATGCAGAGAAACTGGTTGCTGTCTTTGTTGCTGAGAAATTCCTTCCCACTTTTAATTTTTTTTTTGACATTAGGCAGAGATCAGGTGTCAGACAAAGATGAGATCACGAAATTTCATCTTTCTATGTTAAGCAAATAGGGAACTAAGGAGAGATCCCATTACTTTTTATTTTTGGAGTGCATATTAAGATGACATTTGCATTTTCTCATAAAAATCAGTCTAACAGCAATACCCACTTTGCTGACACATTCAAAACAGGAACATGCCTAGTATCACCAACAAGCATCATGCTGTGCTTTTTTTCCCCACTAGCCGCATGGCTGCAACACTAAAGCATGTACCATATTCACTGGAGATGGAGAAAAATCTGGAGAAGAGAAAATTCAAGAGAATTCAAGAGAAAAAAATGGAGAAGAGGAAAATTTAACATATAATATCCAGCAGTGTTAAGGAGGTACAGAAAGTAGAGTAAAAGGTATATAATGAAACCATTTGTCCCTCCAACATTTTCCTACAATTATTTTACTTTTTAGTAAACACAATTCCCAAATTTTACTTCCTTTTTAAACTAACTTTTGGAAGCAGCCACAAAACAACTACAGAGACATCTCTTGGTATGATCCAGTGTTGCTCAGTACTGTACCTCAATGGGATATTACATCTTGTTCTACTCACGATCTATACCTACAGCACAGGTGGCCTCAATAGATTAAAATGAGCGTGCTACATCAAGTAACATAAACTTGTGCTTTATCATCTACACTGCCCAACTCTGTGTTGATTTAAATCAACATCAAAGCAAGATGTCTAAAGAATCTGAAGTGTCTGAAAACACAACCAGGGATTAGTGCCTTCTTTTCCAGGAGGTTACAGACTGCACTTTCAAAGTGTAAGCCAAAAGCAAGACTTTACCTACACAGGTCTCCAGGCATTCTAACATGAACTGACTGCTCACTTGAAAACAAGGAGTATTCTTTACCTTCACAACAAGCTACAATGTTTACAATCAATTTTAGATGTGGGAAGAGAGGAGAGAAATTTAATAAAGGGAGATTTTGCCTAATAGAGGAAGCATTTATGAACAGATGTTTCTACTCTTCTAATTGGTTTTATTAGCTACTTTTGAGTTGGAGGTTTGCAGTTTATGGTGTCTAACCATCACCACTAAGGGTACCAAAGGCTCAGGATGAAATTAATTTTCATCTAGTGAAAAAGTGTTTTTAAATTTAAATATTTTTCTGATGAGAAGTTATTCATTTGCCATGGAAGCTTAGTGACAGTCATTACGTTAGTGCTGCTACTTTTGTTCTGAGTCTTTGATGGGCATAGTAAAAGTCTGCTTCTTAGGAGTTTTTTTTAACTCATTAAAAGAAAAAGCTTACGATATCACTGCCGGAGAGCGATGACACCGAAGAGGCAGATGACCCAGAGGATAACTGCTGGGTGCTGGCCAACGACAGAGCCAGGCGTTGGTTGTAAGCTGCCTCCGAGTCTCTGTTCGGTTGCTGTTCTCCATTGCATGGAGCAATCTGGTCTCTTATTTTCAACCTGTTATCTGTTAAAAAAGGACACGAGGATCATTTTAAGAGCAGAGAGCATAAACATATGAATCTTGCAGTCTAAAAACAACTTCAGTAGCGAATGAAATGAAAAAATAGGCTTAACATACAAAACTAGTCTTAGGTTAGAAAGCAATAAGTTGTTTTAAGTTTTGCCCACATACTTGAACCAATGATTAATTTCAATGCAGATTTTTTTTCAATTGTACCAAATCTAAGGAAAAAAAAAGTTGAAACCAATTTCAAAGATTTCTGTCATACATACCAAGTTCAGGTGATAAATTAATTTTGTTCCCCCACTTCTTTTTAATCCAGGCTCTGTAGTCTATCACTTCTTGAGTCACTTTGATGATTCTACCTAACGTGCTAAAAAAAAAAAAGAAAAAAAAAAGTGATTGTTAAAGTCAAAGCGCATATTTGCAAGCATTTCAAAAAGAAATCAAATTACAGTAAAATCGTAAAAATCAATGCAAATTATCCACAACCAAGCATCTTTCTGATCTTTCATTTGCTTATGGCAGCATTTGGGCCACTGAAGAGTCAAGTTTTTTAAAATTAGTATATTACTTACCTTCTGCCATACTAATACGCAAACACTGACACATAAATAAAACATTTTTATGCTGTACTTCTAAACCATTCATCTTAGCTATCCAGAATGCACATACAGATGCTAATGTACCTACTACAGCATTTTACATTTCTCCATACAAAAATAAATGTTTTTCACAAAATCTGTATTACAACAGCTACAGGATGCACTGACACGTTAATAACCTGGACCCCCAATTCCAACTCCTGCTGGACAGCGACAATCTCTGGTCCTTGCTTATAGATTTACAAGAGAAGTTAAAAGGTTTAAGATCCCTGCAGTTATAAAGGAAGTACCATGGATCGTGAGGTAATGGAAACAAGAAACAGACTGGCTCCAAAACCAGAATGAGCTAAAATTTAAGATTACTCAAAAGGGCAAATGGTTGAGTTAAAAAGCCCACCTTGTCTTGAACAGTGACTAATGTAATACAGTAAGTATAGAGCAGTGGTTTACAAAATACCCTCTCAATATTCAGCCACTTGAATTGTAGGTCTTGAGTAGGAGCTGTTTGAGAGTTTGTCTTTTGGCTTTTTGGCCTTTTCTTTTATCAAGACCTTTTTGTTGAAATTCTCACTATTTACTCAATGAGCAATGTTTGAGAATGACCGACTACTGTGTGAAAATGGACCGTGGAAAGTTATCATCCTGGAAGAAAGGCTATTTCAGTTTTGAAAGCTCTCAATAGTTCTAAATAAGTTTATTTCACATCATAAAGGTAGAACACACCTTTACTGGAATTTGGTTTTGTGTGTTCAATGGGAAAAGACGACATCTGTAGTCTAAATGCTTCAGATTATCCGATAATTTCCTAGTAACACTTTAAAAAGGAGCAGTGATTCCCCTACTAGGTTAGGGATTACTACTTCATTGCAAGATCAAATGTCATGTACTCAATATTTAGACTTCCAACTTGAAAGACACGTCAGTATGTTAGTACTGAAAGAGCTGCCCAGCATCTAAGCACATATTGGACCAAACGATATCACCTAATGCTTAAGCTATTAATCCAACAGGTGCATTTGGACCTCAGGGACAGAATTACTGGCATCCACCATTTTATTACTTAATATAGATAAATGAAGTGATGCATGCTGGAAAACACAATCTTAAATTGCACCTGAAGAATTAAAGGCTTTGAAGCAATTATCACCATTCAGATGATAATGGCCCGGGTTACAATAGTAATTTCTTTGAAAAGCAAGGCTGAAAAGCTAAATAGAGCATTAGAAAAAAAGGAACAGAATAAAGGAGGATAGCATTTTGTCAGTGCACTAGCCCCCTGATGTAACACTGCTATTCCAGCTTCTTGAACTCAAAAAGGAAGTATTTGAAAGCAGAAGAGACAGAAGGAAGACAAAACTGAAAAAGACTCCAAAAAGACTGTGGCCCTGAAGATGCAGTTCCCAGGAACTGCCAGCATGGAATTCAAGCATAAAAACACTGGCTCCTTAGCCGTGGGAGAAAAGGAAATCCAGGAGGTGGAAGTTTCACCCAAACAAGCCTTCGGAAAGACATGAGCTTTTATTCCAGGATGATGTATAGCTTCTACAACTATCATCAGCAGCAGTCTTAGAATTAAAAAAGGAACAAATGAATCAGAAACTCTTCTGGAGACAGCTAGCTTGTCATGCCTGAAGCTTGCCATGCCTTCATATACCAAAAGGAAAATGCAAGACCTATGCAAGATAGCATTTTTATTGGTCTGGGAGACTGGTATAAAAATGCCTGACATCAATAGGTGTAAGGAGAAAACCTACTGCTACATCAGCAATTATGGTAGCAGGTGACAGCATGCAGAACCCAGGAATCTTCTCTTACTAGTTCCCTTCACAGAGCAGATCAAAGCCCCAAACTCTGCTTTTCTGGTGGTTGTAGAGGGAAGGATTTATTATTTACCCATCAAAATTTAAAACACCAGAAACTTAAAGATGATTAAGTCTGCACTAGCATACACTTAAACAGCAGGGCAGAGAAGCAAGCGTGATCGACCCAGACACTGCTCTTGGAAAAACAGACGTCTCATGTATGGGATTCAAACATATTGTTAGGGTCGGAAGACTTCTCAAAATAAAAGTTTTGAAATTGTGCTTATACTTCAATGCTTTCAGTCTTCAAATGCCTAGGAGCAAAGGGTAACTGTTGATCTGCCTGGCCACTAGTACTAGAGAATTCTACTGCTTCTTTTCTTTGGCAATGCCAGGAGTTCTGCATATAAGACATTTCTAGCAATCTTCTAAAGTTAATTAAGAGGGAGAAAAATACCAAGTTATGTGGTTAATAAAATTAGACAGCTCTCCTATGAAAGGTGACCCACTTAAAAGATTTTCCTCTAGATATCATTGAGTAAAAACAGAAGTTAATTGCATAACCCAGGCTCCTAACAACTATTTCATGATAAATGTTTAGAAGCTCCAGTTTAACACACCACACAGTTTTTCTGTCCACTTAATGCCAATTAATTTGCAAGCCCTCAGGTCACAGGGACACTGTCATTACAACACAATTAAGATGCAAACACACCTTAAGAACACCCTTAATGGGATCAAATTGCTGACATGCAATTCAGTGAAATTAAACAACTAAAACTCCAGTCAAGCTCCACATGAAGAACTGCAAGAACAAGGAGGGGGAAAAAAGGAGGCAGGGGGAGGACATAGTCAAAACAATGTACAGAGATATTAAAATTATGAAGCACGTCCTTGGTGTTTAAAGGAGCATAAAATCTAAACCCGACTAAAGAGCATGTAAGAAGGGTCTGCTTTAGAGTTAGTAAAAGAAAAGTCTAGAACTTTTAACTAGACAAACTAGACATATCTTTTTTCTAAGAAAAGCTGGTGTTGCTGATACCTCACAAGGGACAGCACGTTTTCTAGGGACAGCCATCCACCATGCAAGTTGTGAATGAGTGGAAGAACTGCATGTATTTCTAATTCCTGTGTCAGAAATGCTACCAGGCAAATTATCCGTTTCCTTTGGTAGTTCTCAGAGCTCCCAAGACTATTCTGGCCACTCGTGGACAACCTAACCTAATATACAGGCATGCTGGCAGTTCGGTGAACTGTGCACTAAGACCAAGCAGCTTCCTAGCAGAGAAGGGGTAAATCACTTCACATGTGGTGAAGACCATTGCTTCTTTAAAAGTTATCAGCTGTAAATTATAATCCCAGACAAGCAGTAGCAAAGCCAGGCCAAGGCTTCCTCAGAATCTGAGCTCTAGCCTGTATGGGCACATACTCGTAATCACACGACATGACATTACTGAGTAAGCCAACATCCTGGGCTACAGACATACTTATTAAGCCAAGGATGCATCTGTACACAAAACAGTGGAACTTACAGTTGCCAAGTGGTGTCACACCACTGCTTCTTCTCCAGATGGAAATTCCTACTGCTTCTCTTACTCTTGATCTGCCCATTCTACAGCCACAATACAAGCTGAATTAGCTTACTGACATGACAGCCCAAAGGGTGAGTTGCTAAATTTTCTCTCAGAATAGGAAGTTTATCTGACTCCCTTTCTGATTGCAGCAGCAATAAACCAGATCCAATGCAAGAGTGCAGAACAGGTGAACTGATGAGGAGGGAAGTACCTCTCCAGCAGCCCATGGCTAGTTAAGTTATACAACGTGTAATATGAAAATGCACCTTAACACACTATCATTGTCAATCTCCACAGTAGCTAGTTGACTAGTATTGAAGAAAATGAATCAACAAATGAAAGTTTATTGCATAACTTCTATTTCTCATTAAACCACAGAAAACTTCATCAGAATATAACTGCAAAGACAGTCACTGCAACTTTAGAACATCACTCCTTACACCCAGACTTTTTTAGTCAGCTAGTTTAGGATGGTACAGACATTTTTCTGGCCAGGGTATGACCAGAATCACCCAAAGCACATTCTATGACTGAGCCTATACAGAATGTGTCCTGTTCATAACTACTTTAAAGTCAGACCCTGTGGCCCTGAGTCCCAATGACCTCAAATACTGGAAACATATCCTGTGATTTTCAGTCATTCTGGTTAAAGTCTCAGGTCCCAAACTGATCTCACATATAAGGTGTACAGGCTGAAAATGAATGGCCAGTCTTCTCTTCCACCTTCCTAACCAGGAAAACTCTCTTTCCAAGATGACAGGAATTCATTTGCTTCCATAAAATCTTTGGAAATCTTTTGCTAACTTCTCCTGAAACCTTCTTGAAAGATGATGAGTAAGGTATTGTATGTATAAAACAGTGCTAAGGTAGTTCAGGTAGTTTTGAGTAATTGCCTCCAAGTACACAATTTGAGTACTGTTTACACTAAATACGGACTCACAGAATCATAGACTCATTATTGTTAGAAAAGATCTTTAAGATCAAGTCCAACTGTAAACCTTTCAACACCCTGCCTGCTAAGCCATGTCCCCAAGTGCCTTATCAACACATACAGAATCACTATGGTTGGAAAAGACCTTTAAGATGAGCCCAACCATAAACCAAGAAGTCCAGACAAGATACATTTAAGATCCATACTTTTATTTAGAATTTTAAATGAAGAAGCTGGAGAAATAAACTTCAGTCTGCCCACAATATGCTGTGTGTCTTATTGGTACAGAACATGGACATGAGTAAGGTCTGTGTTAAAGGACCAAAAACCTGACTTTTTTTGACCTAGGGTTTACCAGCAGTAGGAGAGGGCTTGTACTTGAGTTAGACTGACTCTGGAAAAATACAGTGATTATGAATACTAAGAAAGATTTGAAAGCTACAGAGATGGTCATCAACAAATCAGGATTTAATTATAACTATACAAGTAGAAAAGCTTTCCATGAAGAGTTGATATAAACTCAGATCTACCAGCCATTTTAAGGGGTCTGAATTGATGAAATTGAACAAAGTTAGCCTGAGGAATTCAGCTTCTTCCAAGTTATTATCCCTTCCGGTGCTCTTCACCAGCTTTATTCTGTCTTCTAGTAGAACAAACAACTACAGCAAGTTACTGCTCCTAAAGGGAGCCCACTCCTTACAGCTTAACCTATCAGTAACAAGCCTAGAAAAGGAAAAACAGATCATGAGGAAGGGCTTCTGGGTGGCTCAGCCTTTAGTTCAGGCCACCAAAAAAGTTTATATACAGAGCCTGGACCACTCTATCACCTAATATAAGGCATAAGGATCTGAGATATACCTGGAATGCCCAAGCATATCGTGTTCAACCAAGAACTGGGATAAAATGTGGACTGCTCCTGAGCATTTGCCACAACACAGTCCCAAACAGTACGTAATTCATCTACAGAGCCTCAACTGCTGACAAGGCTGGTGCTGGGCGAGACAAATCACATAGATGAATTTTGCGCAACACTGCTCATCTTATGATACTGTTTCCTCTAACACAATGTCAAGTTACAAATGCAACTGCTTCTGAGACAGTCTTCACTGGCAGGCACGTCAGACCTACCACAACTGAATGCTGCTGCTGAGACTTCACAGGTTTAGAAAGTTGTGACAAAAGTCCGGCATTTCCCAAAATAAGCTAAGAAGTGTACATATCATCATACAGATGCTGATGATATCTGTGGCTTGTATTAAATACAGTTACAAGCAGAAACACTATTTAATATGTGTAGTATAAATACCAGTCTCCTGTATAGAGAATAACTACATCCTTTGGAAACATCACAGCTCAGAAGTTAATGAAGGGCAAGAGTCAAGACAAGTACAACTTTAGGAACTTCAAAGTTGTTCTATCCATACTTACATGTGAATGAAGTACAAATTTCATTTTGCACACGACAAACTCAGCCAATACAAGTTTTACAGATGCACTTCTAAGTTATATTAAAACAGCAGGGGCTCAAATGTCAAGAGTATCACTCTGCACACACCACTTTTCCTATGTGTCATGGTCAAATGTGCAGCCACAATCTTGCAAATTTAACACCATAGAAAACGTAGGGACTTACAAACACTGTCAGTTTTAAATCCAGAAGTGAAAGAGATCGGATACACTCTGTGGTAAATGTACTAGAGTAGAATTTTTTCCTTTCAGCTACATTAATATCAAACATTAAAAGTTTTAATAAGATTTGGAATTGTACCTATGTGTACCTTGTTACTCCTCCCTATAACCAACTAGGGAGTTCAAAATACCACTGGAATTCTACGGAAGTCCTTAGGAGATGCAGACACATTCTCTGGTCTAGCCCAATTTGTACTGAGGATTAGAAGCATATAGCAAATAAGGGAGCATATATCCCATATACCTTAAGTATTTATTTTATTTTCAAAGAAAAAGGTTTTTCAAAGAAAAAAGGTTTATAAAGGCATGAGCTTAAAAACACTTTTTACTGACTTTCATAGAAGTACTAGACAGCTTAGAACTGCATTAAAAAACAAAACCCCACATATCTACAAGTATTGTAACTTTTAAACAGCATTTCGAAAGTTATGGCCAAATTGAATTATTTTTTCTAATAGCTTAATTACTAATAAAACCTTTTAAAAAAAGTCTTGTGGAAGCACATGGAAGAACTAAGCAAACTTCTAGCTTTGCTTTGTCTAGCTTTAAGTGTAAATATTTATTCACATATCATTTCTTTCTACTGCTGTGCACAAACATATCATACCAAGCAGCAGGACTTTCCTTTGAAGCATTTTAAGTAGAATGTTTGAGGAAGACCAATACATCATCTGTCCCCCTTTTACTCTAAGGGAACATTACGTTGGACTCTTCCTGTTTTTTTATTCAGTCTGCCTCCATCTCTGCACACACTAAAGGTATTAGGTTCTTACTGGGCCAGCCTAAATCTCTGGATAAATTTCAATACAGCTGCAGTTAAACAATAAACAGCAATATTCTCTTATTGACAAGATCCAAACATTCCTAGTTGATTAAATAGACAAATGGATATTCAAAAAGTGGACTAATTACCTCTCAGAATCTCTATTTGGATATGATCTTGCAAGTGGTGATACTGCATGGCTAAGAACAATGTAGGCATAATCAAAAACTTGTTTCACTTGCATGGCACCGTAAGAACTTCTGCCAACGTCGTTTCCTGTAATAATGTGACAGTCATCAGGTCAAGTTTTTTTGTTTGTTTGTTTTAATACCAGTAACCAGAAAAATATTCATACTGAAAGCTCCAAAGTCTTAACAGTACCGCTCAGCTCTCTCTACTTAAAGATGTCAGCCCATTCTGTTCATCGCAGGCACAGCTAAATGTGCCTATCTAATGAAATCAAGCTAACGTTTGGAATCAGGCTTCACAGCACACATTCAGTTTAGTACTTGTAAAATGTTATTGTACCAGAACATGGAAGAAACAGGATGTAAAAGACAGCTATAAGTACGCTTTAACTGATCTCTTTAACAGAGTACCTGTCATGCTTATGTTAAGGCATCAAATCACACTTACCAGTAGACTTTGTATAGGCTGAATTCAGATTTCAATTACCTCTGTGAAACCATGTTACCTTCATAGGGCCAGGCATATTTACAACCACCTCTATTTAAGCCTATCAGTACTACAGATGAATAACACACCTCATACGGATTATTTACCTAATAACAGACAACCAATTTTTTTAATTAAAAAATAAAAATAATAAAAAAAAAACCTATCTCACCAGATTCTGAAAGCTTGTGCTTAAGCTAAGCTAGTGGCACGTTGCCACTCTAGACATGAACTGTATGTCTAGCAGAACTTCTAAATTCAGTAGCAGATATGAGGATCTGGAGAAGTTAACTTCCTAAAGCTTCCATGTTAGTGACAATGTACAGGCATCAGTCTTCCATTAGGCACTTCCATTAGATCTTGCTGCCATCAGCAAAAACAAACAAGCATTTGGGCTTTTTTTGGTAAATATATTTGGCACCAGACACCAACTGTTCACTGTCACCACTTCAATCAAGAATTAAAAACAATTTCCTTCAAAAGGCATGTCTGAAATACAGACTAGGTCTCAAGTGGGTAGAAAGCTGCTTACAAGAAAAGTTTGTTTCTTTTCTACCTGAAACTCCAACAAGACCATGGGAAATGGGAAAGCCGTAGAATACATTTATTTTAAGTTTACAAATCAGGGCCTATTAGCAGGACAGAGAAAGGATGGAGGTCGCTACTTTGAATCTAATTAGATCAATGTTGACTTTAAGGAAACACTTCATCTGCTGAGCTATTTTTTGCCCAGAACACAATTACAGACAACCATCTTGAAATCTACCATCCCAGGGGAGAGGGGCAGACACAAGCCTGGCTTTCGTACCAGATAGCATATTTTAGTCTTTCAATTTTCTCTAATTATAATGCCATCTTTCAGGAAAACATTGAAAAAAGATGGGGAATCCATGAGCATTTTTGGAACACAGGATTTTTCTCTGACAATGTTTATAGTAAAATTAAATAAAAAAGAATTAAGACAGGTTTAATGCTTCCTGAAATAACCAAGTTCTCAAGGTACTACTAGACTCAAAATTGGAAAAGCGCAATCTGTCCCTCTCCCCCTCTATAAGCCATATTTGTAGTTAGACTATTCTGAAGCAGAGGTAGATACTACTGTTGGCCTGGAAAAGCAAAACTAGGAAGAAACAGGTTGAAGTTCAAAGCTTCAAAGGAAAAGCAGGTATCGAACTTCCACAGTATTTAGTCCAAAACTAGCTGAAGAGACAAATGTATTTCACTAGTCAAGAAAGCTGAATATGAAAATATTAAGTACATTCTACTAAAGATGGATAGCATCTCCACTCTGAGATGCTATCAGCACAGGTTGTCAAGGTGCATAAGTGCCCTGTGACTAAGCTACTTTCCACTTAAAGTACTATAGGTACATGCAAAAGAGAATAAGCTGAGGAGCAAAACAAAACAAAAAACATATATAAGAGTTCAAATGCATGCAGTTATACCTACCACTACATTTCTACAACAGGAATTGAGAATATATGTGGAACCAAGTCCCATTGCTCTGATCTGGTACTAAGGCAACTGTTGATGCAGGGTTGACAGGCATCCTGCAAGGACCTACACCAAATGAAGACACTGCTGCTCACTCCTGTTGACAGTGGGTGCAACCTCCATTGCTCTGTCAGCTTAAGAAATCATGAGCCTTCCCTAATCTATTTACAGTAAACTCAAGCAGTCTAGTTTACACCACTAATGAAGTTGCGCATCAGTCTTCAGTGAAGCAGATTTGATAAGAGACAGCATAGTTCATACAACAGCTCCCTTAGGTTCCTGGATTGAATTGTTCTGCACCTGCAATTTGTTCACAAGGATATCTGCCTAAACAGTCTTAATTCAGTTTTACACTCTGCACTGACTTGCACTGCAGTTGAAAAAGCAAGTATGGAGCCAAAGCTACTGTGAACTTCACCAGTCAAGTCTGCGTTAGGCATGCCCATACTCAATCCACACAGCAACATACTAAAGAAGCCAGATGATCACATACACATATATGCTGTCCAGAATTAAAAGGTTTCCTTCTAAGGGGTCACTCATCAGCAGATCACATTTACACATCTGAGTCTTTCATTCATCACAGTCAGACTCTGCAGGCTGATCAGTTAAAGCATGTGCTTTCATTCTTAAAAGAAAAAAAAAAAAAAAAAAACACCACACAAACAACTTAAAGGCTTCAACCCTCAGCATCACCAAATAACTTCACAAAGAATTCAACCCTCTCTTCATTGCAGCAGGAGCAATTCCTTCCCGAAGGAGCATGCCTAACACTTCCAAGAGTAGCTATCAATACTATCACTCAGTTAAGCAGTCTTACTGAAGTAATAACCTGAAGTAATTTTAAAAGTAGGGTGTGGAAAAGTAAAGGTCAGGCAGTGAAAAAGGGCAGAGGGCAGATCTGTTCATTTCAAGCTGTTACCCACTAAACTTCTGCAATATTCAGCATTTAGGAGCTCTTTCAGCTGCTAGTCCCAATATATTTTTTATTTCTATAAATGTTTTTATATACACACCATGCACACATTCATACATTCCAATCGTGAAGAGCAGGTATTGAAAAGCTGTGATGAATACCCTTGGGCAGCCACTAAGGCTAGAATAGGTACTCCCAAAAGCTGTTATTCACCTCAAATTAATGTACCTAGAAAATATCAAGATGCAAAGCAAAAAATCAAAAAATAAAAATAAATAACTAGACCTCCAAGTTAAAGAGCTGCTTTTCAAAGCAGCTCTATGAAATCTGGCATTGTAGGTTTTTATTAGTGCCTGTAGCAATTCAGAATGCAGAACACCACTTTTCTAATGAAAAGGACAACACAGATGAAGATGCAAGCCTCAAACTATGACTTAACTACTCTAGCCAACACACCAAACCAAGATCCAAATCATTCCAATTCTGAGCTATCAAAAATGCAACTTTAATAATACTTAGGCTCAAAGCTAAAAAATGCAAACAGTCTTCTGTAACAGTCCACTGAAAGACTAGTCCCACATATATGAACCTCTTGGAAGAGGATGACCCTCTACACTGCTTCACCACATACCCCTAATCAGAAAGACTGTCATACTAAAGATACCCGTAAGTGACCGACTCCGCAATCCTCCTAAAGGAATGCTTTCAACACTGCTTCTTCACACCACATAGCAAAAGAATTACTGCCTTGAGAAGCTCATGTGGTGACAGCTACCAGGTACTCGCAGATAATCTCTTTGCAAGGAAGAGATCTGCATCATGCTACCTAGTCCTAGGATGCTACAGACTCGAGAGAAAAAACAAAAATTTGAATATCTATCTCGGGCCAAAAACAGCATCATAAGAAATATCACAGGACAGATTAGTCCGGCATCTTCAATCCAGATTTCAGAAATCTGCTGCAACTTCAAAATGCAAACTCTTCACATCTTTCCTGGAATTTCTGTTCTCAGAATAGAGATTCTAATCCTCTAGTGCAGGATAAATAATCTTTGGGAAACTCAGAGGAAACCCTGTAGCACCCTAAAGAATCTGGTACAAGCAAAACATACAGAGGGAACAGCCCTAGAGCTGGCTGATGTTTGTTGCATTAGAAACACTCTGAGCAGTTAGAAGGCCACATCAGTTCTCAGACTTGGACAACACTAAATTTAATCCTGTCCTCTAAGACTTTCTAAACCTATTCATGTGCTATATCTTTCAGCATACTCTATCACACAGATGTACAAATGCTCATAGCAGGCATTCTCACACTACTTGGATGATCCTGAGAAATGGAAAGGTCGCTTTGTTTTCTTTCATCCCTGCATTTTGTCTGCTCAGGACTAAGTCATCTTTCCAACTTTTCTTCTCAGGCTTAAACAGAATTTGAGGAACAGACTAAGAAAAATCACAAAGAAAGACTAAGAATTGGTGCATGTAAAGCACTTCTGAAGGGAAAATAATCTATAGCAGTTTAATCTAAAGGAAGACAGCAACAGCTGTCCCTTTACTCAAATATTTGTTCCCATTTCCTCTCCAATACTAACCCTCATGGGGTTAGACACCGAACAGTCCAGGAACAGTCCAGAACCCGCACTGGACTTGCCATTTCATTTCAAAGCATGAATGAAAAGAAGAAAAAAAATCTAAAATTTGACTATTCGTAATTATCAAAACATTCCAGAGTATAAATAAACTCTTCTCTTTTAGTCCTAAGCTAGCAGACATGAAGAAAGAAGACTGAAACACAGTAACTGCCCTTTATTTTACAGAAATGTAGCTCATGCTGCTACTGACCTGGATCTTACCTGGCAAGTAAGCATACAGCTCCTGAATAAACCCTCAAAAACACCATGAAGTAGTTCTGCATATTCACACTTAGGCCTGCTCAAATGCAAGAGTTGCCCTGGACACAATCTCAGACCTACACATCAGAGATGTAGTTAGAAAAATGATTATCTTTTCTTGCAACCTGTCCTAGAGGAGTATGAACATTTAGCACAGTGAATATTCATAAAGGAGTCAAACTTAGCTCCTGATCCATGGTATTTGCTTTAGAAGTGCTATACATAAGCAGCCTACCCACAAGACGTGACAGTATAAAGGAGTTTGCGTGCCAATTACATTCTAGAAATATTAATGCTCAAATCCAAATTAACCGAACTTAACTTTATTAAAAAGTTTTTTTTAGAGTTCCAGTTCCAGTCTGAACAGAAGCCAAACCAAGTAGTAGCTGGAACATTTTCAAGAGCTCGCCCAGAATTAATCTTGATTTTGCAGGTTAATGAATCAAAATGAAATCTTTTACTTCCAAAAGTACATTCTACTAAAAGGAACACTCTGTAGAGGCACCTCCGCAGCATAGAAGCCATTTCCACAAGTCTACTCTTCGTACCAACAGCATACTGCAGCCTTGCTCCACACTCCTGAACATGAATTCATGTTCTCTGCAGTCTCTGCTGTGTTCCTCTTTATGCAGGTACTTCATTTGGGGCTTTTCTTTCCCAGATAGGACAATTTAACTGAAGAGTGGGAAAAACTACCTATTTCTTTCTCATTTTCTCATAATGAAGAATTGAGTTCTGTTCCTTCTAGAAATCCCCTTCCAGGATTCCCTAGACCTCTTTCCTTCCTACCCCTCAGCACTATTAGAGAACCTTACTGTACACTCATACATTTCTGCATTTCCATACATCTGCACTGTATGTGTGCAATCAAAATTGCACACTGAAGCTGCAAATCTTGGGGGATTTCAGTTCCTTATGCACCAACCCACCTCCATAACTGTACCACACCATCAGATATATTCTTTCCCCAGTACAACTTCTCAACTCATATGACAGACTTCAGGGACTCTTGTATGGCATAATTTGAGCCAGAGTTCCAGAAAACTGCAAGAAATGTACAGTCTTACCAGGCAGGAGAGGATCTTCAATACATAGCATGGATGGTCTGTATCCATTCGTCATGACTTTCATGATTTCTTCTTTGGCAATATAGGCACCTCCATTTTTTATTCTAATACCAGTTTTCAAGTAATTAAAATTCCTTCCATAGAGTTCAAAAAATTCTATGAGAAGCATTCCAAGGTTTTCATCAGCTCTTCTGGCATCAATTCTTGGATGCAGCTGTGACACAAATGATTGTTAATTATTAAAAGCAAACATTTGTTAGTTCAACACTATGTGACAAAAAAGCTCTCATTGAAACAGCTGGGTACAATCTCTTCACAGAAGTTTGAACTGAGGGCAATAATATTTCACGTACTGAAAATACTTTCATTTAACCAAGAGGGGGCAGCACTTAAGTAGCGTATGGAGGCCAAAGAATACTCCTACCTTTTCACCCAGCATAAGGATAGTTAGTAAACTCCTTTTCCTAAGCCAAAAGCAGCAAGGAGTACTGCATTCTACGTTAAGCCCTAGTTTGTGAAAGGATAATAGCTGATTTTTCACACAAATTCAAGAGGTTTTAAGGTTTTCAGAAAATGATGAGGTGAGGGAATCTGTCTATCCCAAAATATGGTCTTTTTCTCAGTTTCCCTGTATGTATAATCTACTGCTATATGCCAAATACTCATTTTAACAGTATTGGAATAAGTGGTTCTTTTTCATCACCACAGGCACTGACAGCAACAAACATTTTACCTGGCCACACAGATAGAAAAACTTGATATCACTTACAAAAACATACTGGAGGAAATAAGTCATTAACACATTTATGAATTACCTAAAATATCTATATCTGCCAATTTTCAACATGTCAAAGCCTAACCAACCTACAGGCAATTAGGAAACAGTAGAGGTGTTTAATGTCATAGTCCTAATGAGCCCGCAGAAAGCAACTACCTCCACATTCACTATCAGTGGGCAACAACAACAGGCTTGAACAGCATGCATTCTGGCACATTCAGGAGACAGCAGTACAAATGTTCAGACACTGGAACAGGTTGCCTAGGAAGATGATGCAATCCACACAAGGACTGGTGGCGAAAGCAACACACCACTCCAGAGCTGTTTATAAGGGCCCTGCTGCTGCGTCAGTTCACACTGTAAAGCCTAGTTCTCAAAGGCTGAAGGGCAGCCAACACACACAAGCCCAGAGTTGCAGCAAGAGCAAGCTGCATGTTGCCAAGAATCACAGGTAACGACACCATCCCTAATGGGGCATCAGCACAGAAACCAACGTGTTCAAAGATTTCACAAGCAAATAAAAATTAACTTACCTGTAGGAAACTAATTGCCATTAAAATCAGGCTGTAAGAGCTAATTCCACCAGTAAAAACTTCGTTCAAGTCCCTCTGAAGGAGGAACTGTTTTAATACTAAAATCAAATATGGCAGCAAAGAATATTTCTGCAAAACAAAATAGGTTCCATCAATAGTAATGTCAACTTTTCCAAACAAGAGCTAAACAATCCCAAAAACTTGTCTTCTAGTACAAAGTTGTTATTCAGTAGCATGCTATATAATGTCTTCCTTGAGGGAAAAGAATGCATTTTTGTTCTAGGAACTTGAGAAAAGTAGACTTCAACTCTTTCTCGATCAGTCTATATGTCAAATTGATTCCCCCCCCAACAAACAAGAAGATTTTTATATTCTTCCATGAATGCCAGTGCTCATCTGAACAGTACTTTCACTGCAGAGCATAAAGGTAAGCTTGATTTCAAGTACCCTTCCACAGAAAAATTGGTTTTAGGAATTTTGTTTAGTAAGAGAATATCCATAATCTAACATCACAAACTCAAGTAAGGAAACCTGAACAACCTTTCTTTAAAGAAAAATTTTAGTATCTCAGACCTAGATACAACTGTAAAAGTCCTTTCAGCATATAGTTTTTCCACAAATATCTAGCACTCAAATATTGGAAAAAAAAATCTATGCATCATCTATCATTCAATTTACATATTTCCAGTGTCTGATTTATAAAGACTAAGATCAAGACTTTTTAAAAAGCTTCCTATCTTTCTACCAACTAATGCACCATTGAATATATATGAAAATATCCATATAGAAAACAGTTACAAATCCACATTTAACTAGTATTAATGAAAACAGTCTTCAGCAATGAGTCTTAAGTCATACCAAATAGTCAGCTAAGCACCTTAGCATCATTCCTTAAGAGTATAGCACAAATTATATGGCAATACCTTCATGTATTCCTTGATAAAGCGAGCTGCCTTCACACCAGTTTCCACATTAAAACTGATGTCAACTTTTACTTCTGTTTCTTGGTCAGTAAGTTTTATTATTGGTACCTGAAAAAATTAAAACAAGGTTTTATGAATCCATCAGCACTGATGCTCCTCTCCAGCTACTGTTAAGATATAGACATAATCAGTCCAAATGAATGTCACATTCAAGACAAAACAAGAGATGGTTTTTGAGAAAGGACAAGCAAACTTCTGATGTGGTCATGAACATGTTCAATCAGGTGATCATAAACATGTACATTCATATTACTTATGATCATGCATGTACCTTTCCAGAGCTATTAGCTATCTAACCCCATAGCCAAAATATCGAAGTTGTTTGATGAGACAACTCATTTTAAGTAAATGACTCAACGCTGCTAACAAGGTACATTCTACTCCCATAACCTGCATTCATCTAATCATTCAATGTGCTAAACAGAGATTAGTCTAGCAGAAAAAGGAAAAGCTGCCTGCTCATTTATCAATATGAAGTGGTTCGCTACAGAGTCAGGCGAAAGCCAGACTGGTTAAATGCAAAGCAGGAATGGCAGTACTTCCTCTTCCAGCAGCAATAAGTCACTAGAAAAATACCAACACGCACAATCTCAGACCACTGCCTTCAAGACAGTATCTTGCAAAATGATATTACAAGCACTGCTGTACCCTAAACCTCAACTGACAACTTTATTTTGAATTGAACATCTTTAATTTACTCTTGATCTGAAACAGAAAGCAAAATTGATGAGCAGAATGAAGCATAGCAGTATTTTGCATTAACAGCACAGGAAAAGCATATATCTAAGGTCAGTAAGACTGATTTGCCTAGTGCTATTCACCTTCACTAACCGGCATCACTAATTCAGAAAATTCCACTTGCTCTCAGGGAAACCAAAGGCTACCACGGCTATTGGCTGGTACTCCTCCAAGAGAAATAGTCAGGTTATTTCAGAGACTACAAAAGGTAGTGGCTTGTTATTAAAAGTTTGGGAAATACTGCTTGATGTCCCAGAGAAAGTACTTGCTCAGTGAAGTGAAATTTCCACACTAAATTTTTATGCATATTCAGTACTTAGATCCATTAGGCTTACAAGATTGATGCAGAACAGCTTCACATCTAAAATAAAGATCATTTACAAAATGTATTTTGGAAAGGAAGGATAAATATTACATTTGAAAACACTTCATTACACCATTAGAAATAACGAGAGTGAGAAAACACTGGTTTCAAGCTAGGCAATCCTACTTACTGGCCTCTCACATGTCCTCCTACAGATCACAAAGAGCTGTAATGTTGTACAAATAATTATTTTACTAGATATGTGGCTAATACTGACTTTCAAGAGACCTTATAGCAAAGACAGCATACATGCACAGGAGTATTGTCTTTCAGGTCAAAATCCATACACTACTGCTAAGCACTCACACACACATTGTGCTAAGATCTCGCCCAGCCACAGCAAAATACTGTGCTCAAGATAAGGCTTCTTGCTTCATGAATGACTAAATATTTATCACTTTCCTATCAAGCAGTCTGAAAGCTTCTCCATTCAATATTGCAAATATGACTTACCGTAGCTTTATCAAGTACTTTAATGGAATACGGCTCAGCCACACTGTGTTTTCTTAGTGCTTGCTCCAGCAGTTGTAAAGGGGGGCGCTCCCACTTCCCAAAAACAACTAAATCAATATCACTAAACAAAAAGAACACAAGAGGAGATGCACTAAGTCTAGGACAGAGCAATCCACTGAAGAAAACAGTGAAACTAGTCTTCTAGATATTAAAGTCCGGCAGAATAACCACTATGCTTCTAATAAGTTTGCTTCAGCAAGGGTAGGAGGAGATGGTCTTGTGTGCTTTAAGACGCCAAATAAGTATTCTAGCTTCTTGCTTCCATTTCCAGTTCTCACGACTTCCATGTGTGCAGGAAAGTTAGCAGTCCGAACAAGCTTATTACAAAATTGTTAATCAGAGGTGAGATTGCAGTACATAAAATTTTGCTACATACACACATAACATGAAAAGGTTAACTCATGTCAAGAAAATAGAGTCTTTCAAACACCCACACAATTTTGCAGGTAATATGAGAACTCTCAGATTATCTATCAAACTATTAAGTGATATTGAATTAAACACTGAATTTAGTTTAATCTCATAAAAGCTGGGAAAACACAAGAGTGATGACTGAGCTATCTGACTTTGCAGTTACTATGTTAAGTAGCAAGTTCGACTTTTGATACTCACATTATTTAACAAAACGCATAATCCCTAAATAGGAAATATCAAATGTGAATTTTATCACATTTGGAAAAAACAAACAAACCAAAAAAAAACCCCACAGAGTCATCCCAGGAAAAAACAGAAAAGCAGTTTTATACAGTCAGCAAAAAGCACCAAATTCAGACACCAATATATCACATACATCTACAATCTTTAAGTTCAACAGTTTCTTCCTTGGTCATATGTGACAGTATGCAAAAATTCTACTGGAAGCTTGATGTGCTGGTGTAAATTCCTCGCCGAATTTCACCATTTCTTTAAAAGACAACAAAATGTACATAAATTTAAATTATTACTTACCTAGTTGGGAGATAAAGTCCTGTACTAAAGCTGCCAAATATCTGGACCTAGAGAGGGAAAAAAAAAAGGCACACATCACTGGAATACCTTGTAAATATGAATGCTCACTTCAGTTTCACAAGATTTAACTTTTCTGAATCTGTCAAAGACACAGCCCAGTAAAAATACATTACTGAATTTTACTGAATTACTTTCACCAAACTAAATCTGTGCAAAAACACCTTTTCTTAAATATGCAACTCTGCAGAAAATAGTATTTTCCCAAAAGGAAGGAACTACAAGCAGCAGAGCATAAAACTTTTGGAACATGTCTTTTTCATTTCTGCCACAGTAGAACCTGTCTCAGTTGCTTCCTTCCTTCTTAAAGGCAGCTTTATTGAAATGAGAAGGAAATCATTTTTTTCAGAATTGTTAGATTTAATGAGTAAATATGCTTTAAGTCAGGAGAACAGCTGTAACCAATTACAGCAAATTCTTCTAAGTACTCAAATGAAACAGTTCTGTAACATCAGCAATCATAGTATGCCAAGGACTGTTTAAAAAATTAAAATTCAAGATGAATCAAATCAATGATCAGACCTCAAACTTTTGACCTACAACGTCGGGCATACATTCTGTGCAATTTCCTAGAGAAAAAAGCACAGACAACTCATGACTGCTGTCCCATCAATGTGCAACCTTAGCTGTACTTTGTGCAGCAGCCCCAGTTCTAGAAAGCAGTCAAGAGGTCAAGACAGGAGGCATAATGTAAAAATGTAATATTAAGGCCCCCATGGACATTTTGTGCCAAGGAAAAAATAGTAGTTTAGTGATCTAGACAACTAATTTTACTGATAAAATAATCCCTAAAGACTTGAACTCAAACGTGAGCTTAAAACAATTTGATCTTCTTGAAGTTTTAAGTCAATTAGAAGCAGGAAATAACAACCCTTTGCAATCCAATAACACCTTTTTGTAAAGTTTCCTGTAGATATAGGAGAATTGATCCTGAACTGAGCCTTGATATTGTCTCTGCTACACCCTATTGTTTCACAGTCTAAAGGTTTTTTTCTGGTGTTTTTTTTTTTTTTTTTAAACTAACTAATGTCATTCTTCCTTATTGCAATATAATGCTAAGATGGCCAAGGATGTACACAGAAGTTCATTCAATCCTTGTCAGCCAGTGCTTGTGCATAAGGCTGAAAGAATTATGATATAACCCCCAGAGGAAGAGGCAACAGTAAGAGGTCATGAGTAAAACCAGAAAATATGTCAATTGACGCAAGTCTAACCCAATTCAAAGCAACACATCAAACGCACATGACAAGCAGTAGATTCTATTCAGAAATGTGTTTCATATGTGGACACGGAGACACAATCACAGAAATACCACGCCCTATGAAAAAGTGCTTACCTAAGCAATATTAAACATTAACATTCAATCCTGTTTTACCTGTATATCTAAAAGGTTTGCTGAACTAAAATTTAAGTACTGAGAAAGTCTACAGTAAGAGAACAAGCTAGCTCTACTCTATGTTACATTTTAAATACTCGCACCTTCTGGAAAGTCTGTTCAATATCTGCCATTTTTACAATTGTTTTAGAATATGGTGCCTCTAATCAAATGCACTGCTTGCCATCCTTTTGTATTTTTCATTGACATGTGTATCACATACGTCATGAGAAATTAATATTCTTTTGTTCCAGAATAGAGACTGCAACAGCTGATTTTCAGGAACAGTTCACTGAAGAATCCCTGTAGTTTTCACTGACTTGCTTTCTCTAGGCAGAATTAGACTCAGGGACCAAACTAAATACCTTGTTAAATTCAGTTGCATAAAGAAAAAAAATAGATTGGTTTTGATGGCCCAAAAGCCTAAGTCTGAATCAGAACTAGCAGTTTTCAAAGTTTCCAGGTATGATTCTATATGATTCTAAATAGATGGTAGGGATACCTTTTTTTTTTTTTTTTTTTTTTTTTTTTTTTTAAGAATAGTTTAAGTGGGATTTTCTTTTCACACAGCTCTATTTCTAAAGATTTCAGATGGGGTGGTATGTGACACAAGGTATATGAGTAGCAAGAAGGGGTGTTTTTGTACAGATGAGTGGCTCAGTAGGCCTTCTAGAGTAACCTAGCAAGGAGTGTTAATCAAGAATACTTCACGAGTGGGGGACACTGCAAACATTCTCAGAGTAAAAACTGCTATCTAGGCACTTACCTAAATCATGGTCTGGGGAAGAGGGAAGGTTTAAGACAAGCGGTTTGTTGATTCCTTAAGCTTTAGATAGATAAATAACACACCAGCAGTTTGTAGGTTCTCATTTCTGAGGTTAAATGTAATACCTCAGAAACTGATGATACCAGCTCTGACATTAAGTCCGCTACCTTAAGTTGAAGTCTTACTTTTTCATTCCCCACCCTGCCCAAGAAAAAACAAAACAAAACAAACAAAAAACTCCACAAAAATAGGGAAATTAAGGAATTAAGTTCTAAAGTTTATCACAAAAGTAAAATTAACATATGCTGAAGTTACACTCACATCAGCTGTAGGCCAGAGATCCTTGATGACCATTTCTATTCTTTTCACCACTTCCCTTCTCATAGCTGCTTCTTCAGGACGAGGGGACATGAAGTCATAGAAGTCAATTATTTCTTCATGTAATCTAAAGGAGAACGTAGCATGAGTAATAGCGGTGATTTTGCTATTGCAATGAACTAAAAACAGGCCACGGGCTTTACTTAATGTCAGAGTTTAAGATTTTTTCATACATTTCTATGTCAAAACTTCTGTAAAAATTAGTAATCTAGACACCTAACAACCAGCCTCCACCATATTGCCTAACTGCTAAAGATACCGACTGACAGTAACTGGAAAAAAAAAAAAGTGAAGGAGGTTAAATTCAGCTTGTAACCCCCAAGGACATTTCCTCTTTAAAGAAAGAAATAAAAAAAAAATAAAAATTTAAATTAAAAAAAAAAATCACTGTCTTGAAAACCATGTAATGATCTAAACATGAAGGAACACAAACAGAAAGAACTTAGAACAGGCTTACTCTTGCACGGATTCTTATTTCTGTGCATGTGGGAGTTTATGAGACTTGGAAACAGGCATTCATGAGTTTTTATAGAGGAGTGCAGAATGGATGTTTGAGCACTCATTGACATGAAAATAGTGTGGTGAACCACATCTATAGTCGCCTGCTGAACAGCTTGACAACCTTGGATTCCTTTCACAACTCAAACACTTTATGAGCTAGTTATTCATAGAGGAAGTTACCTTTCAACTAGACTGGTTCAACTGGAGGCTGGTTACTGAAACTGTAAAATACACTACTACCAATACTAGCGGAGAATTTCTCACAGGGGATCTTCATATACCTGCTAAGTCCTTCCCTTTGTTTCCCATCTTTTTGATACGCCAAGAAAGGACACTCACTACTACACTTGGAAAAAAAGACCAATTCCAGTTTCCAGGCAAACAGAACACTTGTGGTCACAAGAAAAGCAACAAGCTGTGCCGGTGTGGTGGGGGGAAGGAGGACATAGTGCATAGTTTCTACAGCAGAATTACTGCTACTACTAGGAAATATATTTTCCTCAGACCACATTCAGAAGGTGTTGCCCTAGTAATTTCCAAGTGCCAGGATGCCATTTAATGTACAGGTTTTAACGAAACATGCATGCCCAACTTCTGAAGAGCATACCCGTTTATAAATTACATCTTGCACTTCCTCATACCCCCGGCTGGGTCTGGGTTCCCACTAAACACTGAAGTTACCCAGCAAGCTTACAGACCAACCCTTTTAATTTGAACTGTACCAGATTCCAAAACTTTAAAGCAAGATTGAACATATAAACCAGTTCCTATTTATTTGGTTTGTTTCTAGAAAGGCTGACTTCTCCTGCCTCCAAGGTCTCCAAGTCCAATGAAGAAAACATTAGAATACAGCTGTCAGCCCTAACTGCAGGCTTCCTCACAGCTGGAGGTGACACCAGAACAGATGGAGCAGTCACCCAACTCCCTTGCAACCTACATGTTTTCAGTAATTCTGGCATACTTTTGAATGGATCTCAAACTTTAGTTTTTAGTAGCTCAAAAGGATTTTCACTGATTTTTTTTCAGGTAAAGCCCACCCACCACATACATACCACCTATGCTACTTTTCTTTAGATACACCTCTTCATATTTACTAGCAGTTAATTCTATCTGCAATTTTATCAATTATGAATGAATAAGCTCCCACTTCTGCAGTCAGCTCTTTTTATTAATCCTCCTAGTGTTCTGTCTTTTCCTCATTCATTTCTTTCCCCCACTCCCAGGTATTTATGAATACACTGAGCAATAAAAATGCCCAAGTAATTGCACTGATAGCCTCCTTTATTATAAAAGTAAATTATTTATTCTTTCATTTGGCTGTTAATCCCATTGCACCAGGGGGCACAGAACAGCTCAGTTTTTACAGTTTTACCAAACCTCAGAAGTATTCTTCAAAAAAAAAAAAAAAAAAAAACCATGTAGTTCTGTATCAAGCTGACCACATGGATATGGATGATAAAATATCCTTTGATGAACTGAAATCTACAAGGCCCAAATGCATTTTATAAAGGCTTGCACCGGTCCTTTCAGTTCACTCAGGCATCTTAGCTGTGTTGTTACAATATCGACCAGAGCTGATCAGGGTAGGAGAAACACATTCCTGAGAAAAACTACTTATAGCAACATACTGAGAAAGGAACAAAGTGAAATAGGTCTCAGTTCCCTTACACACTGCAGCCTCTGCCAAACACACTGGACTCTTTCAACAAGCCCTAAGCAGCAATGTCAAAAGAAAAGGCAGGACTTGCACACACATCAGCATCCCACTGATCTGCTGTTCATCAACATTTTTAAACAGCAAGAAAGACTCCGAGTATTGTCCAAAATGCTTCTCAAAAAGCTAGTTCTTCATTTTCTTCCACTGGAAAGGTATCACTTCACTTGTACTTCAATTTGTACAAGAAAGCACCACAAGAGCTAAATAGTCAAAATTCACTAAAAGGTCAAAGTATACACTGTGTCTTTGTGGTGAAATTCCTCTAGAATTTAACTCTAGTTTGACACATACAATCAGACATAGCTGTACAACAGTTATTCTACCAGTAGATTTAAATATTTGTTACTGAAATTTAAAACGGCTCTCAAGAGTCAAAGCAAGCGCTACTGAAAACAGTTAACTTCTTCCCTAGCAAAGATCAATGGAATCTATAGCTCTGATATTAGAGTTTAATTGACTTTAAAAGTTTCCTGCTTATGATGTTCTCAGTTTTAAATGCCTTCAGCAATATGAAGACTAAGATACATTTGTAATTAAATCTGGAAATGGATGTGAAGGACAAGAAAGGGCTCTTCCAATACAAAAGTAGCAAAAGGAAAAC
This sequence comes from Crypturellus undulatus, assembly GCA_013389825.1. NCBI lineage: Eukaryota > Metazoa > Chordata > Aves > Tinamiformes > Tinamidae > Crypturellus > Crypturellus undulatus. The sequence goes on from VWPW01023335.1 coordinate 415,860, forward strand.
TAGGGAAAACATGGGTCTGCTGAACGGGGTGGGTACCCTGGTGATGAAGGCTAGAGAAGGCATAGCTACTGAATGCCTTCTTTGCCTCAGTCCTTACTGATAAAGGTTAGCCCTCAGGAATCCCAGACCCTGGAAACAACAGACAAAGGCTGGAGAAAGGAAGGTTTTCCCTTGGTTAAAGAGGATCAGGTTAGAGATCATTTAAGCAAACTGCACACCCACAAATCCAATGGACCTGGTGCAATGCCCCCATGAGAGCTGAAGGAACTGGCAGATGTTGTTGTTGGGCCACTCTGCATCTTTGAAAGGTCACAGAGAACAAGAGAGGTGCCCTGAAGACTAGAAGAAAGCCAACATCACTCCAGCCTTCAAAGAGGGCAAGAAGGTACACCCAGGCAACTACAGACCAGTTTCACATCCATCCCTGGAAAGGTGATAGAGCAGAGCTCATCCTGAATGTTGTCTCTAAGCATGCAGAGGGCAAGGTGATCAGGAGGTAGTCAGCATGGATTCAAGGAGAAAATCATGCCACACAAGTCTGCAAGCCTTCTGAGATGGAATGACAAGCTGGGTAGATGAGGGGAGTGCAGCATATGCTGTTTACCTTGACTTCAGAAAGGCTTTTGTCACTGTTTGCCGTAAGATCCTCACAGCTAAGCTCAGGAAGTGTGAGCTATAGTCAGACAGGGGGCAGATAGAGAACTGGCTGAATAGCAGAGCTCAGAGGTTTGTGATCAGCAGTGTAGAGTCTAGTTGGAGGCCTGTGGTGCCCACCATGGGTCACTACTGGGTACAGGCTTGGTCAACTTATTCATAAACGTTCCGTATGAAGAGCTCACCTTCTGCAAGTTCGTTCATGATCCAAACCTCAGAGTGGCAGCTGATGCCCCAGAGGGCTGTGCTGCCATTCAGAGAAACCTGGGTAGGTTGGAGAGCTGGGCAAATGGGAACCTCATGAGGTTCAACAAAGACAAGTGCAGGGTCCTGCACCTGGGGAGGAATAACCCCAGACACCAGTACAGACTGAGGACTGACCTGCTGCAAAGCAGCTCTGCAGAAGGAACTCTGGAAAAGAACAAGGTGACCAGTAACATGCCCTTGCGGCAAGGACAACCAACAAGACCCTGGGCTGCATTAGGCAGAGCATTTCCAGCAGGTCAAGGGATCTTTCCCACCTACTCAGCCCTGGTGAGGCCACACATAGAGCACTACGTCCACTTCTGGGCTTCCCAGTACAAGGTACAGAACTACTGGACACAGTCCAGTGCAGGGCTATGAAGATGATTATGGGACTGGAACATCTCTCATACAAGGAGAGGGGTAGAGAGCTGGGCCTATGTAGCCTAGAAAAGACAGAGAAGGGAACCTTATCAGCACAAGATATGTTAAAGGAGGGTGTCAAGAGGACAGGACTAGTGGTTCCAGATAGTAAACAGTGTTGCCCAGACACAGGTCAAAAGGTAATAAGCACAACCTGAAATCCAGGAAGCTCCATCTGAACATGGAGAAAAGCTTCCTGACTGTGAGGGCAACAGCACTGGAACACGCTGCCCAGAGAGGTTCTGGAGTCTCCTTCTCTGGAAATCTTCAAAATCCACCTGGACATGACCTTCCGCCACATGCTCTAGGTGACCTGCTTGAGCAGGGCAGTCGGACTAGATTATCTCCAGAGATCCCTTCCAACCTTAACTATTCTGACTCTGTAACCTGCTCTCAAAATCTTTGACTTGACTTCCAGATTTATACTTCATTTGTTTAATGTTCCTGTTTTCCTCAATTCAATAGCTTCAACTTTTCAGAAAACATCATCTTCTTGTTTAAGTCTTTTGGAATAACTATCAATGGAATCCTCAGAGTCAGCACACAACACAGCCTTTTCAAGCATTTTACCTATTTGGCTGTTCCTTTTGAAGAAGTCTCAAAAATAATATGCCATTTTAAAATTAACTACTGTAGCTGATCTACTTTACTGAAGCAGACAACTGGAATAAGAGCCACAAAAAAGTAGTTCTGGTATTTCTAGAGCCAGACGCCATATGGTGTTCAGAACTAACAATTCCAGAATTGCTTCTCTTCTGGTTGCAGGAGTCATTCAGTGTCTAAAAATATAGATCACAACATAATATTCAGCCAGCCAATACAAGGACAATTTTGTGTTGAGTCTTTTGCCCATATAGCTTCTCTGCTTTCCATAAGAACATGCTGCTTCCTAATTTAGGACTGTGACAGTACCATAAGAAGACAGGAACACAACTCACGAAGAATGAAGTACCTTCTGATACAGTTAACATCTTTACCTTTTTTAAAACTCACAGAGCTTCTTTCAGCCTTGAGAAGCCTCCAATTAGCTAAGACCTTTACCATTAAGCATCACAGAAAACTGCTGCCTGGGCAGCAGCTGAACCAGGCAATAGGACAGATATCTTTTGTTTTATCAAAAATGCATCTCCTTTAAGGTCTTAGGAAAGGCAGAGATACATTTCCAGTCTTCAGATTAAAATAAGACTAAGGAAGTTTGTCCTCAAACTTTTATACGACTTTTCTGAAAATTATTTTTCTAAGAAAGGTCACTTACCCTTACCTGTTTTATATACAATAATACTTTTGGATACAGTAAAAGATATTACATTGATTTGTTGCAGCAGATCTTCAATGCAATGAAAACATTCTCCAACAGTATCAAACTAGATAGTGAATGAAAAAAAGCTAGAGACATTGTTTCCTCAAGTAAGTATCTTGTTTCTTTTCTGCATCATGTGTGCACTGTTGGGCATACAAGTTATTCTAAAGAAACAGATAGAAACAGAACTGCATGGTTTACTAAAAATATGGAACTGCTGACTCTTTAAAAGCTATACTTGCTATAACAGGTAAAGAATCTTTTTCTAACTGACAAACCTAACAGGTCTGCTCAGAATCCTTCCAAAAGGAAAGAACACATCCCAGTTATAGCGTATTTTGTCTAACACTGCAGGGGCAAGGAGGTATCAAAGGTCTGGAAAGAGCTGGGAAGACAAAGGCAACATTTCAACAACTTTGCTGAAATAAATGTTACAAACAACAGGATAAGCAGGTACCTTTCCTAACACGCCTGACGACTTACTGCTTTCAAGTTTACATAGCAAAAGTCTCAGCAGCCAACACATTTCAGAAACCTGTTGAAATGGCCTGCCTCCACACCAAGTGCCACTACCACAAAGTACAATTACAGCACCATGGAACTGAAGGTGAAGCTTTACCATGGTTGTAGCAGTGTAAAACAAAAGAAACAGTTACAATGTTGAAAATGCCACTGCCAGTTATAATGATCAATGATACAGTCTAACACTCTGGAAAAGAGTTTAGTGAAATACAGATGAAGACAGTTGAAGCAACAGTATATGCTCAGTATATACGTTATATAAGAGTATATTCTGCAGACTTTTCCCAGCATGATCTAACATCGAGACATCTCCAAAAGAAACAAAGATAAAATCATGATACAGAAGAGGAAATGGATTTTCAATTCTTTTGTATACCAGCAGAACCCACCATCATTAATTCACAGTTAGTGATACTCTATGGTCTGTGCAGTTTTCTAGGTCTATCAAAGAGAGAAACTATGGAGTTAAAATACTATACCAAGTACTATATGTCTGCAAATCACTCTGTTAACACAATTCAGACTTTGATTAAAAATTTGCAGCAGAAAAATACCTCAAATGCACAGAACCTACAAAATCTCACAGTTATGAAGAGTTTTTAACAGGGAGCCATCCTGAATACCCTTCTCAAGTAAGACTCAAACTCATTTTGCCAGTTAACTACCAAAGGGAGGATGCAAAGGATGCAATAAAAAGTTAAATAAGTAATACACAGAGCCAAGTGGGTAACTGATAAAAAAATTTACTGTACTTCTTCCACAAGGGATCTTGCTTCTTTTGTTACCTAAGCTTTCTCCTTACTCCTAACTCCTGTAGCGAGTCAGCCATAATTTTAGGTAGAGTTTCTTGTCAATTAAAATTTATCTCCCAAATTTATTGCACTTGATAGTCCAAATACTCCAGAAATTGAACATCATGGACTGATTTAAGCTACAAATCTTCAGATTTAAGTATACGCATTTGTCTGTATTTTGGAAGAGAAAAAATGATAGTAAAAGAAAAAATCTTTGTGATAAGATATCAGTCCAATAAAACTTAACCATTTTGTTTCCAAATATGACTGCATGTATTTTGAAAAAGGCCATTACAAAAATCTAAAAATTAAACTGATACATTGGCATCTCCAAGTTAATATGTAACAATGGATCTACTACGTAAGCTCCTGAATAGCAGCATACTATGCCTAACCTACACTCCTGACATCACCATAACACCAAACATTATGTTTTGTTGTGAAAATATCTACCATACATAAAATATTGGATCTCAGTCAACAAGTTTACTAAGCCATTAAATAGAATCACTAAACACTGAAATTCCAGATTTAATGTTACACTTTTCCAGTGGCCCAAAGATAGCACACGATATTCATATCAGAAAAGCTGTGAGGGCAGAAACACATGAGCAGTGAGATCTCCCTGTAGATCAGGTAAGCATCACATCAGGACACTGCGAAACTTCAAGAGAAGCAACTCTCGGCTTAGTCTTGAGGTATTAGCACATCCAAGGTATCATTCAAAAGTAGACTGGCAGATTAATGATATTGGAAAGGATTATGAGTAACTTGAGCTACCCACCTGTATCTGAGAAAGGATAAATAACCTCAAGAGCACAAAACTGACTCAAAGGCAGCCTTAAGTTGTGGTTGCCAAGGGTTCAGAGAAGCTAAACACTTCCCCACACCACACTTCCTCAGAGAAGTTTCCCAGACCCCTACTTTACAGGAATAACTGGTCCAAATCAACTTTGACAGCAAAAAAGTTTTCAGAGTAGAATAAGTGCCATCTATCCCTGGTAATTTGGTATTAACTCAAAAGCAGCACTCAGCACTGCATTGGGATATGAGAAATGCTAAGCTGCAATCTTTAAAAAATAAATAAATAAAACCAGTATTCTTGACATCTATAATAGACAACCTGGTAAAAACAGAAATCAGTGCAACACACAAATAGGTTTGGCTATCAATATGTCAATTTAGCTGTTGTAAATGAGAGTACCATCTTGAAGAAAAACATTAGAAATTATTTGCAAGAACTACTAAACCACAAAGAAAGTCCTATTAGAGTCTTCTTGGATTTCCAAAAGGCATTTAACAATGTCTTACAGACACCATTAGAAAGACTTAGAAAGGCTGGTATGGGATAAAAGACCTTCATGCAGAGAAAGAACTGCTTTGAGTAGGAAACAAAAGAAACTCTTGAGTTTTCATATTAAAGAAGGGTCACTACTAGAGTTCCACGCTGCTCAACATCCAAGGGGACAAATAGTAAAGCAGAGAAATGTGCTGCGACTGCCAGGTTATGTGAAATAAGCTGTTTGAAGAACTGCAGGACACTTCCGAGCCAGAGTGCACAATGAAGCAGCAGGCTGAGCCTGAAGTACGACAGCCAGAGCAAGGCACATGCAAGAGGATTCCACCTTTGAGAAGATGCAATCACTGCCTCTGCAATTTCAACTCCAAGAATCAAGTTGTCTATATAAGAACTCTCTAAAAATGTCTGCTCAATATTTAGTACTCAAAAATAAATAAATAAATAAGTAGACAGGCTGAAGTGTTAGTAACTAAGAAGCAAAGAATATGGAAAACATACAAAAATGCAGTAATACCAAGATGCACTCACACTGATCTGTTTCATTTAAGTTTCAAAGATAAAACAGTACTGTAAAACATGCACAGATGAACATCCAAAGGCATGGAACACTTCTACAACAGAAATAACTAAATGGACTAGAAGTCCTTTGTGCCAGAAAAAAATGGATAACTATTACATGCAAGAGGGAATGGAAAAGTCATATCATGTCAAATAGATACAAAGAGTGGACAGAGACCATTTCATTAATGCAAAGACTTGGGGCTGGCACCAAGTACAACTCTCAAAAAACAGGCCCAAGACAAAAATTAAAAAAAAAAAAAAAAAAGATTTTGATCTTTGTGTAATGCATAACTGAAGAGCACCTTGCATCAGGATACCATTGATGCCATAAGTTCATATGGACTCATGAAAAGATAAGAGGCATTCATGTATAAATTCCATAAAAAAAAAAAAATAGATACACAGGCAGGTAGGCCTATAGAGTCACAGATCACTGAAATCCGAGAACCTGTTCCAGAAAATACTACCCTAGTCTCATGCTTATAAATTCCTCTCAAAACATTTGGCACCAGCCTCTTTTGCACTCCTGCAGTACAGCTGTTCCTGTGTTCTTAACAACAATTAGGTCTACTGCCAAAACTGAACAACTGAAAAGTATCATGAAGCCAACGTCAGGATTAAGCTGCTCTAAGCACATCTCATTCTCCTCTAAAAACAGATGTGGACACCTGTCATGCAAACCCTTCTCATTTCTTATCACTGTAGTTCAACTTTTCTGGTCTAAACTATGACATTATCTCCCAAGACTAGCAAGGCCAAAATCTTCTTTTCATTCCATGACTAAAAGCACCAGTCCCTCTAACTCTCTGCTAAACATCTCCTTCACAAGGAAGGCTTTGGAGCTTTACCTGCTTAGTGCAACTGACCGCAAAGACCATTGAATAGTCCATTGGTTTGATAAGTCATCCAGCAGCTGCCTCTGAACTCTGCTGCACTCCAATCTTTAAGCATGAGAACAAGAATCACTTGCTGATGCTCCCTCAAGTCTCTCACCAGAAGACTACTTACCATGACTAACAGGCAACTATCCTTGCCTCTTGCCTCAAACATGACTGTATGCACTGCCAAATTCTGCCCTGACCTCAAAGTCACGATCTATAGTGCACTGCCAGCACGGCCTGCCTCTTAAACTCATAGTTCCACTACAAGTACTCTCCTCCAGTAGCAGGATGATAGAAGAGTGGTGTGGATGAAGCGTAATTCTGTGTTGATCCTTTACCAGAAAGTTTCACAGCAGTGGGCAGTGAAAGGCAGCAGTAGCGAGTACAGTGAGGTGCGGGGGGGAAGCACAGTGAGCCCTTCCAAGTGCTCAATGTCCAAATGCAGACAGTAAAGATTCCATGGAATTTCAAAAGTCTCAGTTTCCTCAGCCCGGCCAAATTACAGCTGAATGTTGATTTGCAAAAGCAGCTGTCAATGAATTACGGCTGCTAAGTCAATATGGCATCCCTGCTCAGTAACTTACAGTGTCCAGCAGCAATGTAAGAGGCGTGGGTTGATAAACGAAGAATTAGAGCTATGCAAGGAAAGCCCAGCAAACTCATCTTCGTGTCAAAGTTCAGCAATAGAATATACAAACATATATATACAAACATACACACATATATATATATATATCCTAATACAAACTTAAAATACAGTAAAAACAGCACATCCGAGTAGCTAAAGAAATGGTTTTCAAAACATCACTTTTGGTGCATAGTGTTCTCAGCTGCAAACTAAGGCAGAAGGCCAGTGGTCTAGGGGAGCACCATGACGTTGTTTTGTTTATAGTTCTTCCTAGGCATCCAGCACTGCTCATTGGTCAAGATGCCCAGCTGAACCTTCCTTTGGCCTAATCAAACATGTATGTTCTTGTCCTCTTGTGCTCTATGATACAGTTGTTGTGCCATTATCAAGCGAGGGCAGGTATGGGAGAGAAATAGAAGACTGCAGTAAGCCGCCAGCTCCCGTGCAGTGCTCCATAGCATGAGCAGAGCATCGTTTCACTGTATCCCAGAGTTTCTGTCATCCACACTAACCCCAGACAAGCCAGTTCTACTGTTTCTGCACAACTCTGTTTGCACCTAGTAGAAATGCCAGTTGTATGTAACTAATGAGATTAGTGTAGAAAGAGTGGATTTGAATACTTTAAGTATTAAGCAGGATCGGCTCATGCTGTTAAAATACCTTAATTCTAATTCACTTGGTTAAATTCATATTAAAAAGGGAAAGAATTAACTCAGATATCATTCTACCCAAGCAAATAATTATATCTTACGAGAAAATTGCCATCTTCCTGTTGACACAACCCTAGCTGTAGAGTCCTCAGTAAGATGTTTCAAAATACAGACCTGCTGTTTCAAACAACCTTATCCAACACTTGAAAAATCCCTAGGTACTAAAATTACTCAACATATTTAAGTTACAGAGATAACAGAAATATGACTTTGATGTGCATTAATATGCTGAACAGCAGGTCCTTAACATTCTACATGAACTTCACAACTTCACAAGAGTATAATTTACACTAGCAAGAAATCACCTGTAGTTCTACATAGCCACAATCATTTCAGTTAATCTAATAATACTTTGAGACTCTTCTCTGCCTCACATCCAAAACACAACCAGTCAGTCTTTTATGCTACATGGCCTCAATCACAGATATTTATGCTATTGTTAAATCAATCAGAGGACTAGAACAAATAAGGCTTTCCTCATCCTTTTCATTACGTATTTCCTAAACATCTTGAAAAATACAATATACGGGTTACTGGCAGCTAGCTAGAGCACAGCTTTAGGATAAAATCTAATCAAATACAGCTATTGTCTTCCATGAGGGATGGGTTTTATATCCTTTACAATACAAAGTTTGGCATGTCACTTTCAAAAGGTAGCAAAAACAATAAATATGGGTCCACTGGGGAAAAAAAATGCTGCATATAAAGCATATGAGAAAGACAGCAAAGCATGGCCTTGGCATTTTTAAAGATCAAGGCACCTACCATCCTCAAGCCACTGGTTATGATTCATTAGGAAGATAAATAAATCACACAAGCAACCAACCAAGACTCAGCACCACCTGTAATGACTTCTAACTACTGAGCTCCTCCAACTCTGAATGAGAGAAGCAAAGAGACCACAACAGTACCCTAAAGCACACAGACACATCAGCAGAAGTACCGCTGCAGCCTGGGAACCATGCTAGTTATAGAAGTGATGCCTCAAGCATGTGCAATTGCAAATAACACTAGATGACAAGTCAAGAACATGTATGACCCCAGAAAAAAAAAGTCTGTATGGATCTGTTCTTGCCCCAGTCTTTTCAGTGCATTTTTAGTTAAGCAGCCAGATGATGCATCAGTCTAACTTCAGGAACTAAAATTAAAAAAATCGCTAATAGTCAGGAATTATTACAGAAAGTAGACACCTAAGGTTACTCCATCAGTGAGAGCATCTTTACATTATTTCAGTCAACAAGTACTTCACAAAGTTTTAACATGAAGCAGAAGATTATTTTTAAGAGAATGTGTTTGTCCAAGATTCACCCTGAGTAAAAGATTCAAAGTTTAAGGCAGAAACTGCTTCCTAAGCAAGCCTATAGTCTCATTTTACATGCTCTCCTTTAGCATTAGCTGTATGGTACACAGTTGAAACCATTACATTCAGAGTTTTGGGGAGCTTAATGATTTGGCAAATTAATCCTGAGAATATGGAACTAGGAGGCTCACATGTGCTGTAGTAACCTGTCATAAGATCCCATCCCTAGCATCAGGTCTCCCTGCACTAACACCGAGCATTGCCAGAAGGCCAGGAAACAGCACCGTTTCCACTTTCAAAGATCCTTAGTAGAGAATTGGTCATTAATTCAGCAGCAGGAATAGCCAGTATACGAGGCTACCGAATTACACAGCTGAAGCTTGACCAAAACAAATGTTGCATATGGATTCTCTATAATTTTTTATATTTAAGTTGCATAGCTTCTATTAAAGGAAATTCAACTGGAAATAAGAGGGGAGAAGAGACGAGAAGGGTATTGGACTGGCATAAGACAGGGCTACCCAAAGATAGAGAAGAGACCTTGCAAAATCTGGATTCAGTTCCCTGACTTGCCATGGCCCCACTTTGCGCCCTCAGGCAATTCCCGCATCCTTTTGCCTGGCGAATTGGCTTTGTGATAGTGACTTGTTTTACACGGATAAGCTGAAATGTTAACTGCGATTCTACTGCATTTGTATGAAAGTGGTACCAAAAAAGACCCGACACTTTTTATGGTACTATTATAATTTCAGAGCAGCAACTTAATACAGGACACAAAATCCTAATGTATGAAATGCTCATCTTACCTTCCTGCATCAATTTAAGATTAAAAAAAAGTCACAAATGGCTTGTCCCCCACCAGACAAGTTCTTCAAAAAAAAAAAAAGAACTTAAAAATACATTTTTAACACTTCTCAATAAATTTAATGCACACAATGCCTGATGAGTGCACTCAAAAGTGCACTCCTTAAGTAGGATTTTTCTTTAATCCTTAAGTGTCTGTCCCACCTAAACTTCTCTATCCATAAAACTGTTCCCTGTATCCTATTATTCCTACCTACTTCCTTCCAGAAATATGCAGCTCAGGATTTTAGGCGCTCCAAGAAGCTATTATTTAAATACCATCACGCATTTGTGTGAATAAAACGGTTTTCAAACTAGAAAGCATTATTCCTCTTGACTGGATAAAGTTTGGCCACGTGAAATGAAGAAACCTCTCTGAGCACCCCAGAAGTCCTCTAAAATCTACAACTTGGCTCCACACAAATCAGACTGGATGGAATCATCTTTTGGCTGTAGTAGCTGTCTGTTCATATGAGAAAGCACCATAACATAGGATAGCCTTCATAAAGAAGTGCATTTATTCTTCAGAAAGCCAAGACTTCAGTTCAGACATTGGTCAGCTCAATTCATTCCAGTACTAAAGTGTTTCCCTCGAAAAACTACAAAAATCACAGTGGCTGTCACATTTATTTCAGCCTCAGGATCAGGCATTTAAAAAGCAATGTTAACACTTTTCAAAGCCACCGCCTGTGACAGGCAGCACACAGATACTTCTAATTTAACACAAGCTTTTCCTCCAAGTTCCCCTGGAACGAAGCCTCCCACTCCCTCCACTCCTGCGACGTGAACGGACTCCCTGGAGCTCTGCGGAGCTCTCCCCTCCCATCCCTGCTTTAATTATTACAGCGATCACTTCGAGCACTGCCGATAGCCGCCTAACATCTTCATTTCCTGGAGATGTGCAAGGCAAGGCCTAGCCCGGTTGGTCCGAGGGCTGCTGCCCGCCACGGCCGAGGGGCATCTAGGAGAGCTGCTGCCCCCGCTCGCGCCCCCGGGCCTCCCGCAGGCGGCACCCCGGCGAGGGCAGAGGCGGCCCCGCTGCTCACCCCTGCACGCCCGGGCTGTATTTCCTCGTCTTCCAGGGTGTGCCGGGGCTTTGCAGCGCCGGCGGCGGCAGCTGCCGCTGCTGGTGCGGGGAGCTGGAGCCGCCGAGGCCTCGGCTGCCGGAGAGCAGGTAGTTCATGCCGTAGGTGCTCGCTTTATTCTCGCGTTTCCTGCGGCCTGGGTGGTACTGGTGCTGCTGGGGGGAGGCGGGCGGCGGCGGGAGGGCGCCGCGCGCCGCCCGCTGCCCGGCCACGCCGCTCACTGCGCTCTCGTGGAAGTTGAAGAAGTCGCCGGGGGCGGCCCCGCTGCCCAGGAGCCCCGCAGGGGCCACCGCCGCCGCCCGCGGGCCGCACGAGGAGGAGGAGGAGCCGCCGCTGCCGGATCCCGAGGAGGAGGAGAAGCCGGGGCTCTCGGTGCCGGACTCCAGCGAGGAGCACGAGGAGGAGGAGGAAGACACAGACGGCGACTTCTGCAGCCGCCGCCCGCCATCACCGCCGCTCGCCGCCCCGGGGCCGGCGGCGGGGACCAGCGCGGCCAGCAAGGCCGGCGGCGACGGCGAAGGGGAGGGCGGCGAGGAAGA
>VWPW01023335.1:428119-460437 GCA_013389825.1 Crypturellus undulatus
CCGCCGCCGCCGCTCCAATGTGGCGTCCCCCGCTCCGGAGGCAGAGACGGCAGCGCGCATGCGCCGCTGATTTTAAACCTTCACCGCAGACGGCCGCCCTGGCAACCGCACATGCGCGCTGGGCGCCGCCGGCGGAGGGCGCGCTCCCGCCGCGCGCCGCGCAAGGGGAAGGAGGAAGGACGTTGGGCGCGCTCCCCCCACCCCCGCTGCGGCGCGGTGCGCCTGCGCCGCGCGCGCACCGTTAGCCGCCACCGGGGCGGCCGTTGGCCCTGCGGCCGTTAGAAAGGGCAGGGAGCGTTTTGAGGAGTAAAATAAACGAAAGGCAAAGAGAGGGGGACTTTAACCATGGATTTTGAAAATGCAGTTCCTGCTTTCTTTCTAATCCTGTGGTTTGGCCTTTTCCTCAAACAGCTTCAGCATGCGAATGGATTGGGAGTCTTCGCCCCACACTGCCCTTCAGGATCTCCAGTGGTCCAGTCAGTCAGATACAGCCGTGATCCGACTGCAGAACAGCAGAGGGAAGGGTTGATCATGCACAGTGACAAATACTACTTGGCAATCCCAGTTATAACATCCCCCATGGGCATCTGAATAGTAATTGTGAGAGATCTAGTGTCTTGCTTCCGTGACAGAAAAGATCCCATTTTTCCTAACCTGTTCCCTTTCCTTGCCTGACCACGCATTTGACCTCCACCCTTGCTCTAGCCTTGATGTTGAACACTGAGCCAATTTAACTTGTTAATCCAGGAAAAAAAAGTGCATTCAGAATAGTTTTCAGCACAGAGTAGCATACATTTTCACAGGAAACGCAGCCACAACTCCCTTTTGGATGATTGTATTTCAGTTTTAGCTTTAGTCAGATTCATCTTTGCTTTAGCACCAGTGACAATGCTGTAGGCTTTGGTAACTGTGGAGTTGATGACTTTGACAGTGCTGATGATGGCAATGCCAATACGTGAATACTTGATATGATTTGGTAAATAACGGGAGTAAAGCTCGATATCTAGGGAGGATATATATACAAAACAATGTTGCCTAGTGCTTGCCGTTAATCTATTTTTTTAACAAACACACTAAACTTATTAACAGAAGTAAAGGCAGGTATCTCATATCTCAATATCTCATACCTTTAATGGGGCTAAATTTACCTCCCTGAAAATCATAGAATCATAGAATGCCTAAGGTTGGAAGGGACCTCTAGAGGTCATCTAGTCCAACCCCCCTGCACACGCAGGGCCACCTAGAGCACATGGCACAGGACTGCATCCAAGCGGGTCTTGAAGATCTCCAGAGAAGGAGACTCCACAACCTCTCTGGGCAGCCTGTTCCAGTGCTCTGTCACCCTCACCGTCAAGAAGTTCTTCCTTAAGTTCCCGTGGAACTTTTTATGCTTCAATTTGTGGCCATTTCCTCTGGTTCTGTCAGTGACCACCAGTGAAAAGAGGCCAGCCCCATCCTCCTCATTGCCTCCCTTGAGGCACTTATAGACACAGATCAGGTCCCCTCTCAGCCTTCTCTTCTCCAGGCTGAACAGGTCCAGCTCCCTCAGCCTCTCCTCATAGGGCAGATGTTCCAGGCCCCTGATCATCCTCGTGGCCCTGCGCTGGACTCTCTCCAGCAGCTCCACATCCCTCTTGTACTGTGGGGCCCAGAACTGGACACAGTAATGAGATGAAAATGCAATATCCCATCCACGTGATTGATTCTGCTCTCTGAAGCTGGGGATTGCCATGACTATGATTCCATAAGGGTGACAGAAATGCTGAGAAACTACGAACAGATTTTCCAAAGGCTTACGCTTTCACACTTTTGTTGGAGTATGACTCCAACAATTTCTCCCATTTGACCCTGATTCTGGTCACCTACCATCTCCTTGCAAGCCTCCAGCCCAACACCTCCTCCACACTCCCCAGCTTCACTCTCCTTTTCATATCCTTTGCTGCTGATATTGTGGATGGAAAAGACATAGGGAGAAGGATTAGCAGTAGGTATGACCTGACACCTTATCCGCTGAAGGCACTAATAGCCAAGAACAGGACTAACCACAGTCTCTAGCTAAATGGGAGGGTGAAAAAGAAAGGCTTTCCAACTAAGGAGGGTCATCTGCAACATGTAGCCCTGAGAATGTGCTCTTCAATAGGAGGAGATAAGGGGAGAAAGTTTCCTTAGCTGCACTCTTGTCATTATTTTTTTCCAGTAAATACATTCCTAGGCAAGACAGTGAAGACACAGCTTTCTTACCTCAAATTGAGTTGATAATAATGGAGAGACAAGTAGAACGACAGAACTGGAGTTTCTGGTTCTTACAAAGCAGGATTTGTTGCCTTCTTTTAATCTGTCCCCTGGAAACGTAGGCTTCCAAATATCAATTTTTGCTTGTTTCCTGTCTCCCATTAATGAAGGCCTAGCACGAATACCCACAAAGAGGCTAAAAAATCATGTCACCTTCTCTCCCTTTAGTCTTCCACTCGGTACAGTCTTTCCTCTTTCTTGGCTCAACATGCTCTTCTGATAAACACTGAGCTTTGGCCAAACCCATGATGCCGAAGCATGTTCATCAAGGCTGATGAAGGCTGACAAGGCTGAAGCATCTCTCAGCCGCAAGCCATCGCTGTCCTCCTACTCCTGCCTTCCACTAGTCTTGTAAAGATTGCCAGCCCTTTACCGAAGAAGCTTAACAGATGATAAATCAACTGCTGAACAGCTGCAGCTTCTAGCCGGGCGTGGTTTATTCACATTAAAACCCTCTCCTCGCTACCCACATGAAATAGCTGAGTGCTAAGTGGAGGAAGTGTGGGAGGCAGTTCCCAAGTCATCCAAATGTGCCTGCAGTCAGGGTGGCAGCTTTGCGAGCCAGGCTGCAGGGACAGCCAGGTATGTGCTTGCCTCACAGCTAGTGGTTAATACACCTGGTGAAACTGCCACAGAGGTGTTTCATCACTACATCACTACAACAAAAGAAAGATAAATGTGTGACCTTGATATATACATATATATATATATATATATATATATATATATATATATATGGTGCTGTAATAGGGATTACTTTCAAAATACTGCTTTTTTAATGAAAAATATATCTTGGCTTATTACACAGGAATTAAATATATAGCTGCATTTTTTACAGTTTTCTGTGACATCAAGAAAACTAAATATTTAATTGTTCTGTTTAAGAATGGTCTATGCAAAAATTGTTCATGTGCGCTATTTTGCTCCCCTTCCTTGTCTGGAAGTGTTTGTTGGAAGTGTTTGTTTCTAAAAAATTCAGTCTTTAAGATTTGTCATTTCTGAAGAGAGAATACATTGCCTGTACTGACACCTAATTGAATACAATTAAGTCTTAAAGACTTACTTTATTCAAAAGCATACTTAGACATTGAAATTAAATTGTGACAGCAAGCACAGATTGCAATTTAAGATGTTTTAAAGATATTTTAAATATCGTTTGTAGACCATAATCTGGGATAAAGGGATCATAAACAAGTGAGGCTTATATTAAATATCTATAAATCTCTGTGAAATATTTTCCTAAGCGGGATCTGAAAAGCTGTATGAAAAAAAAGCCTTTATGTCCTGGGTAATGCCCTACAGAGAGTTCCTTTTGTAAGAACATTTGCTCACCATTGAAAGACAAGTTGAGAGATACCTTAAAGAGACTTTCATGAAATTTTATGACAATTTATAATTTCTGCACCTGGTCAGGTTTCCACTGTTATTCTTGTTTATAATCCCAGGATCGTTTTCCAGGTTACTGTGTAGAAGACAGCTAAGGACACCCCAAACTTGCTGCATGGATCCTAGCAATTGCAAGGGATCCCTGTTCCGAATATACTTGCACGTATAGTTGCTCTAAAATCTAAGAAAAAGTAAATCTAGCTGACCTTCAGCTAGGAGAAGACTCTGTAAGGAAAGCATTCCTCCCAGAAACAATGTTAGAATAAGATTGCTTTCCTTCAGATCTGTTGACGGTAAATTTTTCCCGAGAGGAGCAAGACAGGAGAAGAAAAATAGGATTAAGCAAGTGGTGAGGCAAACTGGAAAAGCTGGGGAGATTGGGTGTACAATTTGCTTAGTGAGGAAGTGGTCTGGAGCCCTCATTTACCACATTAACATGGTACCAGATAGAGCACGACTGCCACTGCATTCAGCCAGGGAGATTCATTTACTCCTATCAGGATGACTATGACTAGAATTAACAAAAGCTATCTCTTGTCAGCAGAGACTATCATGGTGAAAATGCAACTCAGTTTTATTAGCTCCCAAGCTAGATCAAAGCCATATTTAATCTTGCACTTATTTCCGGGAGCTGATTTGTCTTCCTTGGTAAACTGCCCAACCTTTTTTCATTTGTTCATCCTGATCATCAGTTGTCATCTGCAGGTAGCATGTGCACATACCAATATACACTTGCACAGTGTATATTGACACTATAGAGAGACATAATAGACACTGCACTGTGTCTCACTGCATTGCAATGCACCTCGCTCTCCATCCCTCAGGATATCGACATCCTACCACATCCACCTTCAAAGCTATTATTTTAAACTATGTTTGGGCTGCATTTGGACATCTTGGAAGGATTTCCAAAACAGAAATGGTACAGCACCTGTATAAAAGTGCTGATCACATGCATATTCACACTGGCTCGTGCATATGTGAGCAGAAAGGAACAGGAGATGAAAGGAGAGCAGGATTTTTGGCAGGATGTATCATCTGTCTGCTCAGCTAAAAATGCACTGAAAACACTGGGGCAGGAACAGATACATACAGACTCTTTTCTGAAGTCATATGTCATATATATTCTTGTCGATAACATCAATGTGATGCACCTGTAGGATAGATTAGATAGGGACTTGTGACCACTAGATAGTCAAGAGAGAGTCAGACACTGTTAGAGAGAGGCACTCCGGGCTAACCAGGGATTATGGGGGCATTAAACAGGATAGATTTAATAACAAATTTATATTCCAAGCTGCACAAGATGCCTCAGGAGCTGCGTGGAGTGGTCATTGATGGCAGGGGCCTGCTGGTGGCATGGGTTGGGCATACAAGTCAGATGTCCAGGTAGGACTCAACTCATATCCCATTCATTAAATCTGCTAGAACTATTTCTTAACTGTGCTAACCTTGAGAAGCTACTGTACAGGAAGCAGCTAGACCTTGCTGACAGACTGGAATGTGCGTGCCTGGCCCTGACGGGAATTTGGTCAGTGTGTAGTTTCACACGCTGGGCCCGCCACCACGTGCTTTGTCAGCCACTGACTCCTCACCAGATCTTCCATAGGTATTCTCACTGCAGGACTGATAAGAAAGAATAAGCAGGTATAGCAGGTACTTTAGAATGAGGCAGAAGGATAAGATAGGAAAAGTGTGAGTCAGTAAGACAGAGCATGTCTAGACATTTAAACTCATGTAGAGAAAGCCCTGGACTAGGGAAAGAGGAGTAAAACAGGTGGGCTAGAAGGAGGCCGGCAGTGGGCAGGGGGTAACAGACTGGCAATGCGCTGACTCATCCACCCTTATGCAGATCTTTTGTTATTTACTCCTTGAAGGAGCTAAAGTTCGGGTTAGGAACCAGCAGGCCCCTCAGTGCTTGACCTCCCCCACACTTTCCACAGGCACAGACACAGACTGTGAGTCTGTTCAGAGTATTAGTTTCCTATCTCGGTGAGCACCAGCTTCACAGTAAATTTATGCTTCTGTGCTCCTGGACTAACAAGCAGTCTATGGCCAGGTAGGTAAAGCTGAAGAATGTAGTATCAATGTAGTATCAGGGTTGCATCAACCTCCTTCTCCTGTCTGGAAGCATCAAGCTTATATGGAGCCAAGACAGATGTACTTCTGGCTCTAGGACTGCTTAGGGGGGCCTTGGCAGCCTCTTTTCATCTTCAGAAGACAGCCAGCTTCTGTTCCAGAGTTGCCTGGTGATATCTTCGAAGCTGACTCCAGATAGTTCCTCCTGAGGTGATGATTGATATGGTTCCTGTTTTTGATGGACAGCAGTGAGATGGAATTCCTCTCTTGAGCATGGAGTGAGAAAGTGACAGACATATTAATGTAATGTGAGCCTTGAGCTTTTCAAGGAATGTATAAAATTCTCTAAACGTGGCCAAACCACTTTACTACCCTTGCTAAGATCTGTGCTGCCAATTAGTCTTGCAATGCTGTGAGAAAACAGTAGAACAAAATGTGTTGAATGAATAACTATTGTGTGGTCTTTACCTCTTACTTGCTGAGTTCATTTGCAATAGGTTAGGAATTTAGTCAGGCTGGGCATGCAGACATCTCCATAGAAGTAGTGGAGAACATGAAACGATTCTACTCTGCTTTCCAGGTGCAAACATACATAACAGTTGCTTAAAAATTGCTTCTCTAATGTTGTGGCCAATTAGTTTTAACGTTCCTGTTGAATCCTCCCATTACTGATGGCCTGTGCCAGGCTCTCCAGAGGTCATCCTTTCGGATAGTAACACTACTATCAAATAGTCACTTGTCACTACTGACAAGTAGTCACTAACACTACTGTCAAGGATTCAGCCAATTCCTGCATTAAATAGGCTCCTCTATCTCCTTGTTTGTATGGTTTTATGAGCAGGTGCCCTCTGTGCCTCTGATGGAGATTTTCTCGTGACCATTCCCTTCCATAAGTTGCCTAATAGTACCAGTCTCTCCCTCTGTACTTCCAGCTGGGATGTTGGAAGAGCTCTTCTGTAGAAATACTATTGCTGTGAAGTGCCAACCGTTTCATAGTCTTCCCTTGGGTTGTATCTGCTAGGAGTGGCGAGCAAGAACCCCGATGACTGCTATACAGTTGTACAATTACTGCACAATTACTGTCCTGAGGATGGGGAAGCCTTCTCTTTTTCCTTTTGCCCCCTGTTTCTTCCTTCTGTTCTCCTTTTTCTCCTGACGAACTCCTTTCTCTGTCCTGGATGTGATATATCTCTTGTAGATGACAACCCAATGATGCCTAAGGTCACTTAGCTTGGCCCTAACGGTCCTATTGCTTGATACTGGCTTGGAAAGACGCATCATGTCTTTCCTAATCCTGTCTCTGGCGTAGGGCTGGAGGACAAGGTAGAAGTGGTTTGTCAGCTGCTTTAGCCTTGTTTATACCATCTGCAGGACAGACAGGTGTGCCTGTGCTTTCAGCACAGCCCCTTGGAACAATTCACTGATGTTTGTAGTGCATGGCATTATTGCTTGCTGGACCTGATCTATATCTGTTCCAAACTCTCATTCGGGCTACATGAAACCCAGCAAGAATTATAGATGAAATATTTTGGTCTCACAGAAGTGACACCTACGCTTACCTAAAAGGAAAGGGAACTGGTCTGTGACTGTCTCAAGGCAGATCTCATCGCATACCCAGGAAAGTTTCAAATCAGATCTGCTAGAACAAAATATTTACAGCATACATTATGAAAGATAAACCCCCTTCTAGAGAACATTAGGGCTCTGGCTGAGTGCCCAGCCTTGCTGCCAAACAACTGGCCTTGCTGTTGGAGCAGAAGGAAGGAGGGGGACATATGTTTCTCTGGAGGAATGTGTGGAGAGGTTAAGGGAGGTGAGAACTTGTTCCCACAGACCAAAGTTAGCTAGAGACATCACTAATTCCAAATGCTTGTTTGGCAATCTTTAGGAAAATTGATTTATGTGAAATGAGAGACCACCGAAAGGCTGCTGTTCAAAATTACCATGGAAGGTTATTTTCTTGCTTGCAAAAATATGGTACTATGGAAGTCAGTCTTTAAAACAATAGAACTGTGTTAGGCATTTTGTATTTTTTCCCTTCTCTTCTCTCTCTGCATCTTCTCCCAGCTGGCCACACTCTCACTGGGTTTCCTTTACTCTGTACCAGAGCAGAGTGCAAATGCAAGGGACAGCCTGCATCATAGCTCTTTTTATTTGTGATCACTAAGTGAAACATACTTTGCTAAAATTAAATTATCCTGGGGCAAAAATATGTTTTAAAATTAGATTTTTCTTAGTCATGAATTGGAAAGAACGTGAGAGGTGACCAAACACATAAAAGGAATTTCAAGTGTCTGTTATCCCCTCTTGTGATCAGTTTATAAAAAAAATCATAAATTGACTATGTATTACTTATATTATAAAACAATCTATTGTATGAATAAAATACTGAATAGTTTTATGTTTGTGTGCCTGGTTTTTAATCATAGTTGTATAGAGAAAGTTTGAGTAGGAAATAGGCAAAATTCACCAAGTACATTATTAATGCTAAATGTTCTTCACAGAGACATTGTTTAGAAGGGACTGGTGGAGGTGCTTAATCCAGTCTCATTCTTGCAGCAGTGCTATCACCACCAATAAATAGATCTGCCATGGTTGTTTAAAGATGCAGCTTACACATAGAGCCTTCCTCTCCCCTTCAGTGCAATCTGTTCTAATGCTGGGCTACTCCCCACTCAACATGTTTTCCTTAATGTCCAACCTGAAGCCCCACACTACACCTCGTAGATGTTGCTGCTTCTTACACCATCGGCCACTACTGAGATGAGTTTAGTCCTGTCAGCACTTTGGCTGTACTACTAGTATTTTAGGCAGCTACAACTTAGCTCTTCTCCTCTAAAATAAATGAGCTCCCTTAGCTTCTTGTCATGGACCACATGCATGTGGGATCTGGGCACCTTGGTTGCCTTTTCTTAGACCTTCTACAGCTATTCACCACCCCCTTGAACTGGGAGGGGAGAGCTGCCAACAGGGGCAGCAAACAGAAAACAGTTGGCATAGCAGTCCACGCAGAAGGGTACAAAAAAGTCACCTTTGTCGGCAGTCATAGTATCATATACTTCCTTAGGTATGACATGCCACAGAGCACGTTCCTCAGCAGCTGTCGGAGCTGCTGCGTCAGCGGTGTCAGAGGCTTTCACACAGACAGACCAGCTTCAAGAGGCTCAATGCCCCACAGCAGTAGAGCCAAAAGATGGGAAAAGGGGAGAGTTGTAGAGACCACGCAGTCAGCAAAACAGGACTGAAGCAGGAAACCTCCAGCTACTGCATGCAGCTAAATAAGTACCTACAAGGCAGGACTCTGGGAAATCCACTTGAACCCCTTCTGGGAAATCAGTATGCTCCGATACCTCTGATACCTCCTCCTTCATCAAAAGGGCCCCTACCCCAGTGATACAAAACTGGGCAGAGTGGCCAATACCCAGAGTACTGTGCTACTATTCAGGGGGACCTGGGCAGGCTGGGAAGCTGGCTGGAGGGGAACCAAACAAAGTTCAACAGCATTCCTGCCCCTAGGGAGGAATAACCCCACTCAGTACAGGCTGGGGGTTTACCTTCTGGAAAGCAGCTCTGCAGAGAAGGACTTGGGAGTCATGGTGGACTACAGAGCAACTGTGAGCCAGCAATGTGCCCTCGTGGCCAAGGCGGCTGGTGAGATCCTGGCTTGCATCTGGAGGAGTGTTGCCAGCAGGCCAAGAGAGGTGATCCTGTCCCTCTGCTCAGCTCTAGAGAGGAGATACTAAAAATCCTGATGGATGCTATCTTGTGCAACATTCAGTAGGTTACCCTGCTTGAGCAAGGGTGTTTGACTTGATCTTAAGAGGTCCCTTCCAAGATCAACCATCCTGTGATTCTGTGTATCAAAATTTCCAACTTACCTTCAGCCCTTTGGAGGTATGAGCTTTACAGGCTTTATTAGTCCTTCAGGTTGCCTTTTGTTATTGCTGGCATATGCTAGTTCATTTGCATTTCCTTGAGTGACTGTGGCATAGAATGAGCTTCAGGGATGCCGCAAACAATAGCATCGGCATGACGGGGAGAATGTACAAAGGTACAAGAGCTCCTGGGATGGTGGTAAAATGCTGTATGTAACATGGCCACTCATAGTTTCAGACACTCACTTCAGTTACTGGCTTCTGCAGCTTGCAGCTGGGAGAAATATAACCCTGAACCAGAGGAGGGAACAGCCTTTTCAATTGATACTGTGGCTTGCAATTTCTGCTGTCAGCAGCATTCAGTAAAGACTGGAAGCTCTAATATGATATATACTATCCCAGTAAACCCATGGCTATACAGTGCCACAGTAAGACAATTAAGAAGTATTTGGCCCAATTTTACATGTAGCAATAGGTTAGATAAACAGTACGTGTTAAACAGTACCAGTTAGCACAGTGTTAACACAGAGACAAAATACTAGAAGATACATCATTACTTGATGCATATCTTTTGTACCATACATAGTATTTTTGTAGTATTTGTGTGGAGGTTCGTTCACAGACAACAGTGCCTTGTTAGCAGATAGCTAAGCACAAGGATGTCAGCAGATGGGGGACAGGGCCGAAGGAGGAGGAGGAGGACTACAGAACATCTCCCGCCGCCCTGTGCAGAAACAAAGACAGAACACCTGCACAGGTGGCAAGCTGCTGATTGATTGTGAACTTTGCTACATTTGTGTTAAGAAAGTATAAAAAGAAGTTAGTTTGAAAATAAACTTGTCTCATTCTGCACCCCAGACTGAGTGCATTCCTTCACAAGATGCAATAAATGTCGCCCAATGTGGGGCTCAAAGACTGGCTGTCTCTCCAGTTGCATCACCCAGCTGAACTCCCGGGATTCACACTGAAAGGAAGTGTAAGGATCAAGCTGAAGGGAAGCTTACTTTGTGCATGCATTAAAAGCCTCTTGAAAGGAAAGAGGTAAGCGGCTGGGAGCTATGGCTTTATACCTAATGAAGGAAAAGAAGGACGATTTAGAAGCCCCTCCTAAAATCTTGAAACAGACAAGAAAAGATTTAGGTGAAGAAGAGCTGCAAAAGGTTCTTGCGTGGGCTTCTAAAGACGATCCTTCGGTGAATAGTAAGAATGTTTTTAATCTGGAGAGATGGGACCCAACTGGAGTCCGACTGTGGGACAGTGTCACATGCAGTTATAAGGCTGCTGCTAACCTGTTGCCACAATGGCAAGTTGTATTTGAAACATTGAAATCTCATTGCGGGTCGCAGTCGAACATAAATGATGACATTGGGGCCCCTGCCATCCCCTCCGCGCCTCCATTACCTCAATCATGTCCTGATCAGAATCAGAAAAGAAAACCTGCTGCAAAAGCCTTCACGGTATTGCCACCTGATGACCAGGACAATGATCCTTTTGACTCAGGACCTATTAATGCTGAAAAGGAGCCAGACCTATACCCCCAGATCCTCACGATAAGTGGGCTTCAGTAAAACAAGGAGCAAAACAGGAGATGTGGGCATGCTGAAAATCTTCCCCGTTATCTGTGCACCAGATCAGAATCCGCATTGGGAAGGTCTGTCGTATAATCTTATCAAGGACATGCGACGCACGGTGACAGATCATGGCCTTGTCGCACCATATACCACCCACCTTATACAGTCTCTTTGTGATACTTTGGTTTTTACTCCCCATGATTTTAAAACCTTGTTTCGCTTGATTATGACGGATAGGCAATATACGATGTGGGAGTCGAAAATGCGAGAGCTTGCTCGAGCACAGGGGAGGAAAACCAGCGGCTGTGGAAAAGAGGTCCTTCACGAGGTCCTTTACGGGCTGTTACTGTGCACGTGCTAATGGGGTAGGGTGACCGCAGCGCTACAACAGCACAAGCAGCAATTCCTCCTGAGGGCCTGCAGCAAGTAAAGGCACTTGCTCTCCGGCTCTTAAGGCCGTCCCAGAGGCTGGTAAACAAAGACAACCTTTTGTTAGCATAAGGCAAGATGTGAATGAACCATATATGAAGTTTTTTGATCGGCTTAATGAGGCTCTGGAGAAGCAAACTGATAATGAACAAGCACGAAGCTACATTTTTAAGCAACTAGCAATTGAGAATGGATGACGTATTGATTGCTGCAGAGCAAAAAGAAACAGCAGAAGAGTCTCTGTGTCAGATTAGGCGCGCAGCATCGGCTGCAGGATTAAAAACTGCAGAAGATAAAGTACAGGAAACACTGCCTTTGCGATATTTAGGATGGAGAATTTCTGATCATCAAATTCGACCACAATTATTGATCCTAAATACAGATATAAAGACTTGGAATGATCTTCAAAAACTTTTGGGAAATATTGGATCCATCCCTCCTTAGGTTTTTCCACAGAAGAATTACATCCTCTATTTAAGCTTTTAGAGAGAAACATGAGTTTGACATCCCCAAGAAAGCTTACCCCTCCTGTGCAAGCTGAGCTGGACAAAGTTGTGGACAAAATTAACCACTCAGACTGTTCACAGATGAAAGCAGAATTATCCTGTCAGTCTTTTTTTTTTCTTTTTTTAATTTATTTATTCTAGCTTCCAACCTTGTGGCCTATTAGCACAATAGATACCACAGGACACGTGTCTTAATAATTTTAGAATGGGTGTTTCTGCCTCATAATTTTGGCAAAACTGTTACCACCGCTGCTGATACCATCCCGATGGTTATTCAAAAAGGAAAAGNCTACCACCGCTGTTGATACGATCGATCCCGATGGTTATTCAAAAAGGAAAAGAGCGTTTGATGTTTCTAGGTGGCACAGAGCCTGATGTTATTTATTTACCACTTAACACAAAACAATTAACCTTTTTGACTCACCAGTCTGTTGTTTTTCAGTGTGCCTTGGCAGATTATCCAGGACAAATGAGTATCCACTTTCCAGGTCATAAAATCATACAGTCTTTGAACTCTCTTTTCTCTTGCCATTATCTAGTCCAGGAAGTCCTTTTGTAACCTGTCTGGTAGATAGCCTGTTGATGATTGGCATATTTTGTTTATTGTTAGCATGTCTGCTTTGTTATTATGTGTTTAACGATTGATTGATCATTTGACTACTGTTCAACTAAAAACAAATGAAGAAGGGTGAGATGCGGAGGCTCGTTCACGGACAACAGTGCCTTGTTGGCAGATAGTTAAGCGCAAGGGTGTCAGCAGATGGGGGACAGGGCCGAAGGAGGAGGAGGACTGCAGAACATCCCCCGCCGCCCCGTGCGGAGACAAAGCCAGGACAGCCGTACAGGTGTCGAGCTGCTGGTTGGCTGTGAGCTTTGCTACATTCGTGTTAAGTATAAAAAAAAGTTAGTTTGGAAATAAACTTGTCTCTGCACCCCAGACTGAGTCCGTTCCTTCACAAGGTGCAACACTATTTGTACATTACTTTCTGTATATTTTTTGGATTGTAATCAGAAATGGGAACATTCAGGAAAGTTAGGAGGAGTTCTGTTGCAATATATTTAAGCCAATGCAGACTGACATTTACTTTGAAATGTTGTCAGCTTTCAGAAATACAGAAGAGGAACTGTGTATGCTTGCTAATTATCTCTGAGATTTTAGCCACAATAGCAGACTGGATTACATTTGCAAAGGAGTTACCTGTTTTGTCTGCTGTCAACTGAAATTAAAAGCTGTTGTCATGGTAACTCACCTAGTATGAATAGTTAGGAAATATTACTACCACACTTCTACTGCGGTTTGGTAGCAAACCTGTTAAAGGTGGTAATTACAGGATATTATCAGTTGAAGTTTAGAACATTTATCTTCCAAAAACATTGCATAACAGCTGCAGTTTGAGAAAACTGTTTAAATTGAGAAAACACTTCTGCCTAGATGCACAATGTAGTTTTACTCTGTAATTTTATAAAATGAATTTACATAAACCTTTGACTAATCAGGAGCAAATAATCATTTCGAAAAAAATAGCAATGGAGTGTTTCATATGAATTCATATTCATATGAATAATTTGCAGTATTACAGCAGAGACTGAAGTAAGGGAAAATAGATATTTCTAAATGAGAATTTAATGGTAATAATGAATCAACAGCATAGAGAGCTGCAGGGACTAATTTACAGTGAAGCGAAATCAGAGGGAAAAACTTCCACCACCACCAAAAGCCAATAGTATCTTATGAGAAGACCAGGCTTCAGTGAGCAAAGGGAGGAATGAATAGAAAACTGTAGGAACCACATATCATGGGCAGGGCCATTTTGAATTAAACCTTTTGGTTTAATCAAGTTTTAAATCCAGAAGTGTTCTGATCATTAAAAAAAAAAAAAAAAAAAAAAGAACTTATAAAATGAATGAATTAGTAGCAAGATAAAAGTACATAAAAGGCTATCTCAGTATGATTAGAGTCTTTTATTTGAAGAGAACATTTTTTTTGTCTGATGAGATTTTGGGGGACTGCCTCTCACATGCTTTCTTTCTGATCACTTACGCAGTACAAACAAACCTCTGCAGAACACCTTTGGGTCTTCCAACTCAGCACATCAAATAACATCTCTTCATAGAAACAGCTTAAAAGATTCAAGTGCATCTTATTGGTAGCATTTACTGAGAATATGCTAGAAGGCTATGACAAATCTGTGTTCAGACCACCAAGAATGGTTTGGGTCAGGTCTGTTGCTGCATGGTCCCTAACACTCTGCTCTTTACCATTCTGCACCATGGCTCTAAACATGATGTTCAGGTTTAGGATGTCACAGGAACAATTTTTAGGGAACCTTTAGAGGTAATTAAACTACTACAATGCAAAACTTTGTATTTAAACTTATATTTGTCTTCCAGCAAGACAAGTTTTAAGTAAAATTGCTTGGGTCCATGTGTTCTGTGTGTGCATGTGTGAACATGCATCTGCACCGCTGCAAAAAGTGGGGCAGATTTATCCATATCCAGAGACGGTTTATTTTTCTGACAAAATGGAATGATGGATGTGTGAAAGACAGTTTGGTCAAGAGAAACTATTACTGATAAAACATAGTAGTACAAAACAGTCTAGGTCATTCTCATACAGCATTAATCAAAAATTTTAGGAGTGTTTTTTCCAAAAGAGGCTATAAATTGCTTGTGAAAGGTAGTCAGGATTTCTTTCCTGCTGGAAGACTGAAACTTTACATGACAACTCATTTGTATGTTTTCTTCATTTCTCCAAATTATATGCTGCTGAAGTGCAATTAAAATAGTTGAAATGCCAGGTTCTGTAGTTGCGTAAACTGAAAAGTTCACCTGAACTTACAGCAGGAGGAAATCCAAAAGAGTATTACTCCCACTTTGCTTCTGTTAATTCTTTAATCTGCAGGTAATTGCAGAGTACGTCTTCTGTGTAATTAAGAATGTATCATTAGACAAACTAAATTTATCTTGCGACATTTAATAACCTTTATGAATGCATCTCATCAAGTTCCTATATGCCTCTGGGTATTCTAATATAACCTAGTTACTAAAAGTTCTCGAAACTTCATTTGGAATACTGGAATTACTGGTACAAAATTCTTGCCCAACCTTCACAGGTTATACTTATATATGATTAAAAAAAAAAAGTACTCAAGCAATATACACGACAAAACATCTTTTATTAGTAGATACAGGTGCTCTGAAAAGTACCTTTAAGTTTCCTTAAATAGCTACAGCTATTACTGCTCAGTAGAAAGCATACTTATTTTCTTCCGGAAAGGGCAGCATACAAAGTTCATTTTCATACTGTGTGCATTTAAGTCAGTATCAGATGTTTTCTGACAGATAAACTCTGTGAAACCGCATGGTAAACTATGACAAAAAATGGGATGTTGTCACAAACATATAGGATTTGACCAAGTTAATTATATACCTGTCACCAGTGTAAGTTTGGTCTTTAAATGCAAGAACTAACTCTCCAAGTAATTTCTGTATTTTTCAAATGAAAGCTTTCTGCAGTATAATACAGTGAGAATATAGAATTACTAAAACCAAACAAAACTTTCTTCTGCAATTTTTAAATATTCAAAATTAACCAGAATTTCCAAAATCCCTGATATTCACATCCCATAGAACTCAGCATTTCCTTTTCTGTAACAAGTAAAAGAGAAAGAACATTAACAAGCTCTCAGCGTATTTCACATGTTCCATCCTGTTGTACATAAATCTGAAGTTAAAGTTGCACAGACAAAAACAGCCAACCTTTTACTCAAGATAACTATTTAGCAGCATAGAACAAGAGCAAAAATAAGAGATTAGTACACATTTTTCTGTAAACTTTGATACAGTTATACACAACTGAATGTAGTTACAAATTCCTCGAATTTAAGGAAGTATTTCACATCATTCTGAGATAAAAACAAGTGAGCAGAATTACTCTGATCATAGATCAGAAAATTATATCATAGATCATAGAAATGATCCATTTTTCCTTTTACAAAATTGCTTTCCTATAACCACACACATAATTGCATATGTTCAAATCAAAATATGTACCATATTATAATAATAAAGGGAAAATGAGAGCATTTTTATTCTCAAGGATTTCAACTTTACTTCATAATAGATGAAGTTAGGCAGATAAGGCATCTTTAACATTACTAAACATGAAAGTTTATATACAGATGTTTGTCATAATAAAAGCTGAAAATATCTTTACATACACATTTTTGACTGCTAGTACATATTGCCTACAGAAATTTTTGCCAATCTATGTTGCAAAAAGAACAAATACAAATTGTGCATGCTATGGTTGTGGCATATATGTATGTGCCTGTATAGTGTCTTTTCCTCATTTACTCATTCATACCAAGAATACACATTACTGTGTATTATTGGAGAAAAAAAAAAGCGATCAAGAAGATTCAGTAAAAGAATACAAGTTAGTGGTAGTAGTCTGACTGTTCCAGTACCTTATTTGTTGCAACTTCTATACTCAAATGGACATTAAATAACTCACTGTCTCACTCTTAGATAAGTTTTTTTTTTTTTGTACTGAGTGGCAGTTAGATTAGGCATTTGCAATCGCTAATTTTACCAAAGCAATGCTCTCTATGGTGCTGAAAGTCTTTCCCTAATTCAGGAGCTGAATACTAAACAGTTTCTCTCAACACTTTACTACTAAAAGAATTTTTGCTTTTTCATAAAAGACTGCACACAATAACAAAAATAACATGGGGATTAGAGATTAAACTGCAATTAAAGGGGTTGCTTGTCCCTTTAGCGTTTAACAAGTATCCACAAAGATATATATTAAAGGTAATATGTGCTTATTAATTAACAATGAAATATTTAACTCCCTAAATTAGGTATCATTAGATGATCCGCTTTACCATCCCTTCCCCAAGGGGCTTGATGAGTGAGTATTCACCAAAACAGCTATGAGCAAAGGTCAAATGATAGTGTCTTGATGGAAACATCATGCCTCAAACTTATCAAGCCTCAAACTTCCCAAGGAAATTTGTAAACACAACAGTCCAAAAAGCTTAAGTTGAGAGTCAAGTAATGCACCGACACCTGGGTTTAAAGGTGGGTGAGTTTTCCTAGATTCTCCCTAAGCTGGATGTTGGCTGACAGCCCAGTCTGTCATCCCCAAAAAAGCAGCAGCACGGACTCCCATCGCAAGAGTGACGGGCAGTCTGATGGCTTGCCAGACAGGTCAGTTATCACCCCCACGAGCCTGACAGTTTCTCTCCACTTCAAGACCACTTCCAAGACCATTTCTGTGAGCAATGACAGAATTTTTACTGCACTTTTTTTTCAGTATCAATTAACAATGGCCAGGACTTCAGGGCAGTAAATACTGTATAAACATGGGAGGAAGGAGAGGAAGAAGAAATAATTAAGTATAATCTTAGGTAGCACATTCCTTCGGAGCCCAATTCCTGAATGCACTACATATATTTTTAAATTATTATCTAAAACATAAAAGGTACTGGTTCTTCCCTCAGATACATTACTTTGACTATTACAGTGGTATAAATCACTATCAGAGGCAGAACTTTGAGCTTTGGACAAAGCCTAATCCAATACCATACTGGAAAAGTCAACATCTGACAAAATTATATTAAATTTGTTTTGAAGAGCACAATCCAAAATACATCATGTAAACACATCAGAAAACACCCAGCAAAAGCTTGATTCCCACAGATTTCCAAATACCTTAGCAGCATTTTTTTTCAAGTTTCCATATAATTCTTCAGATTCTTTAGAAATTCTGCAGATTTTTTTTTAACATCACAAGGATACAAAGGACATAAATGTGTCCAAATATACATATACTTGGGCTACTATCATGTTTTTGAAACCCCTTTGGGGTCTTTCAAATAAAAAGGGAAGGAGCGAGAATTACTACTAATAAAGCAAGAAATAAATACTAAAAGATTGCAGGGTTTTGGAATACAAAACCACTTAGATTAGTAGCAACAGGAAGAGACAGGCTTTTTTTTTTTTTTTTTTTTTAAGTAGTACAATAAGGGTTCTATAAAAATATTAAGATTTTGCATAATGGTAGAAAATGTTACACAGAATTGTTAACAATGCTAAACTGGCCTAAGCACTCCAAATAAAATGTTCTCCCAAAGCATTGGGTGACAAAGTACATTTTGAATCTTATTGGAAATAGTTATCAACGTTGAAAAAAAATATGATTAAAATTTAATCTGTTATTTGGTTAAGATACCTCTAGGGCTGTCTATATGGCATTAATTTCAATCTGTAAAGTGTCCACATCTGCGTAAGAGTGCAAAGAGCAGGAATAACAAGTCAGTCACTTAAGCGTGATTTTGTTCATCCTTCTCTGGGTTAGGATCCCACAGAAATACAGCAGGGAGTAGAGGAGGGATTCGGAAGGCAAAATAAATCAACCTCATTTGTGCACGCAGGCGAAAGAGCACACAAGACACCATCGAAAACATGTAATAACAGTCACTGGCCTCATGGCACCATCATCAGAACAGTGTGTCTGGATCAGATGAAAATAACAGAAGTTTGTAGGGGCAGAAAAGGAAGCAACAGAAGTCCTGTACTGTATGGTAGATTCCGCGATGTGAAACCAGATACACTAGCTAATGTATTTATGACTGTGCTTCAGAGGTAGAAAAACACTTCCATTCCTATCACTGTGCCCAAGAGATTTGGGTTTTTTTTTTGTTTGTTTGTTTGTTTTAAGAGGAAAATCAATAATAGTAGCACTATGCAGTAATAATAGTCACATTGATGATCGGAGACTATAGTTGGCTTACACTTGTACAGGGCTAGCTGTTGCAGAAAGTAGACATTTCAAAAACACTGTTACCACCAGAGAGATACCGCATTTCCAGCATAGCTCAATACACAAAGGGAATCAAAATTTTTCTCGACTTTGGGTAGTCTTCAAATTTCTCAAGATACCATCTGAAAAACAGAGAGAGAAATCCCATTGGTATTGCACCTTCAAAATGCCATCAAGGAAATGAAAACTTGGCTCTAAAACAAGAAAAAAAGTCTTTAGAACCTACTCTGGGTAGGTTCACTCACCCTGATGAGTGAACTGTTGCTACTGTTGCCAGCAATGGGAAATCATAATAATGTAAATATAGTGTAAATACAACATAAGTGTAAAATAATAAATGTTGAGAGAGCAACCAGGGAAGGAATGACCTGCTGTTGTAAAATGTATAATGTAATGTATCCTATTTTAGAAGCAGAAGGAAAAAAAAATGCCAGGAGGATAACATGCAGTGAATTTTATAGCAACTACATGTGGGAGCAAGAGATTCTTTATATACTGGAGCAACAGCCCTGCTCTGGATTGGAATAAACCCATTTCCAGTCAGGACATGTATAATCTAGTCAGATACCAGACTAGTCCTACCGCTACTTCCCCTGGAAGACCTTCACTCTTTTCAAATCCAGGCTGTTTCAAAAGAATACATTTACAGCACTACCATTGTAACTTCTTTTCTGATCATCTTACTTGACAAATAGTTTTCCTGCCACCTTCAAGTACTTCCTGTTCTTCTAGCATGGAAAACAGAAACTACTTTCACCTCAGCTCTACAAGACGTAGTATTCTTATTGACATTCATATTGACAGCTGCATAAGCACAGAAGAAACAATAACTGACCATAAATCAGAAATGCTACTTTTGAGGTTCTGTAGATTTTCACTTTCAATCTAGAATAAGTTCTTGTGCCCTATCTGAATGGTAATATGTGCAAGGGAAGCCCTGTGGATCCCGCCATAGGAACATGCACTGAATGACTGGCTGCAACTGTGCGATACCAACATTACATTAGTTAGTTCCTCTTGCACTTATTCCAAGTTTTCCAAACTGAACAGCCAAAAACAAAATACTTCACTAATATAGATTTGATTGAAGCATCAAAAGTTTCACAGGAACTTAAGGAAGAACTTCTTGATGGTGAGGGTGACAGAGCCCTGGAACAGGCTGCCCAGAGAGGCTGTGGAGTCTCCTTCTCTGGAGATCTTCAAGACCCTCTTGGATGCAGCCCTGTGCCACGTGCTCTGGGTGGCCCTGCGTGTGCAGGGGGGTTGGACTAGATGACCATTCCACCTTAAGCACGATTCTATGATTCTAATTCCGTTTTTTTTTTTTAAGCAATTTTCCATTTTTATGGATTTTGCTTTAATGTCAATTATTTCCTTTAACAATCTTTATCTTTTTTTTTTTTTTTTTATAAGAACTCAGAGAGTTTCATCAAGGTTCAAAATGGAAGGAAACAAACAACAGGAACTGAGCCTGAGGAACACAACACATAAGGAGAGGCGGAGGACTAAGATTAGTCTGGTGAAGGGGCTGCTGCCTGCAGTTCCTGGAAGGGGAGCTGAGGCAATGGAGCAAATCTACAAAAAAAAAAAAAAGCAAATTTCTACAGTTGCAATAGGATGCAATAGTCCTACGCAACAGTGCAGGCTGGGGACTCACTGGCCAAATAGTACCTCTGCAAAAAAGGACATGGACAACCCAGGGAACAAGTTGAACACAAGTCAGTACTGAATGCCTGCAGTTACTGCAGTTATGAATGGGAACTGCATACCAAGCTACTTCTAAGAAGTACAGAGTCACCATATCAAGGAGAGGGTTTATTCTCTACTATTCAACAGTTGAGAGGCTCTGTCAAGAGTACAATGTCCAGTTTAGGGCTCCTAGTCCAACATAAAAGTCCACAAACTAGAGAAGAGTCCAGCAGACAGTTACTAAGGTGGTTAGGGATCTGGACATATATGAAGAAAGGTTGAATGAAATGGGTTTGTTCAGCTTGGAGAAGAGAAGGCTAAGGTGGAACCTAATTGCAGTCTTCTAGTACCAACAAGTAAATTAGAGAGAAGACAGAGGCAGACTTCTTGGAGGGACACAAGAAATATGTGCCTCTACAAGTGGCAGAAGCTACAAGCTGCATCAAGGAAAACTCCAGCTGGACATACGGACAGAATTCTTCCTCTTGAGAATGGGAAAGCACTGGATGAGGCTGCTCAGAGAAGAGCTGAGATCTCCTTCCTGGGAGACATTTAAAATTCAACTGGATGAGCCATGAGCAAGCTGGCCTGGCCTTGAGAGTAGCCCTGGCTGATAAATGGATTGGACGACCTTGATGTGTCACTTCCAAACTAGACTGCTCTGTGCCTCAGCTCACTAGTGGCAGAAGATAAAACAAGGGGAAATGGTCACACACGACAGCTTGGAAGGCTTAGGCTGGATATTAGGAAAAAATGTTTCATGAAGAGGGCAATGGAGAATGAGACCACTCCAGGAACATGGTGAAGGAAAATCTCCATCTCTGGAGGCTCTTTTCAAAATTCTGTTAGACAAAGCCACAGCTGATCTGATTCATTTTTTTTTCTGTTTCCTCATACTATTTCCAGTCTATTTCCTCCTTAAATTGAGGTTTATTTCTCATGCAATTGAGTTGCATAGTGAGAAGCAAAGCAGGAAGCTGAAAATAACAAAAATGATTAACACTTAAATTGTATGATTAAGGTATTCAAATCATTTTAAATATGCTATTTGTTAAAGAGCATTCTTCCAAGAAACAAGTTTTCCCTCAAACTTGATTCTTCTGTTTAAAGAAAAGCCAATATATGATTACAGTCCATTTTCAGACTGATGGCTTATTTACTAAATAGAAACTAAATACCATATAGTTAGCAGCATAATTGCTGACTTTGGGTTTTTTTCTGTACACTTGATAAGATTATAAACCATATTATAAACCATAATGGAAGCCTATAGAATGATTTTCCTTTTTTGTTCAATATTATAGAAAGAAGTCCAAGCAAAAAGGGAAAGAAGACTATAATACATGCTAAAGGAAAGACAATTATCCTAATTGAGGAAAATTGTCTTTCCTATAATCTTTTTAGGCCATGTTTAATGAAGTGCTATTATTTTGACCTCACTGTATGTTGTGTGCTCCTTATCCCTAATACTACTGTGGTGAAATCCTGTTCAGTTTAATATTACTCAGAGAGTATTTTGTGTTACTCAAGACTGCAGTATCCAACCTTTTCACAAGACCTGTTCCGTAACATCCCTACAGGATAAGGCATAATTTATAAAATGGAAATAAAGTGTAGCGTAAAGACAAGGAAATTTTAAGACACAAATACTTACTGGTGGTGTTGTTTTGCCCGTGAACCCAAGATGAAAAGGGTG
The DNA here is from genome assembly GCA_013389825.1 of Crypturellus undulatus. NCBI lineage: Eukaryota > Metazoa > Chordata > Aves > Tinamiformes > Tinamidae > Crypturellus > Crypturellus undulatus. Next base: position 450,472 of record VWPW01023335.1, read on the forward strand.
CACAATGCAAATGCAAGACTTTGAAAGGTGCAGCAGGCAAGGGCAAACCCAAACCATTCCACAATCTCTCCAAAAAAGTTTGCTCCACTGACATATTCAAACATTCCTCCTAAAAAGCAGGACAAATTTATTCTAATAGCACCTTAACCAAGGAGAGCTTCAATAATCTCTCTTACAGGTAGCATAATAATCCATATTTCAGTTAATATAATTTTTTAAGGCAGGGAAAGCAGTATTTTTCAGTTTAATTTGAAAGATTACTTCTGATCTCATTCTAGAACACAGATCGTGTCCAGCTCCAATTTTCCTCTTTAATCGTGACAAAGAAAATCAGATCGAGTAGTATCAAAAGCAATTTGATCCCTTTACAGATAATTACTTTACAATAATACTAAACTGCCTCTTTGATCACAAACTCAAATTTTTTAAAATGTAAAGTGCACCTGGCGCTGGTTAGGATATAGTGTTTAATTTCTTTATTCTATTGAAGTACTCCAGAAACTAAGTTAATGATAAATAGAATATTATTATTATGAATTGAAGTGGTCATACATTTTTTACTCAGGCAAATTTATTCCCTGGTATTCCCTGGTTTAAGATGTGTGTGTTTTTCTTTTTTTTTTAAAGATGCATCTTTTGTTCCTATCTCTAGACTAGGTCTAAGGAAAGCTTATCTTAACTGCTTCAATCTTGTCATTCAGTGAAATAAGTGAATAACACTAGTAGTCTAAAACATTTACACATAAACAGTATTTATATCTATTAAGGATAGAAACCAAACTTGGAAAAATTGCAGAATTCAGAAATAACTTATTTCCTACTCTCTGAGAGTATAAAATGCCTGGAATGATCTAATGCCTCCAAGAATTCAATACACTTTCACCATTCATTAACCTTCATAAGAAGTCCCTCCATAATCTGTACTGTCCCATGAAGAACAAAACTAACAAAGTCTAACCTTCTTTGGATTTGTCGTACTTCCTCGCTATGGACAGTTGTTTTAGGTTTGTACTACTTTTTAAAATAGAATCAAAATTGGCTTTTGTGTGAACCACATGATGCAGGCAACTGGCTCCTTGCAATACTTGGCTTAAGAGCAAAATGTTTCCCAAACTGTGAAATTACTTCTTAATGTAGACTTCTTCTACATTAAGAAACTTCTAATCTAAGCCTACGCTACTATATCATCCGCAAAAATATACAAAGCTTTAGAAGGTCTTCTATTCGTATATGTTTCTGTTACTCACCTCTCGGTATTTTATAACCAGTTTCCCCCGGTTTCCTCAGATTTCTGAGAATATGATCAGAATGAATATTGATTGCCATGCCAATCAACCACCCTAGAAAACCTGAAGAAAAATATTTAAAATAGTAACTTCAATACATTGAGTTGAAGGGCTTGATCAGAAAACAACCTGCAATCAGATATTTCATATTACATATTAGGCAACACATTATCCCGAAGTTGTATTAATACAAGCAGTATAAGCAATTGTAGTGACATTATGCACAATCATAATCCCACACTGAGCCCTTCTCACAGGAGACTCATAGCAATTAACAGGTCTCTCGATAGGACCAGTGCTGTATGAAGTTTTATTCTTATGTTGTTAGGTTTCTATAAAAGGTTTGCATACACCTTTCCCTTCTGTGCAGAAAACTGAATACAACGTTTTAAACAAAACAGAATGAATCAGCTGTTCTGATTCCTAATGAAAGAACATATTTAATTTCCTCTTTTCAATATGCTAGAGTTTTCACAGCAGACAACTTTTGCACAACAAAGGGAACAATGAGATAGATGGGTCCAGATGCAGGACTAGTGCAGACAATGTAAGTAAGGGCTTCCAGGAGTTGGAGTTAGACTTAGACTTGCTGAGTACTATGGGTACTTGCCTCACATGCCTCTAATAATGTTCCACAATGAGAGATGAAAAAGGTTTTACATTTCCAAGATCGCAGATGAGTTCCTGTCTTACTGCCTCAATTTGAACTAAGTACTATTCCCTTTTCTGTAGGCCTAAACCCAATCTACAAAACCTGTGGCAGAAACTGAATGTCGAGTTTTACACCCTTGAGGTAAACCAAAGGATTGCCAAACCTGTCCAGACTTGTAAATGTACAGATCTGTCAACCTGAAAAATAGAGGATCAATGTGAACACTGCTCATATTAGTTAATCCACAGAACCATTTCTGTTACTTGTTGCTTCGCAGCTGTGATCCCACTTTTATTGGGTAGAAGTAAAATACTGAACCAGGAAAATGTATGTTTAGATTGACATTCTTTTAAAGAGTATGAAATTAGTTTCTGCTCATATTTGGCTTCCTTTGAATAAGTGTTTGGTGACATTAGCAAAAAGAAGTTGAAGGTACACAATAAATATCACCTTGACTGTGAAGCAATCTTAAAACAGCACAAAATTGTGCAAGAACTAAACCTAATGCAACCTAATTGTACAAGCTGATGTATGAGTAGGGTCTCATGAAGTCTTATAACCACCACTACCCCTAAAAGAATGTGAAGTAGAACAATGAAAATGAGAATTGCGAAAACAGAAGTATTTTTTCCACAGGCAGCCTGGAGAGTGGTCTTCAGCCTACCGCTAGTTTTTAAGAAAACCTCAACCACAACAATATCTATACTAGTCATGATCACAGGAACTAAAACTTGTCTTCTGAATCACTTGGTTGGCAAAACAGCAAGTCTAATAAATTAAGCCCCACAAGACCTCCAAGTGGACCAAACACTTCAGTGATCACGATTCAGTGATTTCAGACACTTCACATAGTTTCTGGAATCTACAATGCAAGATCAGAGACCTTTTTCTTTTTTTTGCTTGCTCTCTTGGTATTTTCTTTTGCATATACTACTCCTAATTCCCAAGATCCATCCTAAAATTTAATAATTGGGAAAAAAAAGTGAAATTATTGGAACTACTGGGTGACAGAAACTGCAGTGGAAACTTCTGTCTTGAAGAACATGCCACTGCTGTCAAATCTAAGAGTGAACTAAGTTGCAGCATTGCAGCCTACTTCAGAAACGTCTTTAGTAAGAGTACACTTGCACAGGGATATTTGTGAACAAGATGTATGATATTAAGGCATATGTATTTATATCAAGGAATTTTGGCTTAACAGGCCTATGCAAACCTTGAGATGCATCTCTGCTTAAGAGGAGATTCTGCAGTGCAGCCTAATGCCATGCAGGAAAACCTCAAAGTGTTCTGTGGTTTGAACTCAATGTATTTGGGGGGAGAGAAAATGATTGACTCAGTCATAATTTGCATGCTAGAAAGGTCATAGTTGGCACATGCCTATGCAGATCCTATCTATGTGGTGTTTACAGGGAACTCAGGTTGAGGGTGAAAGGAGAGAGAAACATGCCAGCACAGTGAGTTCTGGACACCATGAACCTCACACCAACAATCAAAGGGAAAGACAGGGGACACTGCTTCTGCTCCATTTCTGCTGTAGCCAGGACCAATCATCTTGTATGAACTGAGCGCAAACTGGGAACCACTGCTCCTGGTATCACTTGGGATGTCACTTAGGAGGGCGCATTCATGCCACTGGTCCCTCTGGTTCAAAATATCACACTTCAATACCAGTGCTTTCTACTGGTATCAATGAAAATTTTTAAAATGAAACAAAACCCAACAAAAGAGGAGCGAGGGGAGATCTTATCAACGTGTATATAAGTATCTGAAGGGAGGGTGTAAAGACAATGGGGTCAGACTCTTCTCTGTAGAGCCCAGTAACAGGATGAGAAGCANCGGTGTAAAGACAATGGGGCCAGACTCTTCTCTGTGGAGCCCAGTAGTAGAGCCCAGTAACAGGATGAGAAGCAACAGGCACAAACTGAAACACAGGAAACTCTGTCTGACTGTCTGAATACAAGGAAAAAAAAGTCTCTTTAATGTGAAGGTGACTGCACATTGCAGCAGCTTGCCCAGAAATGGGGCAGACTCTCCAACCCTAGGAGATATTCAAGAGTCACCTGGACACAATCCTAGACAATGTGCTTTAGGTGACCCTACTTGAACAGGACAGTTTAATTAGATTCCAAGAGGCCCCTTTCAGCTCAACCATTCTGTGATTCTTGTTACACTGCACTGTTCAACTATTTCAGTGGTGATATATTCAGATAGTTTAATATTAAGTAGAATTAAAAAAAAAAAAAAAAACCACCCACCCACACACTTTTAAAGATCTCTTAGGTGTTAACCACCAGTGGCCAGGCTGTTCAGGAACAGCTTTATCAAATTAAATTAATATTGAGAATTAAAGTCCTGGCAACAGTCTCTGGTACATAACACAGTATTCCTTTTACGTCACTAATTGTAAGATTTATTATATAGCACAGAAGATGCACCTATTTTTGTTCATGGCCAATTTTATTTAATCAATTACATGCCTGGAAAGTCCTAAATCAAAATTAAGTTTGACATTTGTCTTGATGTCTTCTAACCACAACTGCAGAAGACCTTTATTTTATGGCTTCTAAGTTCTTCTAGCACTAAAAACCTCTCAAGCTAGGTAAGGTTTCCCTCCCCTGCTCCCCCCCCACCGGTGGCTGCCTTACCATCATTACACTTGGACAGATAAGAATGACTGAGAAAACAGATTACTAAAAGTAGACATAAGGTCTATTTACACAGTTACTTTTTGAAGAAGTACTGTTGAAAAGCTGGAAAAGCCTATTTTTTCCTGGTATAAAATATTATGTGTTTTAATATTATAGTTACATGTTTTAATTATTTATAGTTTATCATTATTATTGCTATGTGTTTTTCATATACTCAAAAATGAAGTAAAATGAAGTAAAAAATAATGCTTAAACTTATACTTTGACTTCATCACTAAATCATACTTTAATATTGTTTGCTTCTCTTAATACTGATAACTATAATTTTGCTATTTGGTAGAGAAGAAAAACTGAGCAGTACCCTGAAAAATTTTAGGGATGCCATTCACGCAGCTAGATTGTAAATATTACCTTTATCCATACAATAATTTCAAAATATATCTATTTTAGTAATTTTCTTAAAAAGCACACAGATTATTTCCACTTAAATGTAACAATACTTTTATTAATTTACTTAAGTTCATATAGATTTTTTACCACAGTTATACTAGAAGTTAGTACCATATCAAAGAAAAATAATCATTTGCTTGAGAGAAAGTTAGATTTATCATTAATTTGAACTGCAACAATAATTTTGTAAAATATTCTCTATATGTACCTCCATATTTGTCATATACCTGAAGATTTAAAGTTTAAAAAAAATGAAGTTTGTAAAACAAGATATGAACTACTAAGCAAATGTCAGAGAGTGTAAAAAGGCTTTAGAAGTGCCTAATTACTCTTGGATTAAAAATTGCTAGATAATAAGCATTTTTCATCCCTCCTAATTGAAAACTACTGCACCTCTAAAAGAAGCAATCAAATCTTTCTTCATAAAGAATTAGCATATCAGTGAAAGCTGTTTCTACAGCACACCCTGCTTGTTCAAATACCACTTTTTTCCTGAAAGTGCTCAAGAGTCATTCTCTGCTCCTGTCCCACAGGGGCACTGCGCTCGCCTGTCCTTACTCCCAGCGTGCAGCCATAAGGAGAAACTAAGTCCCCACACGGCAGAGCCCAGAGTTGAGTGCGCGCTCTGCTCTGCATGACTTGGCTTCCACTCAAGTCAGGATGCGCAGGCAGGAAGGCAGCCAGTTTGCTCCAGCAGATTCGGATCCACAGGTTGAACACATAATATGGGTGAGCTCAGTAGACTATTAAATTTGAGAGCCTTTTCACCCACCCCATTCATCTTCCTTTGTAGGAAGGGATCACATGTAGCATATGGATGACAGATACTATGAGAGATACTGAACACCCTATGTCCTAATAACCAGATTAAGACTTTACTCCTGCTGTCATTAATCACACCTATTCCAGGTAGAGTGGAGGTAGAATGCCTGTTTGTTCATCCAGCCCTGCACAGGAAACTTCAAACCAACATTCTCTTGCCAACACCTCTAATTTATAGGTGTCGCTCTGCTTGCAGAGCTGCAGAGATGACATAGTTCTTTTGAGACCCAGAAGGGTTGGCCATCAAAATTAGCATTTTAGCAGGTATGTAAAGTGTAATAAAAGACAAGGGAATACTGCAAAGGCATCAATAAAGTTAAAGCAGGGAGAGAAAGGAGGGAGTTCCTGAATAGAACTGGAGATGAATTAGGGAAAAAGCACAAGATTGACAGGGAATAACTGGCAGCAGATGCAGGTACAGATTGTATTTGGTCCTGTATCTGTAACCATCTCAGGGTACCTTGGGTCCTCTTGAGTTCACAGCCTTTTCAGTGGTATATAGATACACACTGGAAGTCTGTGATGGCAGTGTTCCCACATTGATTTGGAACATAGTAATTGATTTATAAACTATTGCACTGCACCTTAAGCAGATGTAAAGTTTCCACTGAAAGGAACCTAGTTCACAACTCTCCAAATCAAATCTGCACCCAGTACATAGCAGCTGTGAGGGAAGCACACTGCTAGTGTAGATTAAAGCTACTGCTTTCCGATGGCGCTCTCCTAAACATCTGAACACAGACGTTCAGCCTAAGGACCCTGGGACTGAGAACACATTTCTTCAAAACCCTCTGTCCTGAGAGTTCAGTAGTCTCATTCCTCTAACTCTGTTTTCACCACAAACTTAAAACTTAGTTCACTTCAGCTTCCAGTTACTGAACCTTGATCACCTGCTACATTTCTGTTCCTCACAACTTTTAACAAACTAAAGCAATAATCTCATAATATTCCTTAGCCAAGGAGTGTTCTTGCTATTCCACTCAGGTTTTCTTGTCATTTTGTCCAAAGACATAAGACATAGCCAGATGCTTTTGAAAGTTTACAGCACCATAATACAATTGTTCAGAAGGTATTCAGTGTGCAAAAGAGCCACGCTGCACCTGAGTGACCAAAACTACAAGCATGAATTGCAGATATTTGGCACAGAATATTTGGAAGTACTTGCTGGGATAAACACAAATTAGTAATTATAAATGTGCACTAATTGATATTTCCTCTTGACTCACAGTTTGTTTACAGAGTTTGTTTACAGAGCTGAGATAATATTTTGATTAGGTGGGAAATTAGGGCACCAGAAGCCTCAGCTTATAGGCTATGTTGCAACAGATTTTGTACAGTTTGCCAGGTTCATTTGAAATTCTTGTCATCTTAAACTTGCTTCTAAGATAGTCAAGCACCAAGAAAGTTTCAATTATATACAAATGCCCAGCATCTACTGAAAAAAATCATTTCCTTGTGCTTTATTTTTTCCTCAATGACTGACACCATCTCTTATTCTGCTTGACTGCTTATCTTCATCTAGGAAGAAATCTTTTGGTAAAGATTTCATTGGGAAACCATATTTGATTTTGGGGAGTTGAATACAGAGCAAAGCCAACATTTCTGCTGTATTTTCCAGTCATTTAATTCTATGCCTGCAGCAATATAAATGTAATGGCAGCTCCTTAGGGGACTGAAGGGTCAGCCTCTACTCCATGGTGGGGTAACTTTTTTTCACAACAATAGCCCCATTAAAAGATTCTCATTTGTGAAAGTAAATAGCCGAGTGGCAAGGACATCTAAAACCAGAAATGCAGCTGCCCTTCAGTAGATCTCTATTCCATACATTTGCTCCTTTCAGTCTGAAACCATATGAACTTTATGTTCTGTAGACACCATGAAACAAAGAATTTTAGTTTAGTTACATCAGCTCTTTGCCTGTTTTTTTTCTAACCCACCTGCTGTCGGTTTCATTTAAGGCCCCCAGTTCTCAGGCTAAACAGTACGTGATGTTTATTCATCTTTTTTCATGCTAGTTGAGCTTATTCCTAGGTCTATTCTGTAAAGTTATATCTGAAGCTGTAGGAATCAGTCTCAAGTCAAAGTTGGAAGTACCTTAACCTTTTTTATTGTATACCTATTGTACACAGCAAACACAGCAAAGCTATTTAGAATCCTGAATAACTATTTTGTAATTGAACATATTATGAAATACAAGAAGCCATAAGAAAAAAAAAGTGTTCTACTACTGATGTCCTCACAATACATTTCAACTTACCTATAATGAAGTAAGGCCCTTTTAACCAGTCTGCAGGGTATTTTGCATAGGCACTTAAGCTTCGGCCTTGCAAGTACCCGTTGAAGACACAGAACAGAAGTGCTAGCAAAAAAGTGAAGAATGGGGTTGGCTTTCCTTGCCGGATCAGAAAGGGAAATATGAGTGCTCTGTAACAAACATGGAAAGAAAAGAGTTAGAGAAACAAGGAGAAAACAAGTATTTTGGTGCCCAAATCCGCAATCCATATCCTCATATCCTACTTTCCAATTCTCTTGGATCCCAGTACATGAAGATGATGATGCTTTAACACTTAAAAAGGTGCCTCACTGCCTAATGGGAGCTACAGGAACTATCCTTTCCTCCCTTTTTGAGAGATTTTACCTCAAGCAATTACTTTGAGCACTATAATAAAGAAAACTGATGTTAAATGCAACATTTTCTCATCTGTTCTGAAGTCCTAAATAGTGCAATCATGTATTCAAAAGTGAATTTGGTCTCGTAATCCCTACACAAAGTTCCCTGGGATGTCCAAGTGGGGAGGAAAAGAACATCAGCCTGAAAAACACCTCATTGTATTATAAGCCTTTGATCCAACGGGGACACCTTGCAACCAACATCTTCGTCATCACGACGAGTAATCTTTATCTGTACAGAACATGAAACACTAATAGGGTGACCTACTATGATAATACACCTACCTGAGTATTTCATAAGTACATGTACGTACTTCATGCGTGTAAGTCCACGCATACAGGAACCCACCCCGCAGCCAGGCTAGGACGAGCCAACAGAAACGCCCTGGCTGGAGCAGAGAGGTCAGCAGGGCACACGCAGGGCGGCCGCAGACCCGGGACCGCTGGCACACTGCGGGCATTCCTGCTGCAGGCTGCTGTGTCAGCCACCGCCGCGCTGGATACCCCGCGTGACTCATCCGCCTTGCAAAATCTGCAGGTCTGATAGGAGCTTTGATATCCCCAGTGCCTACGCAGCACACCTGGCCAAGGAGGAGCTGGGACGCTCAAGTTCTGGGCAACGGGAGGGCAGCCTCCTTGAACAGATCCTACCTGACCAGAGCTCCCATCCTGCCTTAAAAAGAGGCACTTAAGAGGAGCAACAAGCAGTGGGTCCAGAAGCCTTTGACTACTCTGGAAATGCTACTAATGGGACAAATTCACACTCCGTGTGGGAACGGAATCCCAAACGGCTGCTTCCCTGGTAAAATCCTTGGCCAGCTTCCCCGGTATCACTAAACAGACAGGCTCCAAATAAATTATAAGAACAGAGGGAGGTCCGTGCTCTCCTGCACACAACCATCCGGCTCCAGCTCCCCGGGGCNAAATAATAAAAACGGATGGAGGTTCGCACTCTCCCACACGCAACCATCCGGCTCCAGCTCCCCGGGGCACACAGAGCCCCGGCACCGGGGCCTGCGCAGGGCCAGGCCTCGCCCGCGTTCCAGCGGGCGTCCCTTGAAACGCGCCGCTGCAGAACGACCCGGGCCACAACGGCGGGGCTACGCGCTGCCCGCAGAGGCCGCGAGGGAGCAGCTGTCCGCGGGTTACCCGGGAAGCCGCGGCCCCGCGCGCAGGATACGTTACCGCAAGGCGGCGGGAAGGGGCGCGCAGGCGGGACGCCCACCTGTGCGCGTAGTGCACGACGAAGAGCGCGAGCAGGGCGGCGTTGGGGCGCTCGTGGATGCGCCCGCCGCCGCATGCGGCCAGCCCGAGCGGGATGAGCAGCGAGGGCAGCTCCTGCAGCAGCCAGGCCGGGCGCGCGGGCAGCGGGCAGCCGAAGCGGCGCGACGCGTAGCGGCCGTAGGGCATGGGCACGCAGCGCAGCAGCAGCGCGGCG